>CM061749.1:79668858-80192115 GCA_030979885.1 Lolium multiflorum
CACCAAATTTTTTCTCAAATACAATGGCATCATGAGTCAGAAGCCAAATTTTATCAACAGTAAGTGACTTCGCTCCTCCTTGTCCTTGGCCCTCCTCAGCGCAGGCCCGCTTGGTAAGGAGCAGCTTCCGCTTGCCCACCGCTCACCGGAATTATTTCCGTTTGAGCTTGGTTTCCGGGCAGCCGGGCCGGGAGGCAGCTGAGGTCTGTGCGGAGATGGGGAGGAGTATGTAGAGACACTCTGTAATAAGAGTGCTGGGGCCAACGGCTCAGAGATGTCTTCATGGCGCGTTTGACGGCTTCTGGGTCGTGACTGAAGTGACAACTTTTGGCTCCCGCACCAAGAGATAGAGTATATCAAGTCCAAACCCGACAAACAGAGTTATGGTCTAAAACGCCGAGGCTCCGGGAAGAATGGGGCGCGTTGTTTTTCTCCGACGTTGGCGTTATCTTGATGCGCTCATGGCCCGCCTTCCCGGAGTCGCAGCTGCTTGGCGCTCGAGGAGCGCCTCCCGGCCTTCTTAGGCTTCTCCAATCGCCCTTGTTTCGGTTCCGGAGGGCCTTGCCGCGAGGGCGCTTGGAGGGGCGGGAGCAGCCTTTCCTTTGGGAGCACTCTTTCTTCTTCCCTTCCTGTCATCCTCCGGTTCTCCTCCACCTTCTCCGTGTCAGTGTCCGGAAATAACCCTTTAGATCTTCCTCCGCGAAGAGTTGAGCTGAAATGAGAGAAGCATATAAATATGGAAAGCAAAATTGACTAAGTACAAGACGAATTCAGAGGGAATGTGTTGTTGACGTAGATATTTGATAATCTCCTGGACTACTTGGTCAGTGATCTTCATACGAGTGTCCGAATCCTCTTGTTCGAGAATACGTAGGCAAGTTATACTTGGTCGCCCGGCAGTCGAATCATCCACCCCAGAGTACCTGCTGCATTAGCCGCCATTGTGCTTGAGTGGCTAGATCCGCGGGTAAACCAGCTCAGCGTGTGGTCCATTCCACAAATCATTGCTGGACTAGCCATGAAATCTTCCGCCATTCGTCCAACTCCGGGATGCCGGGAGAGGTTTGGAATATGGCCTAGCTAAAGCTCCTCCCGAGGTTTGCTGGTGAAGGTAGAGGCTGTCATAGTTCGGAACATATAGGTTTTTTAGATAGAACCATCCCGCATTCCAATACCTAGATGGATTCATGCGACGATAGAGGCGGAAACACCTCTCAGGTATCGGAGTACGAAGGTCATGCTTCCGCAGTTGACCATCTTCTTGTCCTTCTCCTTCTTCATGGAAGAATTGGAGGAGCCGGACACCGCCAACCCGAGAAAGCATTCGTAGAGCGTGGCAAAGTTGAGAGAGGAGGTACGAGTTGGGGCAGATATTATGGTTGGAGTCCGTATGCTAAGCACCGATAAGAAGAACTCTGAGGGCGGAAGGAGAGGGGCCTCGCCTCCACCCATGCTTTGCAAGACCGCCACAAGCTCCGGGAGTCGGGTGCCGGAGTCTTTGGAGAACTTCTAGGGAACCGCAGTCACTGCCTTCCATCTCGAAGGCCTCGAGCCTCGGTCAGGTGACGCCGCAGCCTCCACTGGCCCTTTTCCCCATCGCTCCGAGCCTTTGAAGCTTTGCTTGTTTCACTTCTGAACTTTCCGGCCATGCGAGCTGTCTCTTCATCCCGCCTGATCTTCTTGCGCCGTTTAGACTGACCGAGGAAATTGGCTGGAAGAGGTGGAATAGGGTTGAGCTAAGCGCGTGTCGGAATGTTCTGAGGCAGGAATGCAATTGGTTCGATGAAAAACCGGTTCCGCTGATTTGAAAGGAGGGCTACTCTGAGAACTATCTCAGGCACTTAGTAGTATTTTCTGCATGCTCCAAACATGCATAGTAATGAATACTTAAGCACGTGATCCTCATTAACCACATCGTTTACTTAGTCCGTGTTTATCAAAGAATGGCGTGGCGGCTGCCCGGTGACGCCGACGGATTAGCTCGCTAGTTCATGCCAAGCAGAGGCTCCTGGAAGAGACTACCTGGACGAAGCAAGGAGACGAGCCAAGCCAACATGGCAGCTCACGACGAGAGAGCCTAGGACAACGCTTGAAGCTTTTTGAGGAGGGAGTTCATCGGCGTCAGATCTTGTATACAAGGAAAGGGAGTGTAGAAGATGATGAAAGTAGGGAGAGATGAAAAGTAAGAATGACCGCGCAATCGGGGTATATATAGGCTCGTGGGGAGATTCGTGGGAGTCGGATCTCACGGTGGGAAAGCAAGTGGTCGCACCATTACATTCTCGCCACGTGTCCAGCCCAGAATCGTGAATCCGGTGACGGTGACCTGACTACATGGATCCGATTCTCGAGGCAAAGATTCGCACTTAAGAAAATTTTGCGCGGGAAAAAAGGAGATTAGCGAAATGTTGGGTGTAATCATTCGCTTCTGCAGATGGAAGAACGAATGATTTCCGGCTGAATGAGGTCGGAACGATTAAGTTTGGAAGCTCTTCGAGATTCTCTTGATCAAGAGGAGTTAGGCGGAGGAATGACGAATCTTGAAGAACTTGGGCTACTGTTGTGGGTATACTTTATAGGTATGCCAATGACATGGTCCAGTCCGCAAGCTCCGGTGGCCCAGATGGTGGTGAGGCATATGGCCCACCAGGGGCCCAATTGTTGTTGATAGAAGATGGATGAAGTCTAGCCCAAGAACGGGAGACGGGTCCAATCGACCCGGACCATGAAGGCCCATGAAGTATCTCGGATCCATGGCGGTTAGCTGGGTTAGGTGGATCCCCAGACACATCAATGTAATATTTCGTAGTTATCTTGTATTCGGCTAGGACTCTCCGTAGAAACCCTAGATCCGGGAGCCTTTATAAGCCGGATCCTGGGAGCCCTAGAGGCACAACCACAACTCATTGTAACAACGCGAAAGCGCCCAGATAATTCCAGACAAGCAGCAGTAGGCCCTGTCCTCGTGCAGGTGTTCCGAAGCTGGGTAAATCGCGTACCACCGTCCCGAGTGCACTCCGCCCTATGGCCCCTACTTCTTCTCCCCCTCGTGAGGATTCCCTATGTGTGGTTTTGGTAATTAATGACAACCCCTATGGACTAATGTTTTCATTGAGTTTATATGAAGGAATATTCCATAGGTACTACTTGTACTCCATGTGTTGGATTCAAGTATGGATGCCATGAAGATAAAGGTATACCTTGTGTATTGGCATCAAGATCATCGGTATGAAGATATATATATGTGATATGATCAAGAAGAAGAAATGAAGATGGAGTTCTTATGTGGAACTCAATATTAGCCATGCTCTATCTTAAGTGAGTATGAGAAGATACAAGGTTGAGTTGGGCAAGTTCAAGATGAGCATCTTGAGTGGATCACATGCTTGAAGCTTGCCGTCCATTTGGTGATAATGGACATGTGAAGATGTGCATCAATGGAGCTTTCCCATCATAGTGTATGGGGGAGCATTTGTGAGTCTTCACGAAGCAACATTGATCAAGTGAGGCATTCCGGCTTGTGTAGAGCTTGAAATGTTATCATCAAGATCAAGCGGGATGCGCAAGGCAAAGGTATGACCTTGATAGGTTTTCCTTTTACCGGTCTCGAGGTGGTTGATGGGAGACCGGATTATAGGATAGATAGCCGCACTATTAAGAGGGGCTTTCGGTTGAGTAACTTGATCACATCGTCTTAGGGAGCTCAATCCTTTGCATACTTTGCATATCCTTATTGCTTCTTGGTGTTTCTCTGTGTGAGGTTCTTGAGCTTGTTGCTAGCTTTACAACAAGCCCAAGTTCATCGAAAACGGAATCCGCATGCATCTTCTATTGCGTTTTCGAGTTTGGACGTCTTCACCGTTTCTTGACGGTGGGAGACTCCCTCTCTAAAATCATCTAAAATGTTCTGTGAGGAGTCTCCATATTTCCAACAAAATTGGTTTCATGTCAATCGGGGTCCGGACACAAAAGTTATCACAGTTTTTGTATAACATGTTTTCCTGCTCACCCGGTGTGGTGACCCGGCATACCACTGCATGGTGTAGTATGCAAGTCTGATATAACACCAATGAAACACCGTTCCACTAGTATTATATCGCTCAGAGTGGTACAACAGAAACATATGCGGGTCCAAGGCATGTCTATAGAATTACAACACAGACTCTTTACAAAAGATCCACACAGCCTCCTTACTACAAGAAAAGTTCTGATACAACGTCTCAAAATCGTCCACTAAGGGGTATTTTTCGTCGCCTATGGGCCTAACCCGACGATATGGGTTCTGTTGTCGAAACTGCGTCAGGCAAAGTCGACGATTTTTTCGGTCCGTCGCGCTTGGGCGCCCTTCCGCCACGGAAAATCGGACCGTTGCCCAAGTGTTTCCGGGAGCCCGTTGACTGCTGACGTCATGCAAACGACACGTGGCAGACGCCGTTAACGCGTTAACGGCGTTAACCGGCTGAAACCCCGTGGTAGATGGTAGGCCCACACGAGGCCTGCCACGTCTTAAGCGGGCCGGCCCATTAAGTTTGCGGGCCGGGCCAGCTGACTTAGTTTGACCGGTCAACTATATAGGGGTGGTCCATTAGTTACGTGGGCCGGGCCTAACCTCTAAGGTTGACTGGTCAAAACTTTAATGGGCCGGCCACTAAGCATGTGGGCCGGGCGAATGCACTCGTTTGACCGGTCCAACCGCCAGCAAAGGGACGACCCATAGACATGTGGGACCCACTTTCTGGTATCGGCCGGCCCATTTACAAAGTGGGGTCCACATTAAGCAACCGGGCCGGCCCGAAGTTATTGGGCCCAATTAGCATGTGGGTCACTCTCTTGCGGGCCGGCCCATTTAGTACGTGGGTCCACATTTGATCAAATGGGTGCCCAACAAGCCATGGGCGAGGCCAAAAGCAAGTGGGTCCCACTTTTGTTAAAGGGCCACCCATTTAGTATGTGGGGTCCACCATATAGCAAGGGGGCGGCCCAACAAGATAGTGGGCCGGGCCAAAACACAGTGGGTCCCACTTTCCGTTAAAGGGCCGGCCCATTTAGTATGTGGGTCCCACCATATAGCAAGTGGGCACCCAAGAAGATAGTGGGCGGGCCAAAACACCGTGGTCCCACTTTCTGAAGGCGGCCCATTTAGTATGTGGGGTCCACCATATAGAAGGGCCGCCCAACAAACAGTGGGTCGGGCCAAAAACACAGGTGGGTCCCACTTTCCGTTAAAGGGGCGCCATTTAGTATGGGTCCACCATATAGCAAGTGGGTCGCCACACGCTAGTGGGCCGGCCCAACACGCCAGTGGCGTGCCAAAACACAAGTGGGTCCCACTTTCCTCTTAAAAGGCCGGCCCGTTTAGTATGTGGGGTCCACCGTATAGCAAGTGGGGCCCAACAAGAGAGTGGGCCGGCCAAAAACCCTGGTGGGTCCCACTTTGGTCTTAAAGGGCCGGCCCATTTAGTATGTGGGGTCCACCACAAAAGCAATTGGGCTGGCCCAACTAGTTAGTGGGCCGGCCCAGTTGTGGGTGGGGTCCACCTTAAAGCAAGTGGCCGGCCCAATTAGAGTGTGGGGTCCACGGTAAATCAAGTGGGCTGGCCCAATAAGTAAGTGGGCCAGCCCGTTTAGTTGCTGTTTATATGCCGGTAATAGGCGCTTTAGGATTTTGCGGGCAGGCACATATGTGATTTCGCTTAATTGGGCCGTTTAAGGGATGGGAATTCGTGATTTAGATACTGAGAATATTTACGCAACATTGATTTCTGTCGGATAGCCTCACTTACCACAAGCACCAAAGAAAAAATGCGCGAAAGAACTATAAAAACTAACTAAATATTACATCAGCTGCAAGGCTTTGAAAAAATATTACAGAACCCAGAGAAATTGAATGGTAATTAAACCTAGCAATACAATGAAGCGATCCAGCAATCTTTTAAGTTGTCCATGCAGCACCTATATGAAACAAAGACATTACAAGTTAAGACAGCAACAATGGAAACGCAAAGACACTGCAATATTGTTTGCCAAAGAATTTGGAACTCATCATTTCGTCGTTATAACAAGATCATTGTAATGCGCACAATAAGCAAACAAAGAGTGCATGCCGCATACCAACAACCAATATAACAGAGCATGTTAGAATGAAACAGCAGACTTACTACTGTCGAGTCCCATGCAAACCAACATGTTCAGGGAGTACAAAATTGGCATGAACAACATAGTAGCAGGCTATAAATTTTGTAACAACGAGCAAGATGAAGTTATGATGGCTACATCTACAGAGCAGGGAATGTAAACCAAAAATAGAAGTTACGATGGCAAAAGCTAAAGAGGAGGGAATGTGAACCAACATGTGCCAAGTGCAATTACTTCATTTTGGCCGTGAACTAAATAATACTCCTGAACTTATAGTGAAGGGGATGCAAATCAAGATGTTTCGGGATATAAACTTGTAATGAGCAACACATAGAGGATAGTTAATGCTTGGAGCTTAGGATGGACCAGATACATAATATAGTGGGATCACCTGTGAACTTGTATAAGAGGGAATGCAAACCAATATGTTCAGCTTTCCATATGTGAGCGTCATGCCAAGTCAGAGAAACAAGTCAATAATGCAGCTTTTGAAGAACAAGATGGCACGCAAAATTATTATCTAGTAGTATGACAAGTTTATTTGTACTACAGGCTAGATAGCAGAGTGATAGCATGCCAAACTAAGTCCTTACTTTGTTAGCTTACAATGAACTAGATACAAAACAATGGCATCACCTGTAGTACAGGGAATGCAAGCCAACATGTTCATGGAGTAAAAAATTGGCACAAACAACATAGTAGCAGGCCATAATTTTTGTAACAACGACTGAGCAAGATAAAGTTATGATGGCTAGATCTACAGAGCAGGGAATGTAAACCAAATATAGAAGTTACGATGCCAAAAGCTATAGAGCAGGGAATGCGAACCAACATGTGCAATTACTTAAAATTGGCCGTGAACTAAATAATAGCAGGATGTTACTATAATACCTATAATTTTTGTAACAACGACTGAGCAAGATAGAAGTTATGATGGCTACATCTACAGAGCAGGGAATGCAAACCAAAATGTTCAATCGCTTAAAGTTAGCAATGAAGTAGAAAATAGCAACGTGTTACGGTCATAGCTAGGAATGAACTAAAAGAGCTTCAGATAAACAAGCATCTGAACCCAGAACATGGCGCTAAAACAAGGGACTTACATTAGGAGAAGCACTCTGTGGGAGTCACAGCAGATCTTCCTGGGGTTGATAGATCCGGTGATGAAGTACGCTACATGTGCTACTTGGGGTTGGAGAGACGGCCATTACACTTCATGATTACTCATCTCATCTGCAAAAACGTAACGGCGCGTCGTTAGCACAAACAGGTTCCCCCAAGATTAAACAAGAACTTGCAGGCAAGCAATAGAAAAGCGACAGTAGAAGAGTTTAGATCATGCACGGCGCGGGTGAAGCAGATCCGGTTCATGCACAGCGGTGTCGGTGAGCAAGATCCGATGCGGTGGACGACGGATCCGGCGAAGCGGCTCCGGTGGGGTGGACGATGCAGCTGAAGCGACTGCGGTAGACTGCTGGATGAGCATATGGTTTCGAGGTTCGGCGGGGATGATCCGGTCCGGTTGATGACGGCGTCGATGAAGCGGCTCCGGCAGGCAGCCGGATGACGAGGATCGCGAGGGCTCGGGTAGGCCAGGGAAGTCCGGCGGGGATGTTCCGGTGCGGTGGTCGTGGAGGTGGTAGAGAGAGGGACTTGAGAAGTTCCGGTGGGTGGTCTCAGATGAGAGACTGAGGGAAATGAATTTTTTTGGGAGGGTATCCGGGGCTAGGGAGGTGGTGATCCAAAAAATGACGGCAGACCCCCCCACCAACCGACTTTGCTGTCATCTCCACAGGGGTAGAATCGGAATTTGGAAGCGTGTGAAATTTTTGTATTTTGTGGGCGGGAAGTTTTGCCGCTATGAGATTTTGAATTTCGCTAAGGTCCAAGTATAATGATAAAAAATTGTGAGACCGTACTAGTACCTCTGTTCAAGGCCGACTGTAAAATCAAATCATCATCAAGTTGAACATCGGTTACTACCATGATCATCATCGGACACAGATCTGGTGACATGCACCTGAAATTGGTGCATCCGTTGCAAAGTATAATGCTAAAATTTTGAGTGACCGTACTAGTACTTATGTTCAAGCCCGAGTGCAACATCAAATCATCATCACGTTGAAAATTTGTTACCATGATCATGATCTATCTCTAAATTTGGCGCATCCGCTAAATCTGGCAAAGTATAATGATAAAGAAATTGTGAGACAGTAGTAGTACTTCTGTTCAAGGTCGAGTGCAACATCAAATCATCATCACGTTTAAAATTTGTTACCATGATCATGATCTACCTCTGAAAATGGGCGCATCCGCTAAAACTTGCAAAGTATAATGATAAAAAAATTGTGAGACCGTACTAGGACTTATGTTCAAGGTCGAGTGCAACATCAAATCATCATTACATTGAAAAGTGTGTTACCATGATCATGATCTATCTCTGAATTTGGCGCATCCGCTAAATCTCGCAAAGTATAATGATAAAAAAATTGTGAGAATGTACTAGTACTTATGTTCAAGGCCGAGTGCAGGATCAAATCATCATCACGTTGAAATTCGTTACAACGATCATGACATATCTCTAAAATTGGCGCATCCGCTAAATCTCGCAAAGTATAATGATAAAAAAATTGTGAGACTGTACTAGTACTTGTGTTCAAGGCCGAGTGCAGGATCAAATCATCATCACGGTGAAATTTGTTACAACGATCATGACATATCTCTGAAATTGGCGCATCCGCTAAATCTTGCATGTGGCGCATCTCGGAGCAACAAGCCGGTGCTATCAAGGTTGAGGCGTCGGTAGCGTCATCGGGCTCTCCTCTTTTGATAGATCTTCTACATGGCGCGGCGCACCGCCCGTCGAGAAGCAGTCACATGTGATACCGAGGTGGAGACGTCGCCGGCATCCTCGAGGCGCGGCCGCCCTTCTACGAGCCAGCGTCGACTCAAGGTATGAATCCATGCGTTGTCGCGCCCCTTCTTCCGATGAAGTGGGGTGCCTTAGATTTATTGTTCTTCTCTTACGATTATTTCGAGCCGAACATGTGTGCTCTTTCTCTGAATATATTGCTTGAAAAGCTAACCAAGTTAATTAAATTCACTTCGTTCTTAATCTTGCGTGCTAATTTTGTTATTTTTGCTGACAGTGGTGCGCGCAAGGAGATTTATTTGTGGGTGTGCTGAGCTGTTAGGCCTAAGTCGAAATCCTCAGCTAAACGAGGCCTCAGCTTAACACATAAAAAAGGTGTTCAATCTCGCCCACAATGTCCTTTTCTTTCCTCTTCCTTTATTGGAACTTGTTTTGCAGACAAGGAAAGTGGCACGTGTAATGTGAGTAAAACCCTCTTAGCCAAAATCAGCTACAAGCAAGATTTTCTGTATTGTAGATGCCCCAATTGACTCTAATCCCCAATGTAGTCTTTTTTTTATGTCAGTATAGACTTCTTTACATGGCATGCATTTGCCTAATGAGCAGCATTGTATTGCCATTCTAGCCAACCTGATCGATATGTCAAGCTTCATGCACGAGATGCCATGTTTAATTTACTCCCTCACTCCGATCCATATTTCTTGGTGTAAAATGAATGTGAATCGAAGGGAGTACTTTTCTTAGATAGTACTATACCATTTCAAAAAAAAATACTAGTACTTCGTACTACTACATCACAAATGCATCAAAAGAGTACTACCATCACAAGACCACCACGGTTGTACTAGTAGAGTTTAATACTGAACTTCCAAAGGGAATAAGATTACACATATGAACTTTAAACAGGACCAGGAGCATGAGGGCCAGCAGCAGGGGCGTTGACTGGGAACAAGCCAGGCAAGACGTAATTCTGGAGGAAGAGGCCATATGCTGCGTGCTTGGCCTTGGTTGCAGGGCGGTGCTTCCCCGATGTACTTAGGCCTACACCCGTCGCATGCTGGATCAGGCTGCGGATGTCCTTCTGGAGGATTTTGCCACAGAATGGGCAAAATAGCTCCCCGCGCATGCGGAAACGAATTTCACCACCCTTCAGCCGCTTCAGAACGTAGCGGCTCTTCTGGTCCCTGCGCTCCTTGTTGTCGTCCATGTCATCAGAATATTCCTGTGAATTATAAAGTACATAATAATCAGGTGCTTAATGAAAGATCGAATAAATACTGCACTATCATAAGCAAACCTTAGAAACCCTAAAATTAAATGTGTAGAACAAGTAAATGGCAGAAGAAATCATACTAAATCACGAGAAAACCCTATGAACAGCAATGAACATAAGCCACAACAATTGCAAGTCCACTAAGTATGAACACATAAATTAATTATATGACAAATCAAGCCAACTACATGGCAGATTAGTCGAAATTAAACTAGAATCTGACCGTACGAACCGTAGAATCAAGTACGTCTACAAGAACAAGGTAGGAGATCAAATCAATCAAGAACCAGGTTCGTGCAAACCACGTGAACAGTAATATGACACAAAAAGGATCGGGACAGTTTCGGTAAAAGAGCAGTACCTCCTCGTCGTCACCCTCGACATCCTCCTGGAACTGAACGTTTGGGCCGAAATCGTCGAAGGGGTCGAGGTCCGCGTCCAGCACCGGGTCTAGGAAGACCTCGCCGTGGTGGCCTGCAACGCCTTGCAGATCTTCGGCGGGAGCAACGGCGTTGCTATCCACCTTCTCCTCGACGGCCAGGACGCCCGTTTCGACCGAGGTCGAAGAATCAGACAAGCAGAGGAGACGAGCGGCCTGGGTGCCCGGTGAAGCCTCACCCGCCGCGACGGCCACTACCGCAGAGGCATCCTCTGCGCGAGCGGCCGCCGATTGCTCCGCCTCGTACGCAAGACCTGTCTTCATGCTGCTGCGGTTGGAAACGAGGAAGTCGATGCCTCGGAGGTGCGGTGAGTTGATGGGAGGGGAGAGGACGAGCTCGCGAGAGACGATGAGGCCGATTATTTTATAGCCTCTGACTCTCTGTATCAGAATGGCATTAGTTGTGGACGCGAGAGACGATGAGGCCGATTAGTTGTGGACGCGTGAAGTCGTGCATGTACTCGATTCTCACGTATACCAATACTTCCAAACGTCATAAGTAATTCACAATCATTCAGAATAATATGAGACCTTAACATTTTATTGTTTGTGTCAGATATTGTCCATGAAAAATAACATCCTTCAAAAAATAAATCCCCTATGCCAATCCGGTCATGCCCGTCTACTCCAACTAGCTTCCTCGAGTAATTTGTCACCTTACATTCTTAAAATGAACCAAAATTTGGCACAGGGGCATCACATGGAAAATGATGTTACCATTCTCTCTTCCCATTTTTGTTTGAATTTTTCAAAATTGTCATGCCCTAACGGAAAAAATGTATGTTCCTTCTATGAAGCATGTATCAGAATGGCATTACCAAAACCTGGGGGTGGCGGGGCACATGGTGGTGTGATGATACATCACATTTGGACCACACAACACAATTTGGACCAACCAAAAAAATTCAACCACCCTACACAAACCCTGGTCAAAACTAGTTTGACCAATATTACAAAAGTTGTACATAATTCAGAAACCGTCAGAAATATACGAAGCATTCAGGAGTCAATACTGAAGACAAAGCAATTATGCCAAAAGACGAAGGCAGAGGAGGAACAGGTCTTGCTATATTGCACAACAAAGCCAAATTCAACTTTTCATCGATTCCAAAATTCTGGCTGCAATTAGCACACCCTGGTCTCCTGATGTCGCAATAGTTGGCTGCTGGGAGCGGAGACACTCGACTTCCTTCTTCAACTTATCGCACTCTGTGCGAACTTTCAAGTACTTCGTCTCGAAATATTGCGCATGTTCAGCATGCAACTCCACTTCCTGTTGAAAACTTTCACAGTCACAGTTGCAATCACACTGACCAGCCTTGTCAGTGACCACACTCATCGGTGGCTGGGCGCGTAGTTCCTCGACTTCCTTCTTCAACTTCTTACACTCCGCGAGAACGTCTGAGTACCGTTTATCAAAAGAAGATTGCACGGAACGGGCATTCTCCTTCGATATGGCACGATTTTGTTGCACCTGCCCATTTGATCTTGGTCAAATCCTAGGTTTAACCAAGATTTAAACAAGTTTAAAATGAAATGGTAAGCCTGCATCCTTCTTAGTCACTCCAAAATGAGGCTTTTGGGAAGGTTTTTGAAATTTCCATGTTTGAAACCCAAAACGACTTCTCTTCGTGCTTGACTTCATAAGACAAAGTTTAGGGTTAGGGGTAGATACAAGATTTTTCTGGTTTGAATATCTCTAGACCTTGTTTACCAACTTGAGTGCTTACTATATATGACATAAGAAGGCTATGTGCTTTGGTTTTTCAGTTTTTTTGAATTTTTATACCCATTTGAATCTTGGTCAAATCCTAGGTACGGTTTGACCAAGATTTGAACATGTTTAAAACATGAAAATAAAAGGTAAGCATGGATCCTTCTTAGTAACTCTAAAATGAAGCTTTTGGGAGGTTTTTGAAATTTCCATGTTTGAAACCCAAAACCACTTCTCTTCATGCTTGATCGACTTCATAAGACAGAATTTAGGGTTAGTGGGTAGATACATGATTTGTCTGGTTTGAATATGTTTAGACCTTGTTTATCAAATTGAATGCTTACTATATGACATAAGAATACTATGTGCTTTAGTTTTCATTTTTTTGATTTTTTCTGATTTTTTTTGCCCATTTGATCTTGGTCAAATCCTAGGTTTAACCAAGATTTAAACAAGTTTAAGACATGAAAATGAAAAGGTAAGCCTGCATCCTTCTTAGTCACTCCAAAATGAAGCTTTTGGGAAGGTTTTTGAAATTTCCATGTTTGAAACCCAAAACCACTTCTCTTCATGCTTTACTTCATAAGACAGAGTTTAGGGTTAGGGGTAGATATACGTGATTTGTCTAGTTTGAATATGTCTAGACCTTGTTTTATCAACTTGAATTCTTACTATATGACATAAAAAAACTATGTGGTTTGGTTTGATAGTTCATTGTTCATAATTCATAGTTGATCATACATACGGATCATACATACAGAATTGCGCGATCCTTATCGCGACTTCTAACCTATCTAGTCGTCGAGGAAGATGATGGTCGCGTTCTCCTCCGCATCCCGCGCCTCCTTCTCCTTCACGGCGGCGATGGCCGCCGCCTTGTCTTCTTCCTCCGCCCTCTTCTTGTCGGCATCGTCCTTGAGGGACGCGGCCAGCGCCTTCAAGAAGAGGGGGTCTTCCCCTTCCTCCGCCTCCTCCGCCTCCTCGCCGGCTGGCGGCGCGAATCCGCCGCTGGTGCTCGCCTCCCACGCCGCCTTCGACCGGCGGTTCCTCTCCCGGTCGGCGCGCCATTTGTTGAAGACGGGGCCGCTCATCGGTTTGAGCGGCGGATCCGCCTTGTACCAGAGCCCGCCCGGGGCGAACTCGCGGAGCGACGACGGCATGTACAGGGAGCCTCTGTACCTGCACGCCGCGCGCCGACTCCCGGCGGCGGACTGCTTGCACTGGAGCCGCCACGCCTCCTCGAGCGTGTCCGGCGCGCGGGATCGCTTCGATCCGCTCGCGGGCGACGCGGAACTGGTACGGCGTGAATACATGGCGAGCGGCGAAGAATCACCACCCTGCAATCAAGGCCAAGCACGCAGCATATGGCCTCTTCCTTACGTCTTTTGACTGGTTTGTTGCCGGTCAACGCCCCTGCTGCTGGCCCTGATGCTCCTGGTCCTGTTTAAAGTTCAGCATTAAACTCTACTATACAACTGTCGTGGTCTTGTGATGTACAGTAGTACTCTTTTGATGCATTTGTGATGTAGTAGTACTATACTTTTTTTTGAACTGATATAGTACTATCTAAGAAAAGTACTCCCTCCGATTCACATTCTTTTTAGCACCAAGAAATATGGATCGGAGCGAGGGAGTAAATTGGCATCTCTCGTGAAGCTTGACAGATTGATCGGGTTGGCTAGAACGGCTAAACAATGCTGCTCATTAGGCAAATGCATGCCATGTACGATAGTATACATCTAGTAAAGAAGTCTATACTGACATAAAAAAGACTACATTGGGGATGAGAGTCAATTGGGGCATCTACAATACAGAAAATCTTGCTCGTAGTTGATTTTGGCTAAGAGGGTTTTGTGCCCATACTTGTATTGGTCAAATCCTAGGTTTGACAATGATTTAAACAAGTTTAAAATATGAAAATGAAAAGGTAAGCATGGATACTTCTTAGTCACTCTAAAATGAAGCTTTTGGGAGGTTTTTGATATTTCCATGTTTGAAACCAAGAACCACTTCTCTTCATGCTTGGCTTCATAAGATAAAGTTTAGGGGTTAGGGGGTAGATACATGATTTGTTTGGTTTGAATATGTCTAGACCTTGTTTATCAGCTTGAATGCTTACTATATGACATAAGAAGACTATGTACTTTGGTTTTTCATTTTTTTGTTTTTTTAATTTTATGCCCATTTGAATCTTGGTCAAATACACTAGCTATGACCAAGATGTAAACAAGTTTAAAACATGAAAATGAAAAGGTAAGCATGGATCCTTCTTAGTCACTCTAAAATGAAGCTTTTGGGGGTTCTTGAAATTTCCAAGTTTGAAACCCAAAACCACTTCTCTTCATGCTTGACTACATAAGACAGAGTTTAGGGTTAGGGGTAGATACATGATTTTTCTTGTTTGAATATATCTAGACCTTGTTTTATCAACTTTAATGCTAACTATATGACATAAGAAAACTATGTGCTTTGGTTTTTAATTTTTCTGATTTTTTTATTTTGATGCACATTTGAATCTTTGTCAAATCCTAGGTTTGACCAAGATTTAAACAAGTATAAAACATGAAAATGAAAAGGGAAGCCTGTATCCTTCTTAGTCACTCTAAAATGAAGTTTTTGGGATGTTCTTGAAATTTTCATGTTTGAAACCCAAAACCACTTCTCTTCATGCTTGACTTCATAAGATATAGTTTAGGGGCTAGGGGATAGATACATGATTTGCCTAGGTTTGAATATGCATGTCCAAACCTTGTTTATCAACTTGAATGCTTAGTATATGACATAAGAAGACTATATGCTTTTGTTTTTCATTTTTCTGATTTTTTTTAAATTTTATGCCCATTTGAATCTTTTGGTCAAATCCTTGGTTTAATTTGACAGATTTAAACAAGTTTAAAATATGAAAATGAAAAGGTGGTAAGCAGGCATGGATCCTTCTTATATATATTAGTCACTCTAAAATGAAGCTTTTGGGAGGTTTTTGAAATTTCCATGTTTGAAACCCAAAACCACTTCTCTTCATGTTGTTGACTTCATAAGATAGAGTTTAGGGGTTAGGGGTATAGATACATGATTTGTCTTGTTTGAATATGTGTCTAGACCTTGTTTATCAACTTTAATGCTTACTATATGACATAAGAACACTATGTGCTTTAATTTGGTTTTTAATTTTAATTTTTTTTGAATTTTGATGCACATTTTGAATCTTGGTCAAATCCTAGGTTTGACCGAGATTTGAACAAGTTTAAAACAAGAAAATAAAAGGTAAGCCCGCCAGACTGGATCCTTCTTAGTCACTCTATAATGAAGCTTTTAGGGGGGTTGTTGAAAATGTAAGCATGTATCCTTCTTAGTACGTCACACCACAATGAAGCTTTTGGGAGGGTTTTTTAAATGTCCATGTTTGAAACCCAAAACGACTTCTCTTCGTGCTTGACTTCATAATTAAGACAAAGTTTAGGGTTAGGGGTAGATACATGATTTTTCTGGTTTGAATATGTCTAGACTTTGTTTATCAACTTGAGTGCTTACTATATGGCATATATAAGAAGCTAGGCTATGTGCTTTGGTTTTTCATTTTTTTTTGAATTTTTATGCCCATTTGAATCTTGGTCAAATCCTAGGTACGTACGGTTTGACCAAGATTTGAACATGTTTAAAACATGAAAATAAAAGGTAAGCATGGATCCTTCTTAGTCACTCTAAAATGAAGCTTTTGGGAGGTTTTTGAAATTTCCATGTTTGAAACCCAAAACCACTTCTCTTCATGCTTGGCTTCGTAAGATAGAGTTTAGGGTTTGGGGTAGATACGTACATGATTTTTCTAAGTATTTTTACGCCCATTTGAATCTTCGTCAAATCCTAAGTTTGACCAAGATTTGAACAAGTTTTAAAACATGAAAATGAAAAGGGTAAGCCTGGATCCTTGTTTAGGGTTAGGGGGTAGATACATGATTTTTGTGGTTTGAATATGGCAGACCTTGTTTATCACCTTGAATGCTTACTATATGACATAGGAAGACGGTGTGCTTTTGTTTTTTTTTTTTTTGAATTTTTTTGAATTTTTATGCCCATTTGAATCTTGGTCAAGTCATAGGTTTGACCAAGATTTAAACATGTTTAAAACATGAAAATGAAAAAGTAAGCCTGGATCCTTCTTAGTCACTCCAAAATGTACCAATTGATAAATGAGTTAACTTGGCTTCATGGAAAAAATAATGTCATGTAAATGATTTAACTTGGCTTTCGTACCCTTGAATCCATAGGAAACTTTGTATAAATGTAGTAGTATAATAATCAACCGAGTTTTTACATCAACAGGTCTGTCACTTACGTGTGGTGCCCATGCGTGAGGTCCCACACTTCAGTGAGCACAAGTCACGTGCAATAGGTACGCAAACTCCCAGCCATTTTCTTTGTCAAGAGAAGACGCATCAGGATGCGTATTGGAAGTATGTGGGTCCTTCTGGATCCTTCGGTTGTCCCTCTCACAAAAAAAAACAAATCTCTCTCATTCTCGGCCTCGCTCGCTCGCTCGCTCCTGCTCACTGACAAACCCTGCACAAAAGTCAACATCATCACACGAAAAAGGGGAGACACCATAATTCTCTCCCTTCTTCTCTCCTTCCGAGTGATCCCTCTTCCTCCGAGTTTCACTCGACGGGCAAACACACATGTGCTGCATAGTAATAATAAAAAAGTAGAAAAATCGACCTACGAATCTATGATTAAATATGTTAAACTAGGGTTTTGCCCACTACTACAGATCAAGTTCAAAAATATCCAACTACTACTTCGATTTTGGGCTACTAATATAAAACTAAAATAAGTTGAACTAGTATTCCTCTAAAAAATCATTTTGGTATGCATTGTTTGATACTTTTCATAGCTATAGTGCATCACAAATTTATGATTTCATGCTTTGCTTTGCCAATTTCGATTTTTTCTAACCACCTTCTCTTTGATTTCAAATTTAGGTCAAACTATCGATGCCTACTATGTGTTCTACTTGAATTGGATGCAGCGTGCGCACATGTTTTGCCATTGTTTTGGGCTTCCACACATCTTTGGGGCATCCAAGTATTTAAGTTACCTTGTTTTTTTGAATTGTAATTCATACCCTTCCTCCCAATTTTTATGCCCATTTGAATCTTGGTCAAATCCTAAGTTTGACCAAGATTTGAACAAGTTTAAAACATGAAAATGAAAAGGTAAGCCTGAATCCTTCTTAGTCACTCTAAAATGAGAAGCTTTTGGGAGTTTTTTGAAATTTCCATGTTTGAAACCCAAAACCACTTCTCTTCATGCTTGACTTCATAAGACAGAGTTAATTTAGGGTTAGGGGTAGATACATGATTTGTCTAGTTTGTTGTTTAGACCTTGTTTATCAACTTGAATGCTTACTATATGACATAATAATACTATGTGCTTTGGTTTTCATTTTTTTGATTTTTTCTGAATTTTTATGCCCATTTGATCTTGGTCAAATCCTAGGCTTAACCAATATTTAAACAAGTTTAAAACATGAAAATGAAAAGGTAAGCCTGTATCCTTCTTAATTAGTCACTCCAAAATGAAGCTTTTGGGAAGGTTTTTGAAATTTTCATGTTTGAAATCCAAAACGACTTCTCTTCGTGCTTGACTTCATAAGACAAAGTTTGGGGCTAGGGGTAGAAACATGATTTTTCTGGTTTGAATATGTCTAGACCTTGTTTATGAACTTGAGTGCTTACGTACTATATGACATAAGAAGGCTATATGCTTTGGTTTTTCATTTTTTTGAAATTTTATGCCCATTTTTGAATCTTGATCAAATCCTAGGTACGGTTTGACCAAGATTTGAACAATTTTAAAACATGAAAATAAAAGGTAAGCCCGACCTGGATCCTTTAGTCACTCTAAAATGAAGCTTTTGGGGGTTCTTGAAATTTCCAAGTTTGAAACCCAAAACCACTTCTCTTCATGCTTGACTACATAAGACAGAGTTTAGGGTTAGGGGTAGATACATGATTTTTCTTGTTTGAATATATCTAGACCTTGTTTATATCAACTTTAATGCTAACTATATGACATAAGAAAACTATGTGCTTTGGTTTTTAATTTTTCTGATTTTTTATTTTGATGCACATTTGAATCTTTGTCAAATCCTAGGTTTGACCAAGATTTAAACAAGTATAAAACATGAAAATAAAAGGTAAGCATGGATCCTTCTTAGTAACTCTAAAATGAAGCTTTTGGGAGGTTTTTGAAATTTCCATGTTTGAAACCCAAAACCACTTCTCTTCATGCTTGGCTTCGTAAGATAGAGTTTAGGGTTTGGGGTAGATACGTACATGATTTTTCTAAGTATTTTTACGCCCATTTGAATCTTCGTCAAATCCTAAGTTTGACCAAGATTTGAACAAGTTTAAAACATGAAAATGAAAAGGGTAAGCCTGGATCCTTGTTTAGGGTTAGGGGGTAGATACATGATTTTTGTGGTTTGAATATGCCAGACCTTGTTTATCACCTTGAATGCTTACTATATGACATAGGAAGACGGCGTGCTTTTGTTTTTCTTTTTTTTTGATTTTTTTTGAATTTTTATGCCCATTTGAATCTTGGTCAAGTCATAGGTTTGACCAAGATTTAAACATGTTTAAAACATGAAAATGAAAAAGTAAGCCTGGATCCTTCTTAGTCACTCCAAAATGTACCAATTGATAAATGAGTTAACTTGGCTTCATGGAAAAAATAATGTCATGTAAATGATTTAACTTGGCTTTCGTACCCTTGAATCCATAGGAAACTTTGTATAAATGTAGTAGTATAATAATCAACCGAGTTTTTACATCAACAGGTCTGTCACTTACGTGTGGTGCCCATGCGTGAGGTCCCACACTTCAGTGAGCACAAGTCACGTGCAATAGGTACGCAAACTCCCAGCCATTTTCTTTGTCAAGAGAAGACGCATCAGGATGCGTATCGGAAGTATGTGGGTCCTTCTGGATCCTTCGGTTGTCCCTCTCACAAAAAAACAAATCTCTCTCATTCCCGGCCTCGCTCGACTCGCTCGCTCGCTCGCTCCTGCTCACTGACAAACCCTGCACAAAAGTCAACATCATCACGAAAAAGGGGAGACACCATAATTCTCTCCCTTCTTCTCTCCTTCCGAGTGATCCCTCTTCCTCCGAGTTTCACTCGACGGGCAAACACACATGTGCTGCATAGTAATAATAAAAAAGTAGAAAAATCGACCTACGAATCTATGATTAAATATGTTAAACTAGGGTTTTGCCCACTACTACAGATCAAGTTCAAAAATATCCAACTACTACTTCGATTTTGGGCTACTAATATAAAACTAAAATAAGTTGAACTAGTATTCCTCTAAAAAATCATTTTGGTATGCATTGTTTGATACTTTTCATAGCTATAGTGCATCACAAATTTATGATTTCATGCTTTGCTTTGCCAATTTCGATTTTTTCTAACCACCTTCTCTTTGATTTCAAATTTAGGTCAAACTATCGATGCCTACTATGTGTTCTACTTGAATTGGATGCAGCGTGCGCACATGTTTTGCCATTGTTTTGGGCTTCCACACATCTTTGGGGCATCCAAGTATTTAAGTTACCTTGTTTTTTTGAATTGTAATTCATACCCTTCCTCCCAATTTTTATGCCCATTTGAATCTTGGTCAAATCCTAAGTTTGACCAAGATTTGAACAAGTTTAAAACATGAAAATGAAAAGGTAAGCCTGAATCCTTCTTAGTCACTCTAAAATGAGAAGCTTTTGGGAGTTTTTTGAAATTTCCATGTTTGAAACCCAAAACCACTTCTCTTCATGCTTGACTTCATAAGACAGAGTTAATTTAGGGTTAGGGGTAGATACATGATTTGTCTAGTTTGTTGTTTAGACCTTGTTTATCAACTTGAATGCTTACTATATGACATAATAATACTATGTGCTTTGGTTTTCATTTTTTTTTGATTTTTTCTGAATTTTTATGCCCATTTGATCTTGGTCAAATCCTAGGCTTAACCAATATTTAAACAAGTTTAAAACATGAAAATGAAAAGGTAAGCCTGTATCCTTCTTAATTAGTCACTCCAAAATGAAGCTTTTGGGAAGGTTTTTGAAATTTCCATGTTTGAAATCCAAAACGACTTCTCTTCGTGCTTGACTTCATAAGACAAAGTTTAGGGCTAGGGGTAGAAACATGATTTTTCTGGTTTGAATATGTCTAGACCTTGTTTATGAACTTGAGTGCTTACGTACTATATGACATAAGAAGGCTATATGCTTTGGTTTTTCATTTTTTTTGAAATTTTATGCCCATTTTTGAATCTTGATCAAATCCTAGGTACGGTTTGACCAAGATTTGAACAATTTTAAAACATGAAAATAAAAGGTAAGCCCGACCTGGATCCTTTAGTCACTCTAAAATGAAGCTTTTGGGGGTTCTTGAAATTTCCAAGTTTGAAACCCAAAACCACTTCTCTTCATGCTTGACTACATAAGATAGAGTTTAGGGTTAGGGGTAGATACATGATTTTTCTTGTTTGAATATATCTAGACCTTGTTTATATCAACTTTAATGCTAACTATATGACATAAGAAAACTATGTGCTTTGGTTTTTAATTTTTCTGATTTTTTATTTTGATGCACATTTGAATCTTTGTCAAATCCTAGGTTTGACCAAGATTTAAACAAGTATAAAACATGAAAATGAAAAGGGGAAGCCTGTATCCTTCTTAGTCACTCTAAAATGAAGTTTTTGGGATGTTCTTGAAATTTTCATGTTTGAAACCCAAAACCACTTCTCTTCATGCTTGACTTCATAAGATATAGTTTAGGGGCTAGGGGATAGATACATGATTTGCCTAGGTTTGAATATGCATGTCCAAACCTTGTTTATCAACTTGAATGCTTAGTATATGACATAAGAAGACTATATGCTTTTGTTTTTCATTTTTCTGTTTTTTTTAAATTTTATGCCCATTTGAATCTTTTGGTCAAATCCTTGGTTTAATTTGACACGGATTTAAACAAGTTTAAAATATGAAAATGAAAAGGTGGTAAGCAGGCATGGATCCTTCTTATATATATTAGTCACTCTAAAATGAAGCTTTTGGGAGGTTTTTGAAATTTCCATGTTTGAAACCCAAAACCACTTCTCTTCATGTTGTTGACTTCATAAGATAGAGTTTAGGGGTTAGGGGTATAGATACATGATTTGTCTTGTTTGAATATGTGTCTAGACCTTGTTTATCAACTTTAATGCTTACTATATGACATAAGAACACTATGTGCTTTAATTTGGTTTTTAATTTTTATAATTTTTTTTGAATTTTGATGCACATTTTGAATCTTGGTCAAATCCTAGGTTTGACCGAGATTTGAACAAGTTTAAAACAAGAAAATAAAAGGTAAGCCCGCCAGACTGGATCCTTCTTAGTCACTCTATAATGAAGCTTTTAGGGGGGTTGTTGAAAATGTAAGCATGTATCCTTCTTAGTACGTCACACCACAATGAAGCTTTTGGGAGGGTTTTTTAAATGTCCATGTTTGAAACCCAAAACGACTTCTCTTCGTGCTTGACTTCATAATTAAGACAAAGTTTAGGGTTAGGGGTAGATACATGATTTTTCTGGTTTGAATATGTCTAGAGTTTGTTTATCAACTTGAGTGCTTACTATATGGCATATATAAGAAGCTAGGCTATGTGCTTTGGTTTTTCATTTTTTTTGAATTTTTATGCCCATTTGAATCTTGGTCAAATCCTAGGGTACGGTTTGACCAAGATTTGAACATGTTTAAAACATGAAAATAAAAGGTAAGCATGGATCCTTCTTAGTCACTCTAAAATGAAGCTTTTGGGAGGTTTTTGAAATTTCCATGTTTGAAACCCAAAACCACTTCTCTTCATGCTTGGCTTCGTAAGATAGAGTTTAGGGTTTGGGGTAGATACGTACATGATTTTTCTAAGTATTTTTACGCCCATTTGAATCTTCGTCAAATCCTAAGTTTGACCAAGATTTGAACAAGTTTAAAACATGAAAATGAAAAGGGTAAGCCTGGATCCTTGTTTAGGGTTAGGGGGTAGATACATGATTTTTGTGGTTTGAATATGCCAGACCTTGTTTATCACCTTGAATGCTTACTATATGACATAGGAAGACGGCGTGCTTTTTTTCTTTTTTTTTGATTTTTTTTGAATTTTTATGCCCATTTGAATCTTGGTCAAATCATAGGTTTGACCAAGATTTAAACATGTTTAAAACATGAAAATGAAAAAGTAAGCCTGGATCCTTCTTAGTCACTCCAAAATGTACCAATTGATAAATGAGTTAACTTGGCTTCATGGAAAAAATAATGTCATGTAAATGATTTAACTTGGCTTTCGTACCCTTGAATCCATAGGAAACTTTGTATAAATGTAGTAGTATAATAATCAACCGAGTTTTTACATCAACAGGTCTGTCACTTACGTGTGGTGCCCATGCGTGAGGTCCCACACTTCAGTGAGCACAAGTCACGTGCAATAGGTACGCAAACTCCCAGCCATTTTCTTTGTCAAGAGAAGACGCATCAGGATGCGTATATCGGAAGTATGTGGGTCCTTCTGGATCCTTCGGTTGTCCCTCTCACAAAAAAAACAAATCTCTCTCATTCTCGGCCTCGCTCGACTCGCTCGCTCGCTCCTGCTCACTGACAAACCCTGCACAAAAGTCAACATCATCACACGAAAAAGGGGAGACACCATAATTCTCTCCCTTCTTCTCTCCTTCCGAGTGATCCCTCTTCCTCCGAGTTTCACTCGACGGGCAAACACACATGTGCTGCATAGTAATAAAAAAAGTAGAAAAATCGACCTACGAATCTATGATTAAATATGTTAAACTAGGGTTTTGCCCACTACTACAGATCAAGTTCAAAAATATCCAACTACTACTTCGATTTTGGGCTACTAATATAAAACTAAAATAAGTTGAACTAGTATTCCTCTAAAAAATCATTTTGGTATGCATTGTTTGATACTTTTCATAGCTATAGTGCATCACAAATTTATGATTTCATGCTTTGCTTTGCCAATTTCGATTTTTTCTAACCACCTTCTCTTTGATTTCAAATTTAGGTCAAACTATCGATGCCTACTATGTGTTCTACTTGAATTGGATGCAGCGTGCGCACATGTTTTGCCATTGTTTTGGGCTTCCACACATCTTTGGGGCATCCAAGTATTTAAGTTACCTTGTTTTTTTTGAATTGTAATTCATACCCTTCCTCCCAATTTTTATGCCCATTTGAATCTTGGTCAAATCCTAAGTTTGACCAAGATTTGAACAAGTTTAAAACATGAAAATGAAAAGGTAAGCCTGAATCCTTCTTAGTCACTCTAAAATGAGAAGCTTTTGGGAGTTTTTTGAAATTTCCATGTTTGAAACCCAAAACCACTTCTCTTCATGCTTGACTTCATAAGACAGAGTTAATTTAGGGTTAGGGGTAGATACATGATTTGTCTAGTTTGTTGTTTAGACCTTGTTTATCAACTTGAATGCTTACTATATGACATAATAATACTATGTGCTTTGGTTTTCATTTTTTTGATTTTTTCTGAATTTTTATGCCCATTTGATCTTGGTCAAATCCTAGGCTTAACCAATATTTAAACAAGTTTAAAACATGAAAATGAAAAGGTAAGCCTGTATCCTTCTTAATTAGTCACTCCAAAATGAAGCTTTTGGGAAGGTTTTTGAAATTTCCATGTTTGAAATCCAAAACGACTTCTCTTCGTGCTTGACTTCATAAGACAAAGTTTAGGGCTAGGGGTAGAAACATGATTTTTCTGGTTTGAATATGTCTAGACCTTGTTTATGAACTTGAGTGCTTACGTACTATATGACATAAGAAGGCTATATGCTTTGGTTTTTCATTTTTTTGAAATTTTATGCCCATTTTTGAATCTTGATCAAATCCTAGGTACGGTTTGACCAAGATTTGAACAATTTTAAAACATGAAAATAAAAGGTAAGCCCGACCTGGATCCTTTAGTCACTCTAAAATGAAGCTTTTGGGGGGTTCTTGAAATTTCCAAGTTTGAAACCCAAAACCACTTCTCTTCATGCTTGACTACATAAGACAGAGTTTAGGGTTAGGGGTAGATACATGATTTTTCTTGTTTGAATATATCTAGACCTTGTTTATATCAACTTTAATGCTAACTATATGACATAAGAAAACTATGTGCTTTGGTTTTTAATTTTTCTGATTTTTTATTTTGATGCACATTTGAATCTTTGTCAAATCCTAGGTTTGACCAAGATTTAAACAAGTATAAAACATGAAAATGAAAAGGGGAAGCCTGTATCCTTCTTAGTCACTCTAAAATGAAGTTTTTGGGATGTTCTTGAAATTTTCATGTTTGAAACCCAAAACCACTTCTCTTCATGCTTGACTTCATAAGATATAGTTTAGGGGCTAGGGGATAGATACATGATTTGCCTAGGTTTGAATATGCATGTCCAAACCTTGTTTAATTATCAACTTGAATGCTTAGTATATGACATAAGAAGACTATATGCTTTTGTTTTTCATTTTTCTGATTTTTTTAAATTTTATGCCCATTTGAATCTTTTGGTCAAATCCTTGGTTTAATTTGACACGGATTTAAACAAGTTTAAAATATGAAAATGAAAAGGTGGTAAGCAGGCATGGATCCTTCTTATATATATTAGTCACTCTAAAATGAAGCTTTTGGGAGGTTTTTGAAATTTCCATGTTTGAAACCCAAAACCACTTCTCTTCATGTTGTTGACTTCATAAGATAGAGTTTAGGGGTTAGGGGTATAGATACATGATTTGTCTTGTTTGAATATGTGTCTAGACCTTGTTTATCAACTTTAATGCTTACTATATGACATAAGAACACTATGTGCTTTAATTTGGTTTTTAATTTTTATAATTTTTTTGAATTTTGATGCACATTTTGAATCTTGGTCAAATCCTAGGTTTGACCGAGATTTGAACAAGTTTAAAACAAGAAAATAAAAGGTAAGCCCGCCAGACTGGATCCTTCTTAGTCACTCTATAATGAAGCTTTTAGGGGGGTTGTTGAAAATGTAAGCATGTATCCTTCTTAGTACGTCACACCACAATGAAGCTTTTGGGAGGGTTTTTGAAATGTCCATGTTTGAAACCCAAAACGACTTCTCTTCGTGCTTGACTTCATAATTAAGACAAAGTTTAGGGTTAGGGGTAGATACATGATTTTTCTGGTTTGAATATGTCTAGACTTTGTTTATCAACTTGAGTGCTTACTATATGGCATATATAAGAAGCTAGGCTATGTGCTTTGGTTTTTCATTTTTTTTTGAATTTTTATGCCCATTTGAATCTTGGTCAAATCCTAGGTACGTACGGTTTGACCAAGATTTGAACATGTTTAAAACATGAAAATAAAAGGTAAGCATGGATCCTTCTTAGTCACTCTAAAATGAAGCTTTTGGGAGGTTTTTGAAATTTCCATGTTTGAAACCCAAAACCACTTCTCTTCATGCTTGGCTTCGTAAGATAGAGTTTAGGGTTTGGGGTAGATACGTACATGATTTTTCTAAGTATTTTTACGCCCATTTGAATCTTCGTCAAATCCTAAGTTTGACCAAGATTTGAACAAGTTTAAAACATGAAAATGAAAAGGGTAAGCCTGGATCCTTGTTTAGGGTTAGGGGGTAGATACATGATTTTTGTGGTTTGAATATGCCAGACCTTGTTTATCACCTTGAATGCTTACTATATGACATAGGAAGACGGCGTGCTTTTGTTTTTGTTTTTTGATTTTTTTTGAATTTTTATGCCCATTTGAATCTTGGTCAAGTCATAGGTTTGACCAAGATTTAAACATGTTTAAAACATGAAAATGAAAAAGTAAGCCTGGATCCTTCTTAGTCACTCCAAAATGTACCAATTGATAAATGAGTTAACTTGGCTTCATGGAAAAAATAATGTCATGTAAATGATTTAACTTGGCTTTCGTACCCTTGAATCCATAGGAAACTTTGTATAAATGTAGTAGTATAATAATCAACCGAGTTTTTACATCAACAGGTCTGTCACTTACGTGTGGTGCCCATGCGTGAGGTCCCACACTTCAGTGAGCACAAGTCACGTGCAATAGGTACGCAAACTCCCAGCCATTTTCTTTGTCAAGAGAAGACGCATCAGGATGCGTATTGGAAGTATGTGGGTCCTTCTGGATCCTTCGGTTGTCCCTCTCACAAAAAAACAAATCTCTCTCATTCTCGGCCTCGCTCGACTCGCTCGCCGCTCGCTCGCTCGCTCTCCTGCTCACTGACAAACCCTGCACAAAAGTCAACATCATCACACGAAAAAGGGGAGACACCATAATTCTCTCCCTTCTTCTCTCCTTCCGAGTGATCCCTCTTCCTCCGAGTTTCACTCGACGGGCAAACACACATGTGCTGCATAGTAATAATAAAAAAGTAGAAAAATCGACCTACGAATCTATGATTAAATATGTTAAACTAGGGTTTTGCCCACTACTACAGATCAAGTTCAAAAATATCCAACTACTACTTCGATTTTGGGCTACTAATATAAAACTAAAATAAGTTGAACTAGTATTCCTCTAAAAAATCATTTTGGTATGCATTGTTTGATACTTTTCATAGCTATAGTGCATCACAAATTTATGATTTCATGCTTTGCTTTGCCAATTTCGATTTTTTCTAACCACCTTCTCTTTGATTTCAAATTTAGGTCAAACTATCGATGCTTACTATATGACATAATAATACTATGTGCTTTGGTTTTCATTTTTTTTTGATTTTTTCTGAATTTTTATGCCCATTTGATCTTGGTCAAATCCTAGGCTTAACCAATATTTAAACAAGTTTAAAACATGAAAATAAAAGGTAAGCCCGCCTGTATCCTTCTTAGTCACTCTAAAATGAAGCTTTTGGGGGGTTCTTGAAATTCCAAGTTTGAAACCCAAAACCACGTACTTCTCTTCATGCTTGACTACATAAGACATACAAAGTTTAGGGTTAGGGGTAGATACATGATTTTTCTTGTTTGAATATATCTAGACCTTGTTTATATCAACTTTAATGCTAACTATATGACATAAGAAAACTATGTGCTTTGGTTTTTAATTTTTCTGATTTTTTATTTTGATGCACATTTGAATCTTTGTCAAATCCTAGGTTTGACCAAGATTTAAACAAGTATAAAACATGAAAATGAAAAGGGGAAGCCTGTATCCTTCTTAGTCACTCTAAAATGAAGTTTTTGGGATGTTCTTGAAATTTTCATGTTTGAAACCCAAACCACTTCTCTTCATGCTTGACTTCATAAGATAGAGTTTAGGGGCTAGGGGATAGATACATGATTTGCCTAGGTTTGAATATGCATGTCCAAACCTTGTTTATCAACTTGAATGCTTACTATATGACATAAGAAGACTATATGCTTTTTTTTCATTTTTCTGATTTTTTTTTTAAATTTTTATGCCCATTTGAATCTTTTGGTCAAATCCTTGGTTTAATTTGACACGGATTAATTTAAACAAGTTTAAAATATGAAAATGAAAGGTGGTAAGCAGGCATGGATCCTTCTTATATATATTAGTCACTCTAAAATGAAGCTTTTGGGAGGTTTTGAAATTTCCATGTTTCCCAAAACCACTTCTCTTCATGCATGTTGTTGACTTCATAAGATAGAGTTTAGGGGTTAGGGGTATAGATACATGATTTGTCTTGTTTGAATATGTGTCAAGACCTTGTTTATCAACTTTAATGCTTACTATATGACATAAGAACACTATGTGCTTTAATTTGGTTTTTAATTTTTATATTTTTTGAATTTTGATGCACATTTTGAATCTTGGTCAAATCCTAGGTTTGACCGAGATTTGAACAAGTTTAAAACAAGAAAATAAAAGGTAAGCCCGCCAGACTGGATCCTTCTTAGTCACTCTATAATGAAGCTTTTAGGGGGTTGTTGAAAATGTAAGCATGTATCCTTCTTAGTACGTCACACCACAATGAAGCTTTTGGGAGGGTTTTTGAAATGTCCATGTTTGAAACCCAAAACGACTTCTCTCTTCGTGCTTGACTTCATAATTAAGACAAAGTTTAGGGTTAGGGGTAGATACATGATTTTTCTGGTTTGAATATGTCTAGACTTTGTTTATCAACTTGAGTGCTTACTATATCAAGTTGTGTCTGAGTCGAGTCAATGTTGAGTCGTTGAGTCACCTAGTATTATTATTATGGTGGTGTACTTGTGTTCATGTACTTGTTTCAGACAGGTATTGCTGTTTTGGTGAAGGAGACATGCATCATCCATTTTTGGTGGGGTTAATTGGTTCTAGGGTTAATTGGTTCTATGCCACTCCTCAATTCACAAGTTGTGTTTATGCCATTCCAAAAACTGAAGTTGTGTTTATGCCACTCTCAATTCTCAATACCCCCTTCTATGCCATTTTCAACAATACAACATGAAAACGGTTCAATAAATAGTCGTATTTCAGTTTATACTTTCGTATTGACCAAAATAAACCTGTGTTCAGATTTGGAGCGACTTTTGGGTGTTTCGGGCACACAAGAAATCCAAAATTTTCAAATTCTGGCAAAAATTAGAACTTCTCAGAAAAATCTAATTTTTTATAGGAAATCAAAAACACTGAAACGAGTATACTATTTTAATTTGAGCCATTTATGTGCAGATTTGCATAAAAAGGCTGACATTTTCTGTTCTGTCTAGAAATTGGTAAAATTTTGTCCAAAAAATCAAACTTCTTCGAAAAATCTGATAATTTTACAGAATGTCAAGAACACTAATATGAGTCATCCAAGTATTTAAGTTACCTTGTTTTTTTTGAATTGTAATTCATACCCTTCCTCCCAATTTTTATGCCCATTTGAATCTTGGTCAAATCCTAAGTTTGACCAAGATTTGAACAAGTTTAAAACATGAAAATGAAAAGGTGAGCATGAATCCTTCTTAGTCACTCTAAAATGAGAAGCTTTTGGGAGTTTTTTGAAATTTCCATGTTTGAAACCCAAAACCACTTCTCTTCATGCTTGACTTCATAAGACAGAGTTTAGGGTTGGGGGTAGATACATGATTTGTCTGGTTTGTTGTTTAGACCTTGTTTATCAACTTGAATGCTTACTATATGACATAATAATACTATGTGCTTTGATTTTCATTTTTTTGATTTTTTCTGAATTTTTATGCCCATTTGATCTTGGTCAAATCATAGGTTTAACCAATATTTAAACAAGTTTATAACATGAAAATGAAAAGGTAAGCCTGCATCCTTCTTAGTCACTCCAAAATGAAAGCTTACATATACTCTTGGAATACTGTTTTGGGTGATTTGTCATTCAAAAATTTGGTATCATTCGGATCGGAGGAAGTATAGTTGGAGATGAATGGCCCACCAAGTCTCTGCCTCGAAGTTTGCTCTTTGACCAGATAAGTATTACTACTCGCGAGGTGCCGAGGAGACGGGGAGGCCAAATTTAAGGACTAACCTTTGCTCTTGCCGTCTTCCTCAGTTCACCACTTTGTTTACCTCTTGGAATACTACTTCGCCACCATGACCGGGAGCAAGTCTCGCCACAGAAGGGCTCGTGCGGCTGCGGCGAAGCTGAGGGAATCCCAGCAATGGCGTCCCTGTGCTGCTGTCGAGGTGCCTTCTGCGCAAGAGTCTTCAAGGGCGTCGCAGCCCGCGACTGCCACCTTCAGGCGATCCTCCGTTCTTGCGCATCTTTCTATGTCTTTCACAACTTATCATCCCCTCCTTTTCTTACCTTCTCTCAATCGTATATTCAGGTCGGGCGGCCTTAGTTTTCCCGCAGCCCTCCTGCCTGCGGAAACATCTTCCACGGAGCCAAGTTCTCAAAGCAGCGAGGTATAGACATTCGTGCAAATTGGGATTCCCATTTTCTCTTTCTTGGTACTTCTCTGGGTACACTTCTGATTTTGTGCTCCATCCCCATCTGATAGAAGCCCCGCTACGAGATCGGGCCCATTTTAGAAATGGTTATGGGCGATTTCTGCGTCGAGACGGCGGACAGAAGCGCCCTCGCCGATGAGTGCATGAGACTTTATTCTGAGCTCGCCACTGAGAAGATCCGGATTCGCATTCTCGACGATATCGCCATGAAATCGTTCACTGCGAGTAATGAGATCCAGCGGCGGAGCCTCGGCCAGGCGGAGACCATGGACAAACTCGCCGGACTGATCCTGAACCTCACGGTTAGGACGGACAAACTAGAGGCCGAGCTGTCACAGGAGAAGGCTCTCAACTCCGAGCTGAAGCGTCAAGCAGGCTCAAGGTAGATCTTGACCAGGTCACTGTGTACCACTAGCTGCAATCCTTGATGACTGCTGTGTCACCTGGCTTCCGAGTTTCTGAAGGTTAATTTTCGAAATTTTGTTCGTAAAATTGGCCTGTGGAAATGTAAACAAACTAGTACTCTTACTTTATTATATTAGTACTTGTGTCAATGTAGTAGTTGTGTCTGAGTCGAGTCAATGTTGAGTCGTTGAGTCACCTAGTATTATTATTATGGTGGTGTACTTGTGTTCATGTACTTGTTTCAGACAGGTATTGCTGTTTTGGTGAAGGAGACATGCATCACCCATTTTTGGTGGGGTTAATTGGTTCTAGGATTAATTGGTTCTATGCCACTCCTCAGTTCACAAGTTGTGTTTATGCCATTCCAAAAACTGAAGTTGTGTTTATGCCACTCTCAATTCTCAATACCCCCTTCTATGCCATTTTCAACAATACAACATGAAAACGGTTCAATAAATAGTCGTATTTCAGTTTATACTTTCGTATTGACCAAAATAATCCTGTGTTCAGATTTGGAGCGACTTTTGGGTGTTTTGGGCACACAAGAAATCCAAAATTTTCAAATTCTGGCAAAAATTAGAACTTCTCAGGAAAATCTATTTTTTATAGGAAATCAAAAACACTGAAACGAGTATACTGTTTTAATTTGAGCCATTTATGTGCAGATTTGCATAAAAAGACTGACATTTTCTGTTCTGTCTAGAAATTGGTAAAATTTTGTCCAAAAAATCAAACTTCGAAAAATCTGATAATTTTACAGAATGTCAAGAACACTAATATGAGTCTACTATTCTAATATGAGCCATTTCTGGGCACATATGATCCATTAAACATAGGTGCAAAGTACGGTCCAGATTATCTGAGAGTATGTACAAACTGTAGTATAGAGAAGTCGTTTTGGGTTTCAAACATGGAAATTTCAAGAACATCCCAAAAAGCTTCATTTTAGAGTGAGTAAGAAGGATCCAGGCTTACCTTTTCATTTTCATGTTTTAAACTTGTTTAAATCTTGGTCAAACCTAGGATTTGACCAAGATTCAAATGGGCAGAAAATTAAAAAAATCATAAAAATGAAAAACCAAAGTACATAGTCTTCTTATGTCATATAGTAAGCATTCAAGTTGATAAACAAGGTCTAGACATATTCAAACCATACAAATCATGTATCTACCCCTAACCCTAAACTCTGTCTTATGAAGTCAAGCATGAAGAGAAGTGGTTTTGGTTTCAAACATGGAAATTTCAAAACCTCTTAAAAATTCATTTTAGAGTGTCTAAGAAGGATATGATGCAGGCTTCCCTTTTCATTTTCTTGTCTTAAACTTGTTTAAATCTTGGTCAAACTAAGATTTGACCAAAAGATTCAAACGGGCATAAAATTCAAAAAAATCAGAAAATGAAAACAAAAGCATATAGTCTTCTTATGTCATATAGTAAGCATTCCAAGTTGATAAACAAGGTCTAGACATATTCAAACCAGAAAAATCATGTATATACTAACCTAAACTAAGTCTTATGAAGAGAAGTGGTTTTGGGTTTCAAATATGGAAATTTCAAGAACCTCCCAAAGCTTCATTTTAGAGTGTGACTAAGAAGGATCCAGGCTTTTCACTTTCATGTTCTAAACTGTTTAAATCCTAGTCAAACCTAGGATTTCACAAAGATTCAAATATATGGGTATAAAATACAAAAAAATAGAAAAATGAAAAACGAAAGCACATAGTCTTCTTATGTCATATAGTAAGCTAAAGTTGATAAACAAGGTCTAGACATATTCAAACTAGACAAATCATGTATCTCCCCCTAACCCCAAACTGTCTTATGAAGTCAAGCATGAAGAGAAGTGGTTTTGGGTTTCAAACATGGAAATTTCAAAAACCTCTTAAAAATTTATTTTAGAGTGACTAAGAAGGATGCAAGCTTCCCTTTTCATTTTCATGTCTTAAACTTGTTTAAATCTTGGTCAAACCTAAGATTTGACCAAAAGATTCAAACGGGCATAAAATTCAAAAAAAAAATCAGAAAAATGAAAAACAAAAGCATATAGTCTTCTTGTGTCATATAGTAAGCATTCAAGTTGATAAACATGGTCTAGACATATTCAAACCAGAAAATCATGTATATATCTACCCATAACCCTAAACTCTGTCTTATGAAGTCAATCATGATGAGAAGTGGTTTTGGGTTTCAAACATGGATATTTCAAGAACCTCCAAAAAGCTTCATTTTAGAGTGTGACTAAGAAGGATCCAAGCTTACCTTTTTCATTTTCATGTACTAAACTTGTTTAAATCCTGGTCAAACCAGGATTTCACAAAGATTCAAATATATGTGTATAAAATATAAAAAATAGAAAATGAAAACCAAAGCACATAGTCTACTTATGTCACATAGTAAGCATTCAAGTTGATAAACAAGGTCTAGACATATTCAAACCAAAAAATCATGTATATATCTACCCCTAACCCTAAACTCTGTCTTATGAAGTTAATCATGAAGAGAAGTGGTTTTGGGTTTCAAACATTAAATTCAAGAACCTCCCAAAAGCTTCATTTTAGAGTGTGACTAAGAAGGATTCAGGCTTACCTTTTCATTTTCATGTTCTAAACTTGTTTAAATCCTGGTCAAAACTAGGATTTCACAAAGATTCAAATATATGTTAAAATTCAAAAAATAGAAAAATGAAAAACCAAAGCACATAGTCTTCTTATGTCATATAGCAAGCATTAAAGTTGATAAACAAGGTCTAGACATATTCAACCTAGACAAATCATGTATCTACCCCTAACCCCTAAACTCTGTCTTATGAAGTCCAGCATGAAGAGAAGTGGTTTTGGGTTTCAAACATGGAAATTTCAAAAACCTCTTACAAAATTCATTTTAGAGTGACTAATTAAGAAGGATGCATGCTCCCCTTTTCATTTTCATGTCTTAAACTTGTTTAATTCTTGGTCAAACCTAAGATTTGACCAAAAGATTCAAACGGGCATAAAAAAATCAGAAAAATGAAAACCAAAGCACATAGTTTTCTTATGTCATATAGTAAGCATTCAAGTTGATAAACAAGGTCTAGACATATTCAAACCAAAATCATGTATATATCTACCCCTAACCCTAAATTATGAAGTCAATCATGAAGAGAAGTGGTTTTGGGTTTCAAACATGGAAATTTCAAGAACCTCCCAAAAGCTTCATTTTAGAGTGACTAAGAAGGATACACTTACTTTTCATTTTCATGTTTTAAACTTGTTTAAATTCTGGTCAAACCTAGGATTTGACAAAGATTCAAATATATGGGCATAAATTAAAAAATAGAAAATGAAAAACCAAAGCACATAGTCTTCTTATGTCATATAGTAAGCATTAAAGTTGATAAACAAGGTCTAGACATAAGCAAACCAGACAAATCATGTATCTACCCCCTAACCCCTAAACTCTGTCTTATGAGTCAAGCATGAGAAGTCGTTTTGGGTTTCAAACATGGAAATTTCAAGAACATTAGCTTCATTTTAGAGTGACTAAGAAGGATCCATGATTACCTTTTCATTTTCATGTTTTAAACTTGTTTTAATCTTGGTCAAACCTAGGATTTGACCAAGATTCAAATGGGCACAAAATTTAAAAAATCAGAAAAATGAAAAACCAAGAGTATGTCTTCTTATGTCATGTAGTAAGCATTCAAGTTGATAAATGGGTCTAGGCGTCTTAGCTCCTAAAAAATTATACACCAATTGATTTGACGAATTGATGATTTACTCTAGTCTGCTTCTAGACCATGCAGCTAGCGAGTATTCATATGTACTGCATGGAGCCCCCAACTTTTGACTTCCCGTGTCGGAAAAGGCCTGTTTAATAATGTGGGGCAGTGAGGTATCCCGAAGTATCTAGAGGGTTCCAGTGTTTCAGGCTTTCAGCATCGCCAGTCCAAGGGAAGGATGGGTGACGAATCCGTGCATTCACAGCCGTTAGATCTGAAGAGTCCTTGTATGATGAGCGGTAGATAGCACCTCTAAGCTGCAAATCAACAGCTTCAATTACTTCAAATGAGCATTGGCCGGAAGGCTGACAGAGTGAAAAAATTCAAATTCAAAAACTCATGTATAGAATAGAAAAAAATTAAAAAACATGTAGATAGAATAGAGGTATAGATAGATTAGCCCAAAAAAGAAGAGGACGGGGAAATTTCGAACGCTCGCCTTTAACTCAGCAGACACCTCCCTCGCGCACCTAAACTTTCGAACGCGCGCCCAATATTTCGAACGCTCGCCTTTAACTCAGCACCCAGCCCACCTTGTTCTTCTCTAGACACCTCCTTCGGCGCCCTGTTCTTCTCTAGACACACCCTCGGTGAACCAGGCCGCGCACCAAAACTTCCCCACGCTGTCTATCAGCCGCGTCAGCCGGCGACTGCTGGTGGCGCCGTTCTTCTCCAGCCGCACCGGCAGGCGCGGTCAGCTGGTAGATCCTCACGGTATGCATGCTATCTTCAGGCCTGGGCAAGTACGATTCATTATAGCTCAATCGAAGTCAGTCGCCGTCGCCCAGCCCTTATAAGTTCGTTAGTTCGTTCGAATCGATCGGTTGATATTGTTTTCCTCTCGATGTGTTTGTTTGACATTGTTTTCCGCTTTACCTATTTGCTCGAATTCGTTCGTACTGTACACTGTACTTTGTAAGGCAAAGAGGAAATCATATCATGGCTTATCATCATGGGTATAACCTTTTTAGCTAGATTTTGCTGTTTGGGATCTATGATCCTTTTAGTTGCTGCTCTCCAGTAACATTTTCCCTCTTTTTTATTACAGTGAAAAATACACAGCGAGGAAACCACTGTCCAGCCTAAAAAAATAGACCTCAGTTGGTTTGCTGAAATCGGCTCAAATAACGTGGCATTTAGTTATATAGTTTTATATTCGACCTGTTTGCTCAGATATGTTGGTTTACATTCATACGCAACCTGTTGGGCAAGTATGGACACAGCTTCAGTGACTTTCAGGTCAAAATTCCAGCGGTTGAGTGATTTTTGGTTGGATCCATTCCTGTGCGTTCGATCGGCTTTTGATGGCTGTTATTGAGACAAAGTCATGGCTGGACTTTTGACGCAGCTCCAGTGACGTTCAGGTCAAAAGCCCAGCGTTGACTTTGGTTCAATATCAGCCATCCAAAGCCAATCGAACACACATGAATGTATCCAACCAAAAATCACTCTACAATAAGTCGTTTCCAGACAAAAACAATGTTTATTCCCAAACTATTTTTTTGAATCCGACCAATCTTTCCCGGAATGCAGAAGAAATATATAAGATTTACTGGAATGTTGTTCTTTTTACTGGACAGTTTGAATTTTAAGTTTAAAGTTGGTTGTAAAACATAAAATGAGGTTTATTGATAAACAATATGGCTGAATCTGATGAAACTCCCCCAGAATGCATAACCCGACATATAAGATTTACTGGATTTTTGTTTCAAAAACTTCTAGGCAGTACGAATTTTAAGTTTAAAATTTTCTCGTGAAACTTAAAATGGTAAATTTTGGATCCATTCTCGTGCGTTCGATTGGCTTTTGATGGCTGTTATTGAAACAAGTGTTAATTGGTTCTATGCCACTCCTCAATTCACAAGTTGTGTTCTATGCCACTCCTCAATTCACAAGTTGTGTTTATGCCATTACAAAAACTGAAGTTGTGTTTATGCCACTCTCAATTCTCAATATCCCCTTCTATATATGCCATTTTCAATACTCCACTATAATAAATATAGCATATCTATGATAGTACTCTATGATACCACCCACTATGCACCCATGTTCCAAACACCACTCCCGCTGACTGTACCTTATTGTATCGAGCGATAAGCTTGATGAGCAACCCAAACAAACAAACAAAAGACTGTACCTTATTGTACTTGCTCTTTCTCTTTCATCGCGAGTGCAGCTAATTCAGTTAGTCTTCCAATGAATATTAATATTTTGTCTCAATGATGTCATGTTTCGACTAACAATTAGCACTTTTGAATTCTTAGATTGCTTTTTCACACGATGCACTTCTTTTAATTTATTTTACCACATTTGAATGTGAACCTTGACCAAATAAATAGGACAACAATATCACGATCATATAATACATAAGCAGCATTGTTAGAATCGTGTTGGAAAATACTTTCTAATGATACCAGTTTTATATCAATTTTTTTATATACTTCATCCTGAAAAATATGTTTCAACTTCATCAAAACTTGCATGTATCTGCAAACTAAACTCATCTAAATACATGTATATCTACATAAAATTGAAACATCATTTTTAAATAGAGAGATATAGATTAATATTTTTTCGAAGATAAAATACGAAAAACAAGGGTGCATTGTTTATTGAAATGGAGTGAGTAGTATATATAAAATCATTTTAGTTGCCAATGATCATGTTGAGGGCCTCTATTTCTTGTTTTGCTCAGGCCCTCCGTATTCTCAGGTACGGCCCTGGTGGTCTATGAACCTGTATGTAATCTTATTACTTTTGGCTTCTTTGCACTGCTAATAGATCGGCGGAATTACGGCAAAAAAGAAGAAAGAATGTGTTGGTATTGTATTGCTTTCGATAGATCTGTTCGCCCCTCCCCCCCAAGCATTTACAGATGGCACAAGAGATTCAAGGATGAAATTGCTCTCCTTGTTCATAAGGCAAAGAGGAAATCATATCATGGGTAGAACATTTTATATATATTTTGCTGTTTGGGATCTATGATCCTTTTAGTTGCTGCTCTCCAGCAACTTTTGTACATATTTCCCTCTTTTTATTAATAAAAAAATACAAAGTGGGGAAACCCAGTGGTCAGCCTAAAAAAATCTGTTCGCTAGGTAGCCGTAGTTTTGCACTCAGTTCGTTTGCTGAAATCGGCTCAAATAATGTAGCATTTATAGTTTTATATTTGACCTGTTTGCTCAGGTATGTTTGCTTACATTCGTAGGTGACCTGTTTGTTGAAATAGCTTATCGCTTCTCTGACCATCTATCTCCTCAACAGATGGACAGAACTTGGATATTATTTCACTCATTAAACACACCAACATATTTGAGTGGTATTGAAGACTTCATGAAGCACGTTAGTGATTTTACTGACGGCGACAAGACAAAGGAAGTGATTTGTCCATGCCGCGTATGTTTGAATATTGGGTCCAAGCCTCAACATGTAGTCTCAGATCATTTATTCGTTTATGGGATGGACCAGACATATATCAGGTGGATTAACCATGGTGAACACTATGATCAGCCTGACATTATTGATCCTCTTTATTCTGATGGTTATCAGCCTGAAGATCTCGTCCAGGATGAGGCTACTGCTAATTTGTTACGGGATCTGTATCCATATGCAAGCCAACAGCCCCATGGTTATCACAAAAAGCCTCTTTTCCATGACCTGATAGAAGATGCTAAGCGCTTAGTGGCCCCTGGTTCTGTTGTGTCAAGATTCGAATTAATTGTGAAATTACTTCATGACAAGTCATACCAGGGGATTACCAATAAAGCGTTCAATGCAGTTGCGAAGACATACAGCGATGCACTCCCTGGGGCTGGACTGCCAAAATCCTTTTATGAGGTGAAGCAGTACATCAAGGTACTGGGACTTGGATATGAGAAGATTGATTTTTGCAAAAATAACTGTGCACTGTTTTGGATGGAGTATAATGACCTCGATGAATGTCCAGTATGTAAGGAATCAAGATGGAAACATGATGGAGCTGGTGGTAAGAAAAAGATTCCTTGGAAGGTTCTGAGATACTTTCCACTTGTACAAAGATTGCAGAGGTTGTTTGCTTCAGAACAAACATCTCGGGAAACAAGATGGCACAAAGAGATTCTCACGCCCGACCCTGATTTACTGAGGCATCCTGCTGATGGCGATGAATGGAAGCAATTCGACCTGGATCATCCAGATTTTGCTGCAGATCCAAGGAACCTGAGACTTGGCCTTGCTACAGATGGATTCAACCCATTTGGCAACATGAGCAACTCGTATAGCATGTGGCCAGTACTAGTTACACCTTACAACCAGGCTCCCTGGACATGCACCGATCAGTCGAACTGTATGATGGCCTTACTCATCCCAGGTCCCAAATCTCCTGGGAAGGATTTTGATGTGTTCATGCAGCCTCTTATTAGAGACTTGCAAACATTATGGGAGGGTGTCCCTACACGGGATGTGTGTCAACCTAAAGAACAAAATTTTCTATTACGTGCTGCTGTACTGTATTGCACCCATGATTATCCAGCTTTGGGCACTATGTCAGGCAGAGTAACATCAGGTTATAATGCATGTGTTCACTGTGATACTGATCAGCTGGCAGTGAGGATAATAAACAAGATATGCTATATGGGCCATCGCCGTTTCCTTCCATTAGATCACAGTTTCCGAAAAAATAGAAAAAAATTGCAATTTATTGGTGATCAGGCCTGTAAAAAGACTAAACCGCAACACTTTAAGAGTCACGAGTTGGAGGCGCACCTAGAAGCGGTCAGAAATGTTAAACCAGGAAAACCACCAGCCGCCACAGCAGGTACAGCAGAGAAGGATACAGAAGATGCAGCAGCAGTAGTAGCAGATAGAAAAAGGAAGAAGAGAGGAGATGAACTGAGTCTAGCAGCTACCAAAAGGAAGATGGGAGGTGAAATAGCAGCATGTACCAAGAGGAAGGAAATGGAAAATGATAGACCGAGAATATTTTATAAGCGCAGGACCACTCTTTGGGACTTGCCGTATTGGGCTGGTAAGAAGCTTCGGCATAATATTGATATCATGCACATGGAGAAGAATATATGTGACAGCATTGTCGGCACATTACTCAACATTCCATCCAAGACAAAAGATAGCTCAAATGCTAGGATTGATTGTGCAACATTGAATGTTAACAGGCACTTGCAACTGGATCGTAATGACAAAGTGAACAAAGGCAAGGAAAAACATTATAAATTTCGAGGCGCGGAATTCACATTGCCGATGCCTAAAAGGAGATTATTTTGTGAGTACCTCCGAGGTGTGATGTTCCCGTTCGGATTTGCTTCCAACATTGCAAATTGTCTCAATGCTGAAGGAAACAAGCTCCAAGGGTTGAAAACTCACGATTGTCATATCCTGCTGCAAAGGCTTTTAGCTATTGGCATTAAAGATTTAGTGAAGCCAAATATGTACAACGTGATTGCAGAGTTGGGAAGGTTCTTTAGGGAAATATGTAGTAAAACTCTAAGCAGAGCTGTTGTAGAACGTCTTAAGGTGGACATAGCAGTAATCCTGTGCAAGCTGGAGCTGATATATCCTCCAGCCTTCTTTGATGTGATGGTGCATTTGGCTGTTCATCTACCTGATGAGGCACTTTTAAGAGGTCCGGTACAGTATGGATGGATGTACCCTATAGAACGTCGACTGTGCACTTTCAAGAATACAGTTAGGAACAAAGCTAGACCGGAGGCTTGCATTGCAGTGGCGTATATTGCTGCTGAAGCATATACATTTGCCTCAAGATATATTCCTGATATTGAGACCAGATTCAACCGGGGTCGCAGAATTTTGGAAGTTGGAGGATCTGTTTTTAATCATGGTGTTGAGCTAATAGGAAAGAGGACCGAAAAAACATTAGAGCAGTCTGAATTTGAACAGCTGTCTTGGTATGTGCTGAATAATGCTACAGAGGCTGATGAATATGTTAAGTGAGTACTATGCACACGAAATACTCAGTTCCTCGCATATACTATGAACTTGTATCAAAATGAAATATATTCAGCTGACTTGGCTATGTTTTGCAGGTTGTACATGGAAACGAATGGAAAGCTATCGGCACGTGGGAGTGGGTTTCAGGACTGGTTTGAGAAATATGTAAGATGTTCAATTGCACTCTGACTTGTCTATGTGTTTTCACATGAGATGACCTCTTGTCTATTTTGTAATCGTAGATCTCGAAACTCCATGCGGAGAATCCAGGCGCTGTTAGTGCTGATCTCCTTGTCCTATCACGTGGTCCAGATAAGAGGGTGTTGGTAGCTGCAGCTTGCAATGCCAATGGTGTCCATTACAGCTCCTATGAGCGTGAACAACATTTGAAGACACGAAATAGTGGCATCACAACCAGTGGAGATCACTTGACAACCAGAAAAAGAGATCAGAGTCATTTGACCATTATGGTCACATAGAAGAGGTTATTCAGTTGTTCTATAGTGATAAGGTTACTGTCCGATCTGTGGTTCTATTTAAGTGTTATTGGTACAACCAAGATCCAAACAAGGGCAAAGGTGCCAGAAATGATGGGTATTTCATATCAGTCGATACTACTGCTCAGTGGTACAAGGATGATCCTTATATTTTGGTACCTCAAGCGGCCAAGGTACTTTTCTTGGAAGACAGATCTAGAAAAGGATGGCAGTATGTGCAAAAGTTTGTGGCAAGGAACATATATGATTTGGATGAGAATGCGGATCCAATAATTGGTGCCCAGCAAGATGATTTCGCTGGTTGTATGCAAACTAAAGTTGCTGACATTGATGAAACCTCGTTGGATACAGGTATCCCTGCACATGATGGAGAAGTAGATTTCACTGTTGAGGTTAGCATAGTCGACAAAGAGATGGATAAACTGAAGCTACCTGGTGAATCTCAGGAGGAGAATGGACACGACGAGCAGGATGAGACCATGCACGAATATCAGAATGAAGACGGAGGTGATGATGATGATGATGATGATGATGATGATGATGATTAGACTCTTGTCTCTGTATCATGCTGTGAGATGAAGAACCATGATTTGTTTTGATTTTTCTATTTGGAAAATGTATGAGTCCTGAAGACAATTATCTGTTGGATTGTAATCCCATGATGACTAATTATTTATGTTTGTTGTCCTACTAAAAGTTGGTCAAACTTAATTGTGTGGAAGTAATCCCATGCTGTTTGATTCATAGGGTCATATCCCATAGGAAAATAGAATGATAATACTTGATCAAACTAATGCAGAATATCTTATAACCACAATCAAATAGAATTTCTCTTGACATAGGATTCAAGTTGGCATGGCATCCCTATCATACAGGGGTTTTATTCATACTATGCTACAAATCGAAAATAAGATGGGTCAGCACTTTATCGCGGCAGATAGGGCAGCTGGCGTTCGTTACAAACCAGGAGAAGATGCACTTCCTATGGAACGGGTGTTTGCATCCCCGGAGACGCACCGTTGTGCGCTGCGACAGCCCCAGCATGCATATGCTGCAGTGGCCGTCCTCCGGCGCAACTAGGACCCAACTGTCCTGCAGCGCCGGCAAGTTGACGATGAGCCGGTGGTCCACCCTAAGGGTGAGGTCGAAGTGGAGGCCACCGAGCCGACGACACGCCTGCTGCCACATCAGGTGCATAACATCGTAAGGCATGATGATGTCCCACTCCTCCTCCGTGAGGTTCAGGTTCTTGAGCAGCCATACACGGGCAAGAATCTCGCGCATAGTTCGCACGACATTGCCCCCACTACGCAGCTCCCTCGGAGGCAAGCCAAGATCCAGCACCACCTCTTCGCAGGGTGTAGTGGTGATATCGTCCTCATCCAGTGGGGCAGGGAGGGGGCCGGCCATCCTCCTGAGCTCGTACGTCCTCGAGAAGAAGATGTGCACTGTCATAGTGTACGGGGACGCCTCGCCCTCGCCCACGGCCGGCGGCTCGCCGACGGAGAAGTCGGTCGTGCTTGCCGACACACGGCAGGCACGGAAGACATGTGGGCCAGACTCGATGATGCGCTCGCGTGAGGAGCGCTCTAGTAGGGGCGTCGCCGCCATTGGGGATTCTTCGGAGGGCTGTAGACTGGCGGCTAGTCGACGGTGAGGTGGTTGGTGTGAGATCTCTGGGATGAGGCCAGGGGAAGTGGGCGAAGTGCTCGGGACTAGGGACTGCCCTCAACTTTCCGCAGTAGTATGATAATAATTGGTGGACGAGGGAGACTAGTCCAGAGACTACCCAAAGTTGATAAATCATGTTCGAGGGAAAATGCCCAAGATTTATTATCAAAATTCAAGCTAATTTCGCCGATTTTGTTCTGCCGTTCATTAGACATCATCCAACGGCCTTGGTCTCTGGGATTCGCTGCTACAGTGTCATCTACTATTTTCTACCCAATTCCAGAAACATCCATAAAGCTAGTAGATAGCTTTCCTGCTTGTTGGCCCCAACCCATTTTTTTAATCTTTTCTTCCTTATCCCCTTCGCTCATGCTAGCAGCTACTTGCAGCCATTGCTACACCAGCGAGGTGATCTCTATGATAGGCACGGTTTTAGTAAGACAGCAAGTTGTAGATAGCTAACCATGAGACACATGCCTCTCTGGTTGAGACTGAGCTCGCTCTTGTGATTGGGCTCCAATGGTCGAGGTGAGTCACAGCTGCAATGACAGAGGTTTGTGCTGAATTAATTAGCACAGAGGCGTAACTAGCACTAGATGGAGAAGGCATAGTACACATATCGGACACGAAGTCGCGTCTGGCGAGCAGCTCGCATTCACTTGCATCAGTGCGGTACAACAAAGATGATGAAGAAGGATTGGAGCTTTGAAGGTAGTCAGAAAAGTTACAAAAAATAATACGTGCAAAACTTAACCTGTATAAACGCACATGCATGGATAATTTTACATTTCTGCATGAGAAAGACATGTCAATTTTCAGTACGACATGGTTTGATTTGTCAAATTTGATGCTCCTTAATGCATTTTAAGTGAAAATTATAGGTTTATTCATTATAATTGCCGATTTTTAACGTTACGTGCAGCTGACTAGCAAACTATAAGTGTGTGATTGCTTGCTTCCAAAATAAGGATATGTAATCATTTTGTATAAGGTAGTACCAATTAGTCGTTATATTGCAGAACTTAAAGAGTTTTGAGAGATTCAACTCGTTGCTACTCCATAAGAATGGTCATGTTGACAAATTTGATCCAGTGTTGAACAGAGCCAGAAACATTTCAAAAACTTGAGCATGGAACAGGCTAGGGGTAAATGCCCCAAGGCCAGCCGAGCCTATCGTAGGTGCCGTCCCGAGGAGGAAGTACCTTAATTTGGGGCGCGCGCGGACGCTGCGGTACCCCGAGCTCGAGACGCCGCCGTACCGGTAGCTCGACCCGCGACGAGGCATGGCGGCGGCGGCGGAAGCGGAGCGGCGGCGGCGGAAGGTAAAGCTCCTGCTGACAAACATATTAGGCACAAATGGGCAACCTTCAGTAACCCATGTTCCATTTTTTTTGTCAGGATAACCCCATGTACCACCTTCCCAATAGAAAAAGTACTGTTCAACCTTCCCCTGTTGGGCCCAATATTTCACTTTTGGGTTGCCAAGGAACATCTACATGGTAATTGTTATCGGTCTACTTGATCCGGCTGTCGAAGCCCAATAACTACAAATGGGCCTTTCTGCTCATGCAATTTCGGCCCTTTTCTAATGAAACACAGATCCTATGATTGGCAAATAAAAATACACGGAGATTCTACATAAAAGTTATTTTTATTTATTTTGAATTATAGGGTTCCAATTTTTGAAACTGCTCATGCCCAATATGAAAATCCTTGATCGCTCCATACCCACATGGATAACGGTATTTTTAAAAATTCATAAAGTGGATTTGAAATTTAAAACATATCCTAATAATTCCTTGATTTAATCTATCAACTTGCAAGATCTTGGAGCCAAAGAGCTTGTATTAGTCTGCGAAAATAATACTGATAAACCTGTCGTTAACAAGAAATGAAGGTTTATCGTTCAGAGAGGATGCCATGTGGGACCCATGAGACAGTAGCGTCCTCAACGTTTCAAAGAAAAAGGCAAGTAGCCCGAAAATAGGGGTAAAAAATAAATCCTACAAAGGAAACATTTATAGTTCATAGAGGCTGACATGTGGGACCGATCTGCCAGCTGCATCCTCATCATTTCGAAGTCGGCAGGGATCAGAAGAGAAAAGGCAAATAGCCAGAAATTAGGGGTCAAAAATAAATCCAAAAAGGAAACTTTTATTCTTAATAGAGGATGACATGTGGGACCGACATGCGACAGCGTCCTCATCGTTTCAAAGGCCGCAGGGGATCAAAAGAAAAAGGCAAATAGCCAGAAATTAGGGGTAAAAAATAAATCCAACAAAGGAAAGGTTTATTGTTCATAGAGGCTGACATGTGGGACCCATGAGCCAGCGGCGACCTCAATTTCAAAGGCGGCATATGATCGAAAAGAAAAAGGCAAGTTAGCAAAAATCAGTGGGTAAAAAAAATCTAAGAAATGAAACTTTATTGTACAGTCCCATGAGCCAGCACCTTACTCAACGTTTAGTGGCGGCATGAGATAGAAAGAAAAAGGAAAGTGACCAAATATCGAGCAAAAAATAATCCAAGAAAAGAAACTTTTATTGTACATAGAGGATGACATATGGTCCCACTTATACAAGCTCTTTCGCTCCATGATCTTGCAAGTTGATTGTACATAGAGGATGACATGCGAGCCCTTGTGTCAGCACTTACTCTTCTGGCGGCGGGGGATCAAAAGAAAAAGGAAGTAGCCAAATTAGCGGTCAAAATAACTCCAAGGAAGGAAACTTTTATTGTTCATAGAGTATGACATGGGACCCATGCGCTAGCAGCTTCCTCAACGTTTCAAAGGGGGCATGAGATCGAAAGAAAAAGACAAGTGACCAAATATCAGGAGCCAAAAATAATCCAAGAAAAAAACTTTATTGTACATAAAAGATGACATGCGGGTCCCATTTTGCAGCAGCGGTGTCAACGTTTCAAATGCGGCTTGAGATCAAAAGAAAAAGAGTAGCCAGAAATTAGGGGTAAAAAAACTCTTAAAAGAAAGTTGATTGTACATAGAGGATGGCATGCGGGTCCCATGACCCAGCACCTTACTCAACGTTTCAGAGGCGGCATGAGATCGAAAGAAAAAAGAAAGAGACCAAATACCAGGAGCAAAAAATAATCCAAGAAAAATAAACTTTTATTGTACATAGAGGATGACATATGGGTCCCACTTATACAAGCTCTTCCGCCCCAAGATCTTGCAAGTTGATTGTACATAGAGGATGACATGCGGGCCCCTTGTGTTAGCAGCTTAATCAACGTTTCCAAGGCGGCAGGGGATCAAAAGAAAAAGGAAACAGCCAAACATAAGAGGGTGAAAAAATCCAAGAAAAGAAACTTTTATAGTATCGAGGATGACATGTGGGTCCCATGAGCCAGCAGCTTCCTCAACGTTTCAGGTCGCATGAGATCGAAAGAAAAGGCAAGTGACAAAAATAAGGGGGTAAAAAAAATCCAAGAAAAGAGACTTGATTGTACATAGAGGATGACATGGGTCCCACCGTCAGCAGCTTACTAACGTTTCCAAGGCGGCAGGGGATGAAAAGAAAAAGGAAATAGCCAAAGATCGAGAGGGTGAAAAAAATCCAAGAAAGAAACTTTTGTAGTACATAGAGGATGACATGCGGGTCCCATGGGCCAGCAGGTTCCTCAACGTTTTCAAGGGCGGCATGAGATCAAAAGAAAAGGCAAGTGACCAAAAATCGGAGGGTGAAAAATAATCCAAGAAAAGAAACTTTTATTGTACATAGAGGATGACATCTGTCCCAACGTTTTAAATGCGGCTTGAGATCAAAAGAAAAAGAAAGTAGCCAGAAATTAGGGGGTAAAAAACTCCAAGAAAAGAAAATTGATTGTACATAGAGGATGACATGCGGGTCCCATGAGAGCCAGCATTCAACGTTTCAAACGTGGCATGAGATCGAAAGAAAAAGGCAAGTGACCAAATATCGGGAGCCAAAAATAATCCAAGAAAAGAAACTTTATTGTACATAGAGGATGACATGCGGGTCCCATTTTGCGCAGCGGTCTCAACGTTTCCAAGGCGGCACGGGACCAAAAGAAAGATGAAGTAGCCAGAAATCAGGGGGTGAAAAAAATCCAAGAAAAGAAAGATTTCAATTGGGCTGCATCTGGACATCTGGGCCTTCGAACTATCCTTCTGGGCCTTTTGACTCGTACAATTTCAGCCCACTCCAGAACATGAAAGTTCAGATTTTTCTCAAAAAAAAACAGGAAAGTCGTATGATTCGCCAAAACAAAAAACAAGGAGATTCAAGATATAAGTTGTAAAAATAAAGATTTAATTTATCCGTTTGCAATAGCTCGGAGCGAAATACACGTTTATTGTCTGCAAAATAATTAAGATATCACATGTTTCTTGTACGGGAGGCCGACATCGGGGACCCATGAGCCAGCGTCGTCAACGTTTCAAAGGCGGCGGGGGATCGAAAATAAAAAAACCAAATATCAGTTGGTAAAAAATCCAAGAAAAGAAAACATTTATCGTTCGAGAGGATGACATGCGGGACCGATGAGGCAGCGACATCCTCAACGTTTCCAAGGTGGCAGGGGATCAAAGAAAAAAGGAAATTGAGAAATTAATTAGGGGTTCAAAATAAATCCATCAAAGGAAAGTTTTATTGTTCATAGAGGATGACATGTGGGACCCTGCCAACAGCGTCCTCATCGTTTCAAAGGGGGCGGAGATCAAAAGAAAAAGGCAAATAGCCAGAAATTAGGGGTAAAAAATCCAAGAAAGGAAACTTTTATTGTTCGTAGAGGATGACATGCGGGACCCATGAGCCAGCAGCTTACTTAACGTTTCAAAGGCGGCATGAGATCGAAAGAAAAAGGCAAGTGACAAAATATCAGGAGCCCAAGATAATCCAAGAAAAGAAACTTTATTTACATAGAGGATGACATGCGGGTCCCATTTTGCAGCAGGTGGTCCCAACGTTTCAAATGCGGCTTGAGATCAAAAGAAAAAGAAAGTAGCGAGAATTAGGGGGTCAAAAAATCCAAGAAAATAAAGTTGATGGACATAGAGGATGACATGCGGGTCCCATGAGCTAGCTTACTCAACGTTTCCAAGGCGGCAGGGGATCAAAAGAAAAAGGAAATAGCAAAAAATCAGAGGGTGAAAAAAAAAAAGAAAATGAACTTTTATAGTACATAGAGGATGACATGGGTCCCATGAGCCAGCAGGTTCCTCAACGTTTCAAACGTGGCATGAGATCGAAAGAAAAAGGCAAGTGACCAAATATCGAGCCAAAAATAATTCAAGAAAAGAAACTTGATTGTACATAGAGGATGACATGCGGGTCCCAATTAGCAGCAGCGGTATCACCGTTTGAGAGGCTGCACGGGATCGAAAGAAAAAGGCAAGTGACCAAATATCAGGAGCCAAAAATAATCCAAGAAAAGAAATTTTATTGTACGTAGAGGATGACATGCGGGTCCCATTTTGCAGCAGCGGTCTCAACGTTTCCAAGGCGGCACAGAACCAAAAGAAAAATGAAGTAGCCAGAAATCAGGGGGTGAAAAAATCCAAGAAGAAAGATTTCAATTGGGCTGCATCTGGACATCTGGGCCTTCGAACTATCCTGCTTGGCCTTTTGACTCGTACAATTTCAGCCCACTCCAAAACAGGAAAGTTCCGAATTTTCTAAAAAAACAGGAAAGTCCTATGCTTCGCAAAGACAAAAAAATAAGGAGATTCAACATATAAGTTTGTTTATGTAAAAATAAAGATTTAATTATCCGTTTGAAATAGCTCAGAGCGCAATACATTGTTTATTGTCTGCAAAATAATCAAGATATCATATGTTTCTTGTACGGGAGGCTGACATCGGGGACCCATGAGCCAACAGCGTCGTCAACGTTTTAAAGGCGGCAGGATGGAAAGAAAAAATAAACCATAAATCTGTTGGTAAAAAATCCAAGAAAAGAAACATTTCGTTCCGAGAGGATGACATGCGGGACCCATGAGGCAGCAGCATCCTCAGCGTTTATTGTTCATAGAGGTTGACATGTGGGACCCGTGAGGCAGCGTCCTCAACGTTTTAAAGGCTGCACTTGATCGAAAGAAAAAATAAGCCAAAAATCGTTTGGTCAACAAAATCCAAGAAAATAAACATTTACCGTTCTGAGAGGATGACATGCGGGACCCATGAGGCAGCAGCATCCTCAACGATTCCAAGGCGGCAGGGGAAATATCGAAATTAATTAGGGTTCAAAATAAATCCATCAAAGGAAACTTTTATTGTTCATAGAGGATGACATGTGGGACCGAGCCACAAACGGCGTCCTCATCGTTTCGAGGGGGAGGAGATCAAAAGAAAAAGGCAAATAGCCAGAAATTAGGGGTAAAAAATAACTCCAAGAAAGGAAACTTTTATTGTTCGTAGAGGATGACATGCGGGACCCATGAGCCAGCAGCTTACTCAACGTTTCAAAGGCGGCATGAGATCGAAAGAAAAAGGCAAGTGACAAAATATCAGGGAGCCAAAGATAATCCAAGAAAAGAAACTTTATTGTACGTAGAGGATGACATGCGGGTCCCATTTAGCAGCAGCGGTCTCAACGTTTCAAATGCGGCTTGAGATCAAAAGAAAAAGAAAGTTGATTGTACATAGAGGATGACATGCGGGTCCCATGAGTCAGCAGCTTACCCAACGTTTCCAAGGCGGGGGATCAAAAGAAAAAGGAAATAGCCAAAAATCAGAGGGTGAAAAAAATAAAGAAAATAAACTTTTATAGCACATAGAGGATGACATGCGGGTCCCATGAGCCAGCAGGTTCCTCAACGTTTCAAACGTGGCATGAGATCGAAAGAAAAAGGCAAGTGACCAAATATGAGGAGCCAAAAATAATTCAAGAAAAGAAAGTTTTATAGTACATAGAGGATGACATGCGGGTCCCATTTAGCAGCAGCGGTATCACCGTTTGAGAGGCGGCGGGGTTCAAAAGAAAAAGAAATTGCCAAAAATCAGAGGGTGAAAAAACCAAGAAAATGAACTTTTATAGTACATAGAGGATGACATGCGGGTCCCATGAGCAGCAGTTCCTCAACGTTCCAAACGTGGCATGAGATCGAAAGAAAAAGGCAAGTGAAAAAATATGAGGAGCCAAAAATAATTCAAGAAAAGAAAGTTTTATAGTACATAGAGGATGACATGCGGGTCCCATTTAGCAGCAGCGGTATCACCGTTTGAGAGGCGGCACGGGATCGAAGAAAAAGGTAAGTGACCAAATATGAGGTGCCAAAAATAATTCAAGAAAAGAAATTTTTATAGTACATAGAGGATGACATGCGGGTCCCGGTTAGCAGCAGCGGTATCACCGTTTGAGAGGGCGGCAGGATCGAAAGAAAAAGGCAAGTGACCAAATATGAGGTGCCAAAAAAAAATCCAAGAAAAGAAAGTTTTATAGTACATAGAGGATGACATGCGGGTCCCATTTAGCGCAGCGGTATCACCGTTTGAGAGGCGGCAGGGGATCGAAAGAAAAAGGCAAGTGACCAAATATGAGGTGCCAAAAAAATCCAAGAAAAGAAAGTTTTATAGTACATAGAGGATGACATGCGGGTCCCATTTAGCAGAGCGGTATCACCGTTTGAGAGGCGGCAGGGATCGAAAAAGGCAAGTGACCAAATATGAGGTGCCAAAAAAACTCCAAGAAAAGAAAGTTGATTGCACATAGAGGATGACATGCGGGTCCCATTTAGCAGCAGCGGTCTCAACGTTTCCAAGGCGGCAAGGGATCAAAGAAAAAAGAAGTAGCCAGAAATCAGGGAGTCAAAAAAAATCCAAGAATAGAAAGAATTTTGGTTCATAGAGGATGACATGCGGGACCCATGATCCTGCATCGTAAACGGCTCGATCGGAGAATGTTGAACGAGATGGCGCGATCGAGAAAAAACAATGCTAGAGAGGCTGCCATGGGCCCTACATCCCCCGGCGGTGCGGATTTGCGTTGACTCGGCCGGCGAACCCGAGATGCACCACGTCCCGGCCACCATACGCGACGTTTTGGCCGCTTTCGTCGGGCTAGGTGGCCTCAAAAACGAGAAAAAAAGTTTTGACATGCACCACGGAGGGACCCAAAATCGTCGGCCATGGTACACCAGCAACCACGGCGCGACTTCAACTTCGTCGGCCATGGCAACTTTTCTTGTAGTGCTTTACAATAAGGTAAAACTGCAACTAAACTCCAGAAGAACGACTCGTGGTCTAATCTTATCACGGTCTCTATTTATAGAGCATTTGACCAGCTATAGAGGCTATGACTAGATTCTAGCTAAATAGGAGCTAGGTTTAGGGAGCTAGTCCCCTTCTACTGCTAATCTAGGTTTTCTCCTTGTTGGATGTGGTATCTGACTCTTCTGACATGGTCATGTCTCTTGAAGTAGTTGTTGACTCCTTGGCCTTTGAGTTGCACGGTAGATCCTCCTTCGATGCCTCCATATCTAAGCAGGGGATTTAAGAGTGGGATGAGTACGAGCGTACTCAACAAGTTCATTATAGGAAAGAGGTGTTTAATGCACTAGCTACGGCATTAGACCGGAAAGTCTAATACCAATGCAGGTTTTCATAACCATTTCTTCAAAAGGTTGCTTTTATTCAGAAGAACTATGTCCGTCAGCCTTCACCGGTTTACTAGAACTTCATGGAGTTCCTTTCCGAGCGTTCGCAGTTCCATATCCGGAACAGGGAGTGACAGGTCACGGTTCATTACACTCTGCAGAGGTGTGTTGCTTTACCCATAAGAGATCTTAACCTTGGTGCCAAGGCGTACTTTCCCGTCCACACTTCCTTTGGTGTGAGGCCCGGTATAAGGTCATAGCCAATCATATTCCTCCGCTACCTCATACACCCACCCTTTGATGCAAACTCCGACCCTGGGTCCTCGCCGGTGCTCTTATACCAATTAAGGACGGCCCCCGACCACGACAACAGTTCAGGTCTCTACCATGAACTCCTTCGCCGGGAGATGCAACCCATCATAGACCGCAATAACCGTGGGGACTTTAGGCTTCCCCAGCCCACCGCTTGCTCCTCGGGCGACAAGTGTCTACGGTCTCTACCGTGGGGACTTAAGGCTTCCCCAGCCCACCGCTTGCCCCCTTGGAATACAAGTGTCTATGGTAAAGCGCGTCCGTTGATGTACAAGAGGAGAAAATACAATTGACTATTCCATCCCACTCCAGATCTTATGGTTAACACGGGTATTACGGCACAAGAATCACTGGACGACATTTGTTGTTTAATCCTAGATGGATATAAACCCTCGCAATGGAACCTCCACCATATCAAAACAATCCATGGTTCCATTGCCCACCACATAGTCATATTCATAGTTATGAAGATAGTGGTTTTGCTTTTTATGCAATAGTGATAAACATAGTACTTTGCAAGTAATTTGGTAAAAATACTCAAATGACATGAGCAAGCGATGAACTTGCCTTTCTTGACTGCAAGATTATGCAATCAAGGACTTCGATACGGGATAACTCCAAATTCTGAAATAGCATCATCGTCCGATAAGGACAATGTTTAAAAGATTGGCAAATATGCTATAATGCATAATTATGAGATGCATTCGCTCTAAGCGTGACCCAACCCCGATAATTTAGGATTAGTGAGTTGGGATGATTGGTTTAGGGTGTGTTGAACTTTTAGAGTGATTTCACAAACAAGGTTCTTATTAGGGTTTGGTTGTCTTAGTATCATAAACAATTGATATAATGTATCATAACAATCATACACACCAGGGAATAGTAGTTGCATAATGAATAAAGAGCAGTTGTCAATTTTAAGTCTTATGGTGCATGGTTGATGATTATTTATTATATACTTCAAAAGAATAACTTTTGAAGAACATGTTAATTAGGAAATAATAAGTATTTCAAGTAGAAACTACTTGCTTCTATGGTTTACTATGGTTATCATTGAGTTTCCTAATTAAGTAATATATGGATCACAACAAAGTTGGATTGAGTTCCTAGTCATGTATTGGTTGCATGGTTTGGTTAAGCATGAACATATTAAGCATTTGATTAAACATGGTTGCTATAATGGTTGGTTATATCTTACTGGTGATAGATAGCTATGGTCTACAGGTCCTATTAGGCAGAGTTGTTGACTATTCTTTAATTTCTTCAAAATAATAACTTTTGAAGAACATATTACTTAAGTAATAAGAAATATTTCAGTTAAGGCTTATGGTTTCTAGGGTTTGCTATTGGATTCACTAAGTTGCTTTTCAAACAATAGGGTTCACAATTCTTTAGTACATATAGGATTTAGTTAATCATGAACTTATAAAGTAAATTATTACATAGAGTTGTTATTATAGTTGATCACAATGGCTATATCAAAGAATAGTGGTTAGGGTTGATGACATGTAATGAAGAATTTGGGGTTTACTATTATTTCATTATATAAGGTTACTAAAAAAATGGATACATGAGATGACAACTCTAGTAGTAATAGGCGTGTACCATTTTAAGAGAATATGGGCATTTGTTTAGTTGTTAAATATGGATCTGTGAGTGAAAGAAAAGTAACATGATCACATTTTATAATTCCTAGGTTTTAGATATATATATCTTTTTAACTGGATGCACACTAGGGTTTACATATAGAATTAGGGTTTTAGGGTTCTCACATGAAATTATGAGGTTGTAGTTTTATTCATAATGGACTAGGTATATGGTATATGGGTACTAGGTATAAAGTATATGAAACTTATCATTTTAAAAAATATATATATATATATATATTGAGTGGTAATATCTTAAGCTAGGTTGGATTAGTAGTGCTGTTAAGGATTAAGGTATGATGTTATGCTCCTAATGGTACACCATTGGGAATGATCATATACTAACAAAACTATGGTTATATTAGTAGAGGAGTTAACTATATAAATTAGAATGATTGTCTACGAGAAACACATGATTTAGGTATTATCTCCTATCTAAGGTTTAATTCATAAAGTTTTTTACATGTAATCACACATGGTTATGTATAGCTAGTCAAGCAATTGGATATAGATGAAGGATGTACAATTGTATTTACTAAATCATGTTTAAATAATTATGAAAATATTTATAGCATGTGTAAGGTTAAATTAATATTGTAAACATTTTAGAGATTCAATTTCAGCACAAAATATATTTTTAGGTTCCAAGCTGCAATTTATATTTCTAAAATGTTTGTTTGATACCTTAGAGTAATTTTATTTATGTAAAATTAAATTAGTGAATAATTGTATTTAACATGTAAATATTAAATCTACACAAGCCTAAATATTGGTACTACTCCGTCGTACGTCTTAGCTAGGCATGTGTAAGCCAACTAGGACGCACTACATACACATAGTCGGATCGCACACTTGCATTGCATATACTGTACGAGTCCAACACGGCCCAACCCCTCACGTTTCTCTCATCGCGCACACACGCACGCTCGAACACGACCTCGCCCTCGCTCATTCCCCTCCTGTGATCGAGCCGCCACCTGCTGCCGCCCTGGCCGCTGCCGGCCGAATCCGCCGTCGCTACTCGCCGGATCCGCTCCATCTCTCTCTACCCTCGTGAATCCTCTAATTCGATTCGTTTTTCTTGCCCTCTCGTGTCCTTCGCGGACGGCTTCGATCTTGCTGCTATCCCGCCGCTGTTACTGCTCCGGCCGACTCGGGCCGCCATCGGTGCCGCCATGCTGCGCTACTCCTTCGAATCGTCCCTCACCATTGGATCCTCACGGCCACAACGCCGTCGTGCAACTGCCCGCAACCCCCACGGCTAACCCTAGCCTGGGCTCGCCGGCATGGTTTCCCCGGCTTCCGCACCTCCGATTGCTTCCCCGATGACCACGACTTCCTCGTCGCCGCCTACGACTTCTACAACGACCTCCCGACTCCTGCTTCGAGGACCTCACAGTATCCCTTGACCACGGGCTTGGCTGCGGGGTAAGCTCTGGTTCTCCCCTGCCCTTGCTTGTTCAGTAATGTTGCTAGATAATCTAACACCCATGGTGATGCTGGTTTGGACCTAGGTGGGTGTCGTTGTGCTGTTGAGAATGGTGCTGTGGTGGTGTACGAGTAGTGTTAATGTTGCTGCTGCGGCGATGGTGCGGCAACCTCGACGCCGGCAGGATGGTGCCATAGACGCAACCCCGACATCGACTACATCGCGTACTCCATAGATATTGCACGGTGAGCTATTACATCTCCACTACTCTACCTATGGTTCTGATGTCATGAGCTGTATAATTTACTGCTTGATAATTCAGAGCCTCACATGGTGATGAAATGGGGTTAGCTGACTTGTTGCTATTTGTGGTATCTAACTTTGGATTATTTAATCATCCCAGAAATGTATGGTTTATTTCTATGAATTAACTGTGATGAAACTGAACATTTAGTTTCAGTTTAATCCAGTTTTGAGCCTTTGTAATTTCTCAGATATGTATTCAAGGTTGGGGCTTAAATTGATTGTTGCTCTTCCTGGACCCCAAGTAACTCTAAAACTTATTAACTTTTAATCTAGTGACCCCAAGTAAATTGATGTGATACTTATACTGTCGAAACTGAATATTGACAGTTTAGATTGTAGTAGATATTTATTTGTAGTCATCTAAATGTGTCCAAATTCTTACTTTAGCTTGCCGTGGTGGTTTGATGCTCTAGTTCACTCCTAGTTGGGTTTAAACAACAAGATACAAATTAGTGTTGCCTATATATTGATGATTTACTTGATATGGCTTTCTTTGTGAGCTTGTGTAGTTGTTTATGGTGGCTTTGCTGCTAGATCAAAATAATCCACTGATCACTATTATGTCCTGTAACAGATATATGTATGTGCTATGCAAAGTGGGTGCTTGACCATTTCCAGGACATGGCTTACTTGTGGGCTTGATGTATTTGGATGGTATTGCAGTAGGTCATCTCTCTGATTGCCACTGTAGTGCTATCAAAACATGTAAAAGATGTAGAAAAATCTTATGGGCTAAAATATGATGCCTTTGTCTTAACCCAAGTCTGATGGTGTTTTAAACTGGGTTAAACTTGGTAGCTTTTGTAGTTGTGAAATAATTTGGTGCTAGTCACTTTTGCTCCTTGCTGTGTGTTCATTCTTTGTAACTATGCATACGGATGGGTGCTGAGCTGGCTTGGTATCTTTTTATTCTGCTCTGTTTAAGTTTGTCAGTTTTATTTAGTTCAGTACCAAGTGATGATAAAAACATTCAAACATTGTTGTTTGATGCTTTCCCCCGATTTACTTGTCTATCTATATCACTATATGCTTTGCTTGAAAGAGTTCATGTATGATCTGTTTCAAGTGTGTGATTTATACCTCACTCCAGCTCCTATGGAAAGTGTGTTTTGATCTTGTTAGCTTCTGATCTTGATGAGCTTCTCCTTCTCGAACTTGTCCTTCTCCTCCTAGATCCAGCTATGCCACCATGATCTTCTTGCTTCAGCTTCTGGTTTATGATTTGATTTGGCTGTTGGAATTCTCTGGTTTGAATTCTAGGATGTTTCAGTGTTTTGGACAAAAGATCTGAGACATGTTCTTGGTTCTTAGTGTAGAACGTCGGCCGTGAAAAATGGTACACTCCTAGAGTGTTTTGCACAACACGACATGGCTTTAATACCCTGCCCAAGGAGTGTCCTGGGTCGACAGCACACATATGCAAATGGTGACTGTGCTGTTAGCCTGCATGGCTGCTTGACGTGACTGAGTGCATCTCCTTGTGGATCAGATCGGCCAAGAAAGATCTTCATTTTCCATTTCTTTTTATTTTTAATCTAGCCACTTGGCTTTACTTTTCATTTGTGTTATCTTTGTTTGTTTTGCAGGTGATCAAGTTAAACAAGATGGCCTAGGAACGTGGACGAAGGTTATGAGCTTCAAGATTTAATTGTAGAATTATTTCCCCTTTTCTTGTGTTTTGGATTTGTAATTTATATTACTTTTTTCTCCTATGTTATTATTTAAGACTTGTGAATATTTATACCTTATATATAATCAAGAATTCCATTCTTTTATTTGCAATTGTATTTAATATTTAAAATTCAGTTTCCATTTTAGTGATTCAATAATCATGAATTACTTATATTTATTTATGATTTCAAATCCAAGGTGAATTTCAAATGTGGAAGTCAAATATTCCTATTTGAATTGTTTCTTCCCCATGCAAAGCAAAGCGTCAAAGGTCATGCCGAAGTTTATCGCGCTCATGTCGATGACCTTAGTCAATTCCCATCAACACAAGCGAAACCTCGATCTCTTTGTGTTTTCAATAAAAGCGCGAAATTTTCCGGATTTTCTATGCATGAATGCAATGCACACATCTATTTTCTCTATTTTTGTAACCCCAAATACTGGGATGTTACACCCGGTGAGGGACCCGGTCGGACCGGCCCATGCGCCGGCCGGTTCCGGTCTGCCGCCCGGTCAGCCGGCCTCCCAACCGGATGGCCCGGCGTGCCGACCGGTCAACCGGGCGCCATCCGGCGCTAACCGGGTGACCTCCCGGACGACACAAAGTGACCCGGTCGGGGTCCGGCCGCCGACCGGTTTGGACCGGCTGGTCCGTCTCGCCCGGTCTGGCCCTGGACCGGACGGCCCGCCCCCAGCCCGCTGGCCGCCTCCGACGGTTGACTCAGGCCAACTTTTTCCCAACGGTTATATTTGCTCTTGGGCTATAAATAGCCCTTCTTCCACCTTGGGCTGAGTTAGTTCTTCCATTCTCTCACCTCCATTGTTGCCTTTGAAGAACTTTCTCTCTCTTGTCTCCCCCCATGATTCTTGCTCATTCTTGAGGGATCTAAGAGAGGAGATCTAGATCTATACTTCCACCAATCCATTTCTTCTCTAAGTGAGGGGAACTCTTGGGATCTAGATCTTGGAGTCTTTTGTTGACTTTCCCCATTGTTCTTCCTCTCCAATCTCATCCTAGCATTTGTTGCTTTGGTGGGATTTGAGTGTGAAGGACTTGAACACCTCTAGTGTTCTTGCTTTGCATCATTGCATAGTGTTGAGCTCTCCACCACGATTAGTTCGAGTGAGAGACCGTGAGCTTGTTACTCTTGTAGGGAAACCTCCTAGTTGGCTTGGCGGTTGGTGCTCCGGTGATCTCTTCAAGAAGATTGTGAAGAGGCCCGGGCTTCTCCTTCGTGGAGCTTGTGAAGTGGTTGTGGAGCTTGCCATCTCCGGAGCGGAGGAAAAGCTAACCATAAGGAAAGGGCCATTATCCTTCGTGGGTGTGGTTCGGAGAATAGGGTGAGCCTTCGTGGCGCGGGGAATCCTTCGTGGGACCTCCACTCCTCCAAACGTGACGTACCTTCTTGCAAAGGAAGGGAACACGGGAATACATCCTCGTCTCCGCGTGCCTCGGTTATTTCTATACCCGAGCTCTCTTTCCTTGTGATAGCCATCGTGCTTGAAGTACATATATCTTGCTATCACTTGTGCTACATATATCTTGTGCCTATCTTGCTTAGCTCTAGTTGCTATTGTTACACTTAGTTGAGCATAGCATATTTAGGGTTTGTGCTTGTAGACTAAACGTTAGTTTAATTCCACATTCTTACAAGACAAATCCGTGAGAGTTTTTAATTGCCTATTCACCCCCCACCCTCTAGGCGACATCTCGATCTTTCACCCCCCACCGTGAGGATCCCTCCTCCGGGGTATTGTCGAGTAGGCAACGACACGTGTGCAGGCAACTCATGATCAACCTCCACAGGAGGGCCCTGACACTCATAGGGATCAACATGTCTTCTGACCTGATTCTTGCAGTCATCCTCGATGATCATGTTGTGCATGATCACACAAGCCTGCATCACCTCCCACATTTGGTCGTGAGACCAGCTTAGAGCAGTGTACCGGACAATTCCAAATTGAGCTTGAAGCACACCAAATGCCCGCTCGACATCCTTCATGCAAGCCTCCTGTCGCGAAGCAAAGTGGCAATTCTTCTGATCTGATGGAGCCGAGATTATTTTGACAAAAGTGGCCGATTTTGGATATATACCATTGGCTAGGTAATAGCCTTTGGTATATTGGTGGCCATTGATCTCATAGTTGCATGGTGGAGCATGATCTTCCACTAGTTTGCTGAACACCGGACACTACTGCAACATGTTGATGTCATTGTGTGATTCCGCCATGCCAAAGAAAGAATGGCAAATCCACAGATCATAATCTGCCACAGCTTCAAGCACCACACTTCAATATCCATGACGCCCTTTGTATATACCTTGCCAGGCAAACGGGCAGTTCTTCCATGACCAGTGCATGCAATCGATGCTTCCAAGCATTCCAGGGAATCCTCTGGCAGCATTTTGTGCCATGATCCTTGCAGTCTCTTCTTCGGTTGGCCCTCTCAAGTAGTATTTGCCAAACTTTCCCACCACAACTCGGCAAAAGTTGTACATGCACTCAATGGCAGTAGACTCACTCATGCGAAGGTAGTCGTCATGTGTATCAGCAGGTGCTCCGTATGCAAGCATCCTCATGGCGGCGGCGCACTTCTGAATCGACGAGAACCCGGCAACGCCTACATCATCGTGCTTCCGCTTGAACTAGGTGTCAAACTCTCGAACGTCGTGGAGGATATTCATGAACAAACCCTTGCTAATCCTATGCCGGCGCCGAAAATTGTCGGCATGTGTTGCGTCATCTACGAAGTAGTCGTTGTGCAGCATGGTATGCCCCTCCATCCTTTGTCGGGGCTTCGACTTCTTTCTCCCCGGCTTTGATCCTCCACGGCGCGAACTCTTCCGCTTATCTGCCTCGGCGTGAACCATGTCCTGGAAGGACGCGATGATCAGCAAATGCTCCTGGATGTCGTCATCGAAGGCTTGCTCGTCCCCCAGCAGTCGGACAAGCATCTGGTCGTTGCTATCCATGTCTGAAGAAAAATTAATGGTTAAAATTCAGCAACGGCAGACGCGGCAACGAACAGCAGCCTATATCGCGCCTCCCTGGCAAGTCGTCGAACACCTTATGTGCGTGGAGGTGGGGTGGATTTGACGCCGCGTTCTGGGACGCTCTAGCGAAGCGGTGGCGGCGAAAAGGCCGGCGAGAGAGCCAGCCGCGACGATGGTCCCGACTCATAAGAGATGAGCCGTCGAAACGGCCGGCAAATCGAACGGCCACGGAGGGGTGGGAGGCGCGGGAGGAAAGGCGCGACGAGAAATAAAAGGCGTGAACCAACGGTTATGGAAATAGTCGCCGACAGGTGAGAGCCCGCCACGCTTTTTCTTGCGTCCGGCGTGCCCGGAGCGTTCCCTGTGTAGCGATAATCCATATGATTTAGAGAACTGAAGAGTGAAGATTGGATGTTTAAAACCAAATATGTACACTGTACACCTGACTATGACTATACTCAAGGATTGATCCGGTGTTGCACTTGTATTATTTTTTTCCGAGATTCAATTATAAAATGACATTTTACAAAGTCTATCGATCTGGACTAATTACAAGCTGACTGTTTATACCAGTTGAACTTGCCAAACGCTTCTTCCCACGCTGTTCCAATGTGCTGGACAAGGTGATGGATGATGAAACAGAACCAGCTTCCCTTAGAAATGGAAGAGATGCACCCAGCGTGAAGAGGAAGTTCCATGACCTTCAGGACTTACTTCTGAACGCATTCAACGACGAGGACAAGGAGTTTGACAGGTTGGTCCTTTCATCTTCTCGTCGACGTCCATTGGAGCTAGAAGTTTGACAGGTCGGCCGAGGAGATAAACACCTTAACCTTATTGTTGAAATGTAGTCATACTGATACACGATTTTCGGTCTGAAACTGCTCGTCAGATATTTCCGTTTAACACAGTCCTAATAGTATACTGTTCTTGCCAGTTGCCACAACAGTCTAGCACCATCAGATATGATGAAGCCGGTGGCCTAGCCTTTGTATAGATCGCATAGTTATGCCCCATATGCTCTTGTATACTAAAACAATAGTACTAGGCATGTAATATGGATCGCCCGAAATACTTTGAATTACGGTGTGTTCTGACGAGCGAACAGAATGGACCCATGTAGTAGCAGCTCGCTTTGCTTGTGACTTTGATGATTGGTGAGAAAGAGTTAGTCGTTTCTGCTTCTCGTCGACGTCCATTGGAGCAAGAAGTTTGTTAGACAGAGAAAAGTAACAGCGGAAGGACATACTTTTACGTGTAAAGGACCAACCTGGGGCGAAGAAAGAAGGCGCAGGGCATATCTGTAAGATGCTAGGGACCAGCGCGCAAAATCTCAAAAAAATTTGGACCATTTCTCGATTTGTGCGTGTCATCCTTGCGCAGGGGCCATGCTAATCTTCTCTGTATCGTTCCAATTTTATCGGATGTCCCCGAAGGGACGATGATTCTGCAACGGCGAAGCTTATAAACAGGTCTAAACTTTCGTCGCTGCCCGAGGTGGGATTAAACCCCGCAGCCGCAAGCAGTGACAAGAGCGAGGGATCCTCCCAGCAGAGAGTGGGCCGTATCTGCGTGCGGGGTGGATCCTGCTCAGTAGGCCCAGCTAAGGAAGGGGGTGGAAACATACATACGGCCTGCTTTCAGATGGTGCATCATTCAGTGCCTCCTTTTTTTTTTGAACCCAGAAATCTGACTTCATTTAGTAAGGAAACAAGATATTACAGAAAACAACCAGAAACTGGGACAGCTGTCCCCAACATACAGATAGAACCCTGAAAAGACAAGAAAAACGCAATCAAGTCCTCGGGCTCCACTGAGACGAACACGATCGGCCGCCGCCATCTTCGAGAGCTCCACCTCGCCGGACGGAGAGACGAACCCTCCAGTGGCCGCAGCTAGGTCGCCGGAGCGGACCTTTAGAGGACCACGCCTCGTAGAAGGCGCCGCAGTAGCCACCCGACGCGGACGCCGGGATCTGAAGGAGGCTGAAGGCACGTCGGCGGGGGACACGCCCCGGTCCACTCCGGCGGTCAGGGCAGGGTCGCTGGCCAAGACCAACACCCCGGCCTGCAACAGCACACGCCAGAGAAGGAGGAACAGCTGTAGCTTCACCCAGAACAAGCTCCTGTACAAGCAGCAGCAACGCCCGTCGACCAGCGCCGAGCCCACACCGCCGCACCCCCAGCACTTCCATCGCAGATGCAGGAGCAGCTCTACGAAGACGAAGCAGAAGGCAGGGGACAAAAGCTCCCACAGCTGGCCGTCTCCTTCGCACAGACGGCCACACCAGGAGCACCAACACTCACCGGATCGACAGATCCAGCAAGACACACCTTCCGAGAGCTCCTCGACGCCACCCCGAGAGACGCCGTCGAGAAGGGGCTGGAGCACCGGACACCAAACTGGAGACAACACCGCCGCCTCCCTCCAAACGGCGAAGCCCCACCTCCTAGACCTACCTATATACAGCCCCGACGAGATCCCAGGGCTCCCCTCCACCTCGCGGTGCCAGAACGGCAACCGGAGGCGAAGGGGAGCGACGGAATCGCCGCCAAGGACCAAGAACGGCGCCGCCTGCGAGTCGCCCCTCTCAAACAGTAACCTTATCGTTTGGGAGGCACAGAATCAATCTAAAACAGATTCATTCAGTGCCTCCTTGTGATGAGCGTGTCGTGCGCGAGTGTGCGTCAGCTCGATACACCTCTTCAAATCACGGAGAAGCCAATCGAAATCCATCCGGAGACACTCGTTTTAACCATCGAGGAGATTAAACCCGTGCGTAGCCATCCTGGAAAAATTATCTGTATTCCAAGTGCAGCTCTGGCACAAGTGTGTAACATGGATCTGTCGAAATACTTTCAGCAATGAAGTATGGTTGTGGTGTACAATGTTTGTGTACTCCACTAAGAACATCTCCACCGGCAATATTAATAGCAACCTTAGAGCATCCAGTCGCGTCCCCCAAAGACTCCCCAAAGGGATTTGGGACGCGCCGGACAAAAAAACCGTTCCAGCCGCGTCCCCCAAAGCCCATTTTTGTCCGGCGCGCCCCCATACGGTGTCCGGCGCCCGAGGCCCCCGTCCTGGGGAAGCACCGGGACGCCGGACACAACGAAAGCGAGACGGAGGGCGGGGCCGACCCGTCGGAGACAGTGGAAAATTGTCTCACACTCCCGCCAAATCCCGCCGCCCCGCCAATCGCGCCTATACCGCCACGCATTTCAGGCCTCCCAAAACATATCCCGCCGCCGATTCATTTCTCCTATCCCGCCGTCCACCCGCCGTCCACCCGCCGGCGCTACCCTCTCCACATGGCGCCGCCGACAGCCCCCAAAAAGATGGCGAAGAAAGCGGCCAAGAAGCCGCCGGGCAATGGGACGAAAGGGGCGAACGCCGTTCGCGAGGCCGCGGAAGGCGCTGGCTTTGAAGAAGAAGTCTGAAGGATGGACCGACGATCAATGGCAGCAAGATTGCCTGCGCCGGAAGCTATCGACGGCGGAGCGGAAAGGACGGAGGGCGGCGGAGCTGGAGAAGAAGGCTCGCGGCGCGCCACCAGCACATATGGCCGGGTGCTCGCCGCCACCAACGCGAGCCCATATAGTACGAACGTGCCGGTGTACGTTCCGGGAGTCTTCTCCGTCGTCATCCGCCTACAACGACGCCCCTCCGCACTCCCGGTGCGTGACGCCTAACTTGTCGCCGCACTACCAGGATGCGCTGCCGCACGGTGGCTTCAACCCCAACAACCTCTACTCCCCGGCGTACGAGCAGCACGAGCCAGGACCCGGTCCGGACGGCAGCCCTTTCACCGGCCGCAGGGGTCCGCTCGAATACGATGGCGCCGGTGCTGAGGAGGACGACGGGGTTGAGGAGGAGGACGACGAGGAAGAGGACGGGGTGGAGGACGACAAGGAGGACGACGATGAGGACAAAGAGAGCGGCGAGGAAGAGGACGACGAGGGTGCCGGTGACGATGATCTCGTGGAGGTAGACGCGGACGGCGTGAGGACGAAGAAGAAGAAGAAGAAGAAGAAGAAGAAGAAGAAGAAGAAGAAGGCGCGGGCACACGAGGCCCGAAGTGGACTGGAAGATCTTTGTCTGTGCGAGTCGTGGGCGACGGTGAGCCATGACTCCATCATCGGCGCCAACCAAAAAGCGGGAAGTATTGGGCGAGGATCAAGGCCGAGTTCGATGAGCGCAAGCTCATCAACAGCGAGTACAAGAAAGTGCCAATGAAGAGGAGCCAGAAGGCAATGTCGACGCGATGGGCCATCATCCAGCGTCGGTGAACTCCTTCCATGGGTACCATCAGACTTAGAGACCAGAGGCGACAGCGGCGCCGACGTCGCCCAACTGGTACGACTCTTGCTTCCATAATCCGTAGCGCCTACATTGTGTTCGATGAAATGATTCCGCTTCCCGTGGCTAGTTTGATAGGGCCATGGAGGTTTACGCGAGGAACTCGTATGGGCATAAGTCGTTCGCGCTGATGCATTGCTATAGCAAGCTCAAAGGGAACGAGAAATGGCGTTTGACGCGCCAGTCGCTGGCCAAGGGGAAGGACGGCATTGACCTGGACGCGCCGCTGGCAACGTCGGCAGGGCGTCCTACTGGCAACAAGGCTGCCAAGGCCGCCTTGGCCGACGCGCGTCGTCCGAGAAGACGCAGCGTCGATCACGAAATGCCTCGCCGACGTCTCCTCGACCTTTATCTCCCGCGACAAGAAGGCCGACCAAAGGTGGGCCGAGCTGCTCAAGAGGCAAGAGGAGACGCTGGAGCTCAAGAAACGCAGGGACGACATGTCCCCGCTGAGAACGTCGACAGGAATGTCTCCCCGGACGCGAGCGGTGCACAACTTCTTCAAAGGCCGATCCTCGACGACATCGAAACCAAAATGGCGGCGGCGGACGCGGCGGTCTGGCAACAGCGGCGCAGCAGAAGAAGAGCCGACGCGTCTTCATCGCTACACCTACGTCGGCTCGCGTCGCCGACGAGCGCACGCACCATGCACAACAGCATCGCGACGAGGTCATCGTGCTCGACGGGCCTGCGTCGACTCAGGATACGACGCCGTCGCCCAACCCCTTCCCTTCTTCTAATTTGCATGCACCACCGGTCTGTAATATGATCGCGCGATACTTTGATCGATCGCCGCTACTCCGATCGCGACGAATCGGCGGGAACGATCTCTTTTGAATGCATCTATTTGAATTTCTGATTGGGGGCGGCGTTGGGGGACGGCTGGGAGCGACGTCCCCCAAAGGCGGCACGAACAAAACACGTCCCCCAAACGCTCGATCCGGCGCGGTTTGGGGGACGGTTTGGGGGACGCGACTAGAGATGCTCTTAATATTTTTTTTGGGGTGGCTATGTTCTTAGGCTCTTACCAGTGCTAGCCGGCGTGTTTCCGAGCCTAATAAAATGCCGGAAGCCCCATGCTAGCCCCTTCGGACGAGGCGTTAATTGGGCGCGATGACGCTTTGTGACACGGCGGATTTCGTCCACGATCGAACCCCGCCTACAGTCACTAGCTCCAAAAACCCTAATTCTATTCTCCAATTTCCTTTCCCTCTCGCCAGTAGCTTCATTTCCCCGTCCCTCCTATCCAGCTCTCGTCCATCGCTTCATTTCTCCGACCCTCCTATGCAGCTCTCGCCCGCCACGCCAGACCTCCTCTCCAGCGCCAGCTACCGCACAGCCGGATGCCATGGAGGTGCCCCGCCGCTCACGCCGTTCCTTTGATCAATTTGGCCATGAAGCCCAAGTTGTTTTTTGGTAGTCGGACGATGAGATGACGGCGAGTTGGTGGCCGGATGTTGACCAACATTGGAATTGCTATTTGCATAACTTAAATTGAACTTCTATCTCTATTTGGGAGATTTTTTTGTCAAAAGTTCCTATTGAGGGTGCCGGTTTGGGGTATCTGGTGCGGGGTAACCCTCCCCAAGTGGAGGGAGCAGCTGCCGGGGCGCTTCATAGCGCACTGTTTGCGATAATTTAGAGGACACCGGTGGAGATGCCCTAATGAACTTCATGTCAGAGCAGCTCTTGACTTTTGACTTTGATGATTGATGAAGTAGAGATACTATACTCTACGCTGTTCATTTCTTTTGTGCTCTTCTAGAGTATTCTCAATGACTGAATATGAAACGCTGTTTTTACTGCCCCTTCCGGACGAAGTAAATCATGGATGCTTGGACTGAACCACGCAGAAAGAGAGGCAGAGCAAACTCAGCAGCAAAAACCATGTGCCGTTAATGCGAGGCAAAGTCCTTGCGATGCAGCAGCAGCAGCCAGCCTAGGTAGCCTCAGGCAGAAAAGCCTGGGCACATTTCCTAAATCCGCTCTACTCCTACCGCGGTAGCCTTTTGATGCTACGACGGCACGGCCCAACTCTCTGAAACAGCAGGCAACCCCCATGACCCGTGCATGCACAGCCAGCAACGGACTGAATGAATCGGTGAGCTCCCGCAGCCTGCAGCTAGCCATGTCACCGCGCTGCTGGCCGTGACCTGACAATGGCATCTCCATTACATGCACGCGTCTAGCTACTCCTCCTCCTAGCTAGGCTGCGAAAGCCGGCCTTATCCCAGAAACTGAGGAGGAAAAGGACCGCAGAAGTAGAAGAGCACCAGCTCCAGGATCTCTGAGGAGTGCAGAGGAGAGCAGAGGTCGGAGACGCTCTGATAAACCACCAGCACACAGGAGGAAGAGCTCTGAAGAACCGAGGCCATTTTACTGCCGGCTTCGCGTCGCGTCGCGTGATCGATCGATGTGTGCAGCTCGGCGGCGGGGCAAGCTGTGGAGCGCTGCGGCTTGGCTCTTCTTCCTCTCGCTCCTGCTCGTGCTTGCCATGTCCCAAGGTGAAGTTCTGTACTTGTAAAGATCAAGAGCTCGCCATTTGCTGCTTGTTCCTTTCACTTCACTGCTTCCTGCTGTTCCCTGAAACCGTGCCGAGTCTTGATCGATCTCTGCACGCACGCCTGCAGGCGACCACGCCTACGAGCGGCTGGTGCGTGTCGACGACGCTTCGCGCCCGCCGCCGGTAGGTGCGTCGATGGGAGGAGGAGGAGGAGGCGAGGAGCAGCGGCTGAGCAGGGTGGGGTCGAGGCCGCCGTGCTGCGTGTGCCGGCGCAGGTGCGGCGGGTGCGCGCCGTGCAAGCCCGTGCAGGTGCGCGCCGGAGTCGGCATCGCGCGACCGCTGTGCGCAAACTACGAGCCCGTCAGGTGGAAGTGCAGGTGCGGCGACGCCGTCTTCGAACCATAAGGCCATGACTCCTCCGTGGCCATTCATCGATGCCTGCAGGTGACGCTGTTGGGCATCGATCGGCAGCTATTGTAAGTAGAATGAAGTCTGCATGCCTGGCTGCGTTGACAAAATTCACCAAGTACCTTGTAAATAGTAGTCATTCCTTTTCTGGGACATCATTTTCTATTCTCCTGGAAGAAAAGAAGAAAGATTGTTCTCTATATGCTCGTAGTATATGCATGTGTTGTTCATTTGAAATGATTGCCCTGTAGTTGAGCGACATTGTTCTGCATGCTCATCAATGCTGGCCGGTGTGGATAAGGTGGGAAATGTGCGACCCCCATCCTAAATTTATTGAAAACATGATAATTTTATTGGAAAATAAAATATTAAGCGAATCCTAGGATGCATAATATGTTATTTTGCACTCTGTTTTTTTACGTTGTTACATTCAGAATTTATATTTGAAATACTAGTAATTACGTTCTTTTTAGCCCACAACAATAAAAAAAACATTAGAAAATATATGGGTCCTAACAACGTAAAAACGACAAAAAAAAGGTGTACTTTACGTTGTATTTTTGTATGTCATGTAAAAATAAAACTTACGCCGTGTTTATATTTTCTTACATTTTTCTTAACCTACAGGGTAGGATCAAATTTACGAGCTGTAGAAATCATGCATGATTACAAAGAAATATGGTGGTTATAGAATAACTATTCTTCACCCTCAAAGTCAAATAGCGTGTCCCTATATACCACATCAAATATGTGGTACGGAAATATATTCATAATAAGTTTGATGGATCTACTTTGGTGTTGTATTTGTTGATATATTTGTATAGGAGCCAGAGAAACAACAACGGTTGCACATTAGTCCCCACCTGTTGTCATCCCACATCTCTCTCGTTTACATGCATACGATGACAATCATCGAACATTCACTCCATTCATAAATTTTAAAATTATTTATCTCTTAAACCACATACATGATTGATGGTCCATTTTCATGATTAGCTTAGTACCGAGGAAATCATCATACTAACTAGAACTCATATTTAATGTTTGAACAACGTTTTCAGTTGGTATTGGTCACATTGTTGACGCGCACTTGGCATACTTGCCAGCTTATATAGTACTTAGATATCATATTATAAGAATTTGGTTGCTAGATTTCGGACATCTTTTACATCATCACAAGACTTGCATGAAATTAATCTTGTGGCATGGTACCATCTTTATTTGTTGGCTATGCATAACAATGCAAAGTCTAGTAAAACAAGTAAAAACATCTTGGAACTATGCACTATTATCGTGATAATTGTTATTTGTTTATTGACAACCACGGTATTAATCATGAACCTATACTATCATGTCATATTCATTCTCTAAATATACTTAGGTACGCCTCGGATAGGGGCATTGCCTAACAATTTGTGCTTGCAAAACCTTAATTGGAACCATCACTGGTTATAATAATGCCAAAGCAGAAAATGACGTTGCACCATCATAAAACTGACCCCAAATGCCGATACGTAGGAGTTTCTACTTTTCTGTTCAGCTAATAAGAGTATTTTGGATCCTAAATACCTTTGATATAACATTCCTTCTCCTCGATTAGTAGGTTCTCATGAGTTGCTTTAACAATTGTCCGACAAGGAGGTATTTTTGGCCTATAGATCTTGGATGCAATCCTTACATTATTAAGTTGGATCTTCAACTCAATAACCTAGCGGAGCAACGGCCGAATTTGAAACATCGGATGCAGTCCTTACATTTCGTTTGTAAGAAAAAAAAGTTATTCATATCGAAAAAAATTCAGATTTGAAAAATGTTCAAAACTACAAATTGTTCAGACTAAAAAATGTACATTTTTTTAAAATGTTCAGCAATAAGAATATTAAAATTTGAAACCGTTTGAAATTGAAAAATATTCAAATTAAAAAATGTTCAGAAATAAAAAAATCCAAATTTGAAAAATGTTCAAATTTTTATTATTTTTAGATTTTTCAATCAAAAAATAGAAACTAAAAAAAAGAAAAGGACAAAAAAACAAAATCCAAAAGAAACCGAGAAAGAAACCTAACCAAGACCAGAAAAATAATGAAGAACCGATTGGAACCTTTTTAGAAAGTTCCCAACACCGAAAAAAAATCAAACACAAAACAAGGTATTGTTCAAGGACAAACACTAACGAACCGTGTCCCAAATCATCCCACTAGCAGGCAGGACGTTTTCCCTTTTGCTAACGGATGAGAAATATAAATAGTGTTTGCCCCGAAACAGCGGCAAAACGACCTGGGTCGTGGCCCATTTTCGTGACAACTTTTTGTTCTTCCGGTTTTAGGAACATTCTAGAAGGTTCTGGTTTGGTTTTTTCGTCTTTGTCTGTTGGTTCGTCGGTTCTCTCTGTTCTTTCTTGGTTTTCTTCGTTTTCTGTTTGTCTCATTTTCTTTTCTTTTTCGTTTCTTTCTTTTCTAATTGATTTTTTTTAACATTTTTAAAATTTGAACCCTTTTATTCCTATAAAACATTTTTCTGAACATTTTTTTAAAAAGAAATATTTCTGAATAAAAACTTTAAAGAAATTTTTTGTTTGAACATTTTTATTTCTAAATGAAATTTTTTTGAACAAAATTTTTTTAACACATTTTTTGAAGCAATTTTTAGTTTGACCATTTTTTAAATCTGAACAACTTTGTTGCTAAAAAACCTTTAAGTTTTTAAAATTTCATTTTTTTCAACTAAAAATTTAGAATAAAAAAAGAGAAAAGGAGAAATCTGAAGAAGAGGCTTTACCTGTGCCGGCCCACCAGGGAGCGGGCGCCGGGGAGCTGTGCGTGCGGTGGATTATCCCAAGGGAAAATTTGCTACATGACACCATTATTTTCTGGCGTTTGCTAAAACACACTGCTCGATTATGTCTTTGCCATGTACCATTACAATTTCGTGGCACATTTGTCAGAACACACCACCTAGCCGAAAACGGAAAGTTTTGCACTTTTACCTGGGATGACTGGTTTTGAAGACAAAATGCAAAACTTTCCGTTTTTTGCCAGGTGATGCGTTCTGGCAAATGTGCCACAGAATTGTAATGGTACATGACAAAGACACAATCTAGCGTTGTGTTTTGGCAAACTCCAAAAAATAACGGTATCCTGTAGTAAATTTTCCCATATCCCAAATACACTGGACTACTGAAGGGATGTACAGGTGCTCCCCGAAACAGCAGCCCGTGTATTGTTTGAGCTTCAACAAAAGGCTCCATGGGCCATGCGTCAAAAATTTCGAAGAAAGAGACTGACATGCTAAGGGCATCTCCAGCGGCGCGACGTGAGCGACCGTTTGCATCCGCCTTGATCGAAAATGCGTCTGACACTCTCTCCAGCGGTGCGGTGCGATGGAAAGTGTTCGCTCGCATCTCCACCGGGCCCGCCTGGCAGCGAGTCTGCATCGAGGGCATCGCTTCGGCGGTCAGCGCTTCCGCGTCTGCGCCGCAGCCTTTCGCCCTCTTGCCGCCCGCTGCACTGGCGGCTGCTGGCTTCTCGCCAGCATCATCGCATGCATCGCGCCGCGGCCGCCCGCCACCTCGCGTTCCTCCTTCGCCCACACCTCCACTCGCACCACCAGCCGCAGCGCCATGGGAAGAGAACGCCGGTTCGGCGGCGGCAGAAGGGGCCCGCCCCATCACGCTGGGGAGGCTAATGCACGGCAAATGGGTGCCGTGCGAGTCCTGGTCCGAAGTGCAACTGCCTGGTGGCTGGCGGCTTAGCTGCCGCCGGGTGTCCATCCCTCCACTCCCTGCGCGCAAGCCTGACCGGACCGTGGAGATCCGGCGAAGGAGGCGGTACATGCCGCCGGACCTCCTCGCCGATCCGGCGTACGCCATCGATTCCGACAGTTCGGGGCTGCACCGCCGACTCGTCCACGAAGACAGGAGGCGCCGAGGCGTCGTCAGCAGGCGCCGACGCCCGCGCAGCACAACGACGACCACGAGGACGACGCCTACGCCGCCTACGACGACGAGGACGACTACATCGAGGCGCTCGCGTACCATAACGAGGAGGTGAAGGACGACAGCGATGACTACGTCGCGGCATTCTTCCACGAATGGCAGTAGGCCGTGGCGGAGGGCCGCAATTTTGAGTTCCCGGAGAACATGACGGAGGACGAGATGGCGAAGCTCGGCGTCCTCGTCTCAGAGAACGACGCCCGTGTGCCGCCGCTGCCCGCTACGCCACCGGCCCGCCGGGCCTGTCGGAGGATGAAGCCCTTCGACAGGCACTATAGGACTCGGCGGCGCCACAATCGCCGCCGTACAACCCCTGGGATCCTCCTCCACAGCCGCAGCCATGGGCGCCTCCTGCACCGCCGCAGCCATGGGCGCCTCCTCCACCGCCGCCACAGCCGTATCCCTGGGCGCCTCCACCGCCGCCACAACCGCAGCTCTGGGCGCCTCCACCGCCGCCACAACCGTAGCCCTAGGCGCCTCCACCTCCAGCACCGCTGGCGCGCCCGGCGTACGCTCCCCCGGATGGCAACTGGTCATGGCGATACCGGAGCTCATCGTGCTCGACAGCAACGAGGAGCAGCAGTAGGCGTTAGGTTTTTTTTTCATATTTTAACTATGTAAATTATGTTTCATGTTTAAAAAAATGATTCGGCCAAAAAATGCGTCGTGGCGCTGGAGCCACCCCCCGACGCAAACGGTCGCACGGTCGATTTCGACCATTTCGGTCGACGCAAACGGAGGCGCGCAGACGCAAAATGCGTCGCGCCGCTGGAGATGCCCTAATTGCACACTATAGTACTTGCTTGTTAAAAAACATGGAGGGAATGTCCGCGCGCTTGTGACATCGACGACAGAATCTTTTATTCTGGCTAATCACACTAGCTACTTATCTCTTATTTGAGTTGGCACTTCTTAAGTGCATTGGCCGATGATTAGAATGTTTGGTCACTTGTACACTCTGGTGTGGGGCCAGCGAGCCTGGTGTGATGGCACAATCTCGTCCTCCCGACCCCATCCCTGAGTGTTAATATTTGTTTCGACCAACAAAGTATGAGGCATTCCATTTAGTTCATACTAGCTACTTATCTCTTATTTGAGTTGGCACTTCTTAATTGCATTGGCCTTTCTTCCATTTTAGTGCCGATGATTAAATTTTGTGGTCACTACACTTGGGGGGGCTAGTGAACCTGGTGCGATGACACAAATATCAATCTCTTGTGCATCCTACTTGGTTTCACTAACCCCTTCCCTAAATGTTAATATTTGTTCCGACCAACAATGTATGAGGCCCGTGTCATTCCATTTGCTTTGGTATCTCAAAATACCGAAGATTAGAATGTTCGGTCGATCACTACACTCTGGGGAGGCGTAAGTGAGCTTGGTGCGATGACAAAAATATCAATCTCTTGTGCATCTTATTTGGTCTCACCCACTCCGTCCCGAAATGTTAATATTTGTTCCGACCAACAATGTATGAGGCATGCCTTTTAGTTCATACTACTTGTATCGTTTTTGAGTTTGCTCTTATTCATTGCAAGCATCTATGAGTGTGCACTAATGTTTCATTGGCTTGTGCATATATGCAGATATGACGTGGTATGTCGTGTACAAGGGCAAGGTTCCCGGAGTCTACAACGACTGGGAGGAGTGTCGGAGACAGGTTCACCGTTTTAGCGGCAACAACTACAAAGGGTACACCACTAGAGCGGAGGCTGGAGACAGATACGCACGCTATCTGGCGGGAGAGAGGAGGGAGCGGAGGAGGAACCGGATGAAGACCACTTTCATTAGGATGGTGCTAGTAGTGACTCTAGCTCTCTTCTATGTGATGGTACTTTAGATGATCGATCTTGTGTAACCACTAGCTCATTTGTGACTTTGTAACTCCGTAATTTGTCTAATATTTGAAATCTTGTGAATCATGGAGGCCAATGGAGGCTAATGTAAAGAACTATGTATTGATATACTGTGCTAGCTGCTTATATGTGTTATATATACGTTATTTGTGCTGTTACAGTGTGCTATACAACCTGTACAAATACCAGCCAGAAATACAAAAAATAAAAACGAAATACTAGCATTAGCGCACTAGTGGAACATCAGTGGCGCACGACCAGTAAGTAGCAGTGGCGCTCTAGTTTGGACCTTGTGGCGCACTACTCTCTGATCCCCTTTCGAAAGTAGCAGTGGCGAACCGCAGCTGCCAGCAATGATGCACATCTGAGAGACAGCAGTGGCGCACTTTAACAGGCAGCAATGGCGCACCAGTTCGCAGTAACAGTGGCGCACCCTAGGAGGTAGCAGTGGCGCACCGACACCATACAGTAGTGGCGTACTGCTGCTGAACAACAGTGGCGCACCCCTTTGGAGTAATAGTGGTGCGCCACTACTAAAAGTTAGCAGTAGCGTGATAGCAGTGACACACCACTAGTGCGCCACTGATGGGTATAAGTGGTGCGACACTGATTGCCCTTTTCCTACTAGTGCATGGTGGTATGTTTTATAGTGTATCCATGATTACCAACTTACACATCGATGGGAAATTAAAGGAGTTATACTCTTTGAATTGGATGCTTCACATTAGTCAAGTGAACAAATTGTACCGTCAAATCGTTTTATATTTAGAAACCGAGAAAATACATATTAAATAACACTATTACAACCTACATGAGTTTATGGTTGGATATGAATCCAAGATCTTACAACATTTGTGTTGCACTAATGACCTTTGTAACAAATATTTTACTGTATAAGTGTATAATACAATTGGAGAGTTAACTAAAGATTTGTAACATACTGAAATATCTTACCAAAGATTTCTACAAAATGTCTTATTAGTTGAGTGTGCAGCGCGTAATTTTGTCTCTGGCGGTACGAGATGTGCCTGACCAGATATGCCAAGCGCCCTCCAAATAATTTGGAGTCGATCCAAACCATTAGAAATTGGTCGTATGGATGGTTTTTATTTTTCAATCAATATGAAAACTTCTAATAAGTATTATGGTAGAAGGTAGACATAAAGGTAGGTCTATGATTTGAAACTCCAGTATAAGTAAATGCTATGTACGCCTGTTATACAAATTATGAAGGAGCCAACCTTGACCGATCAAATATTAGGTTTTGAATTGGTAATTGTTGAGTTCTTCCTCTCTTCTAGCTGCTTCCATGCCCTGTACCTCCACTGGTAGACATTCTAATTACTAATTAGCTCAAGTAAATATATGTTTTGTTTCAAATAAAAAGAGCCACAGTAATTAGGGTACTGATGTTTGTTAGTCTTACTTTTTCACCTTTTGGGTTTTGACTTAGCAGAAAAAAACTAAATAGGTTCTTTTATCTTCGGCTTTTGAGTGAATAGAATAACACCTAAATATGTATTTTTGTTGTTGAATTTTGTCTTATAAGCCAAATAATGACATCACCATCTAAGGCAACTGATTCGAGTACTGAAGCAAATCCAACTTTAAATTCAAGTACTCACCATAAGTCTAGTTATCTTCAGTTTTTCTCTCAAAAAAAACAGAAAGATATAGTTTCAGGGTGGGCTCGTACATTACCAAACAACTTCAAGAAGATGGAAATCACACAGCAGATCACCTTGATACAGCGGTACAGCCAGGCACACAACCTTTGACAATCTTGCCGACATATGCATTTTCTCAAGAGAGAATTCACCACGCATGGTTCTTCTCCTTTCATCTGAATAACACATGGAATCAACTGTTAAAATCTAGTTAGAGAGATTAATCCTTACGTTAATATTACATGCATATGTGGAAAAAAAGCACTACAACTCGGAAGAAAATCGAACCCAATTGTTCATCACATGCAAAACATACCAACCAAGATACAAATCAGGATATTAATTAGTATTTGCTGGAAATAGGCGCAACAACTTCTTGTTGCAGCCACGCCGAGCCCTCATCTCAACGCTTAGACCACATGCTTCTTTCTCTGATGTGTTCAGCCGCACTGCTACTTGCTGCTAATACAACGTAGACATATGGCTAATCACTGAGTATAAAATTTGGATAAAACGAAGCGTGAAGATGCACACATGATTGAATGCAATGATGTTATAAATCAATGTAGTTCGGCTCTTTCTAATGCATGCAATTTAATAGACCAAGATTTATACCATCGGTGGAGGCAGCTGGTGACGCCCGCGACAAAAATCTCTGTTTATGGAGCAACTGGTAAGATTAGAAAGAAGATGACGCATTGCTTGATAAAGATCGGCCAGACTAACATATTTACATCTGAGTAGATGCCTGAGATCCAGCAGTGGCAGGTGTACATTACGTCCATGACGTTGCCGTGCAAGTTTGACCGCCAGCCCTCGCTCCCTTACGCCATGCGTGGAGAGCATGAGCACGGAAGAGTGCGACTCTCTGCTCGTGCACCATCGATAAAACTGGACGCAGCCACGACGATTTTGGGCAGGAGGCGGCTATTAGATGCGTTTTTTTTTTCTTTTTTGAGAGGAAGGAGGAGTAACGCTTCAGGCTTCATGCGGGTAGAAGAGGGTGTTACGGACTCATCCAATGGATGTGGATATATCTTTAGTTGATCGGATGGAGGAAATCTTCTAAACTTCAGGATTAACGTGGAGGTTTATTGGGGGAGTCTCCAATTAGTAAATATAAGATACTTTAACGAGCTATAATCAGCGTATACCCAGTTTCGTATTAACAAAAAAATAGTCATTGTTGTATGTTCATTCTAAAGAAGAGGCTAAGCACGTAAGTGACGCCAAAACATGAGCTCGTGTGATGTTCGAACATCGCGTCAATCCTCCATTAATGAGGAGTGCTTCGGTGTCCCCTCCTCAGCTCCACGGTTTCTAAAAATTGGAGCTGCTCCACCTTTTTTATTTTATATGTGGAGCTGCTTCAACTTTTGGTATAAATCCGTGGAGTTGGTTTCGCAGAATAGGAAAACACGAAGCAGTTGTTTATTTACGTTTCACTACCACCGATAAGTGACCAAACCATTATACACGTCTTATCTTTCTCCCCATCAAGCATGTTTCCCAACACCTAGACTCTTTCCCGATTTGACTTCACGCTTGCCGTCACCAAATCGAGGCCGCCGACGAACGAATCAACGTACCTTCCACCGAAGCAAACTTGTTCGATTCATTCTCGCTGCCGCGCAAACCGAGTTGTAGCTCGCTGCCGCTGCCGCGAGAAGCTTGTTGTGGCCGCCTTAACCAACTTCATCCTGGGTGAGGCGGCGTGGGGAAACAAAATGGGGTGTTATCCCATTACGTCTGGGAGCATTGGCAAATCGAGAAAGAGTCTAGACGTTGGGGAACATACCCGGGAGAGGAGGGGGGAATATAAGACGTAAATAAACAGCCGCTCGTTTTTTCGTGTTCCGCGGAACCAACTCCACATATCTATACCAAAAGATGAAACAGCTCCACAGATTAAAAATAGAAAAGCTAAAGCAGCTCCAACTTTTCAGAACCATGAAGCTAGGGGACACCGAAGCACTTCTCTCTATTAATAAGTTCGAAGCGATGTTGTATTTCAAACGCCTGGAGCCCACCACTAAGCCAAGATCCCATGCTCCTCAATGTCCTCATCCCCGTACACTGATGAACATGCTCCCTGCAAAACATCACCGGCCATAAATTCAGCAACTTGGTCTAGCACAAAGTGCTTACCCTCCCTGAAAAAGGTATTTATCCATAAATGTCAGATTTGATGAGACTGGGAGACACACAAGCTGAAAAGCTTCCCTTGTTTATTATCTTAACTGACGACGCATCATGTTAATTTGGCAGTGAGCACCAGTTGGGTTAAAGCTGATGCTGAAGCCATGTTCAAATCTCAACGCTCTCATCTGCGCAAGCTAACTGCAAGAAGATGCTCCTTTGTTTCAACTCTCTTTTTTCTTTTGCATCATGTCCTCTCTTTTGAGTGAAATCACTTAGCTTTTGCACTTTTTAAGGCACCAAATCCTTTGTCACTGATGACCCGCGTCCGTTTGAAAGTTGCGATGTGATCATTTGAAAACATGTGTGAATGAACTGATGAAATGTGCACATGCAAGTAGGGAGCAAACATGCCATAGGCATCTGGGTAATGCATTAACATAAGCGCTTGTCAAAGTTGTCAATGCAGGAACTATAATCCAAACGGAGAGTTTGAAATGTTAATTAGGATAAGCTTGACAAGACGGGCCCATCATGCTCAGATGATGCCAACAAAGTATAGCACAGCACATGGAGGATACCAGGCTACCAGCCATGGCGATCAAGTGGTATATAATGAGGACTTTTTAGTGCATTTTGTTGGAAGTACATGCTTTAGCCCTGCACAAGCCAGGTTTTGGTGAAGGATAGATCATTACATAGAGTAGGATCAAAGTCTTATCTGATTGTGTGCTTGTCTTTCTGGAATATTCCCTTTGGTAAGGGACTGGCAGAAGAAACGTACTAAGGTTCATAGGCACTAGTATCTAGCTTCTACCGGTTCTGTGCTGATGGACACTTTCTAAGTGTTAAAAATCATGTAGATTAAGCTATGCTTGAAACACATTATGCAGTCGATTTGTCACTATAAAGATAGTTCAAAGTTTTAATTTTTTTGGCATGTATTAAAAAATACCTTGAACTTTTGGAATAGATTCTAAATTCAATCAAATTGTCACTCTTCAAAATCCGTCTAGGTTCAGTGAAACTTGTTTGAAAGAATCCAAATTTTCAGGATTTATGAGGTCCGAAATATTTTACTGAAATTTAAACCATGTCTACACCATCCAATGTGTAACTAACAATCAAATTTTCTATCCTAAAAAGGAGAATGTAAAAGTTGTTGTTTACTTAGTGTAACTTGAAAGGGCCATGTGTGGATGACATGTTTTAAACCTAAATATTTTTGATTGGTTTCTTCACATGATTGGAACACTCTAACACCTTGTGTTGCTCCATGAATTGAGAAAAATACACACACCACATTGAGCAATACGGGTTGTCAAAATAATTGAACTCGTCAACTTCTCCCTAAGAGCATCTCTAGTGGTTCCTCTAAATGAGGACCTCTATATCTCCATATAGATGATCATCTATAAAGATTTCCTTTTAGATGTCCTAAGTTTTTTAGTGGAGTGTCTATATATAGACCGTCTATATTTTTGATTTAGTCACTGTCAAGTGGACCTCTTGATCTCAGATGTGTGTGGGGACGTCTATATCTAGACCGTCTATATTTTTGCTTTGGATGGTCCTCGCTCCGTCCTCCGGATTTGGAGGATGAGTAGAGGAAATGGATAGTCCTCTATATTTAGATGACCGTTTAGATGAGCCACTGGAAGCGTTTTTTCAGCTCATGGTCATCTATACACATTTAGAGGATCATATAGAGGAGCTACTAGAGATGCTCTAACATACATAAATATACACAAATGCTATTTCATATTCACATGGTCATTGCCCCCCACTGAAAGAACTAATCTGTCTCATGAGACACATAAGGTAACACATGAGGCTGATTCTTAATCTAACTCCAATTTTGGTCGAAACCATTGCTTAGTCAGCAATTTTAAACATGTTTGTGACATGCCTAAACATACATGTCCCTTTGCACTCATTGGAACATTGGCATGTGTCGTAGGGGGTATTTAAAAAAACATAAGGCACAAGTGCCCAGCTTTAAATTAATAAAGCCCCTAACAACTAAGATTGTTACAAGGTGCAACTCGCTTACAACACAATGAACACCAACTACACAAGATAAACAAAAAAAAACCTAGTCCATGTCGAAGCCTCATCGCGAAGTCACCAGGGAAGACACAGCCCAAGTCCGAGGGAGCCACATGCAGCCTTGAGGGAAATCATCATCTGCAATACCGGTTCGGAAGGCAGCACCAACCACCATTTCCAATGCCGAAGAGGGATCCCTTCCCTCTCGTCTTGGCTTGGAGGACGCCGTACCGTCGGACATCGGATGTGCTCCCCTGAGCAATGGAGGATGCAAACCACCAGCCAAACCTAGGCAAAAACCAGAAACGCCTCGCTGATGCTGTCGAGACCACCGAGAATAAAACTGCCACCGACCGAGGTAGCCATCGCGAAGAACGCAAAATAGGGGAACAGATCGATGATGATGAAGGATAAGGTCACCGAGCACACTTCGGAGACACCACTACCAGCCACCTTGCACCTCGGCAGCCCTCAACCAGCAACCATTCCCCAAACAACGCCCCCAAGGAGGAATCGATGCTCATGGCACCGACGTCGCAAAGTAGGGGGTATCGTGGGCTAGTGAGTCACAACACAATGTTAGGGGGTATGCAAGGGCCTTATATGAAGGTTGTTGCACACCAAAACTACATCTAGGACCTCTAAAAAGGTTGTGCATGATTTATGACAAGGCGATTGAGGAACTAACATATTTACAAGACATTTAACGGTAGGTTCGACCTAATGAAATTGAGATGAGATGATTTTTGTAGCTGTTTGTCATCCTCGACACTACGACACTTGGTATGTTGTCGAAACCACGAACCCTTCACAAACTTTTTCCAGGAAGTCCATCTTTAGAGGCCTGACACATCAAAGGGAAACTTTTTGGAACCTCCGTTAGTGACTTAATAGTTGAAAGGACGAGATGTTGCCTAGAGGGGGTGAATAGGCGTTTAAAAACTCTTACGGATTTGGCTTGTAAGAATGCGGAATTAAACTAACGTTTATTTTACAAGCACAAATTCTAAATATGCTAGGCTCAACTAAGTGCAATAATAACAACTAAAGCTAAGTAAGATAGGCACAATATATATGAACAACAAGTGATAGCAAGATATAATAGATACTTCAGGCACGATGGCTATCACAAGGAAAGAAAGCTCGAGTATAGAAATAACCGAGGCACGCGGAGACGAGGATGTATTCCCGTGTTCCCTTCCTTTGCAAGAAGGTACGTCACGTTTGGAGGGGTGGAGGTCCCACGAAGGATTCCCCAACGCCACGAAGGCTCACGCTATTCTCCGAGCCAAACCCACGAAGGATAATGGCCCTTTCCTTATGGTTAGCTTTTCCTCCACTCTGGAGATGGCAAGCTCCAAAATCACTTCACAAGCTCCATAAAGGAGAAGCTCGGGCCTCTTTACAATCTTCCTTGAAGAGATAACCGGTGCACCAACCGCCAAGCCAACTAGGAGGTCTCCCTCCAAGAGTAACAAGCTCACGGTCTCTCATTCGAACTAATCGTGGTGGAGAGCTCAACACTATGCAATGATGCAAAGCAAGAACACTAGAGGTGTTCAAATCTTTCACACTCGAATCTCACCAAAACAACAAATGCTAGGATGAGATTAGAGAGGAAGAACAATGGAGGAAATCAATAAATGACTCCAAGATCTAGATCCCAAGAGTTCCCCTCACTTAGAGGAGAAATGGATTGGATGAGGTTGTAGATCTAGATCTCCTCTTTCAAATCCCCCAAGAATATGCAAGAATCATAGGAGGGATTGGAGAGGAAGCAAGCTCAAGAAGGTCAACAATGGTGCTCAAAAACGTGCCCAAGAACCCTAAGAACAATGAGGAAGAAGGCCTTTATAGCCCATCAAAATATGACCGTTTGGGGGCATAATCGAGCCACTCGGTACTGGACCCGGTACCTACCGAGCTAACTACCGACCTACCCGGTAGCAGCACTCGGTGGACCGGGTTGTGTACCGAAACTGCGATAACTTTTGCATCCGGACTCCGATTTCGATGATCTTGGGCTCGTTGGAATCATGACAATGAGCTATACAAAATTATGCATAGAAACATCATAGTCCAACTATTGACTAAGAAACATAATATAAAAGGTTTTGCCTATCTATAAAAGCATCAAACCGGTAAAACCTCCAACCATGAAAACGCAATAGAAGATGCATACGAATTCCGTTTTCGATGAACTTGGACTTGTTGTAAAGCTAGCAACAAGATCAAGAACCTCACACAGAGAAACACCAAGAAGCAACAATATTTATGGAATGCAAAGCATGCAAAAGGTTGAGCTCCCTAAGATGATGTGATCAAGTTACCCAACCGAAAGCCCCTCTTGATAGTGCGGCTATGTATCCTATAATCCGGTCTCCCAACAACCACCTTGAGACCGGTAAAAGGAAAACCTAGCAAGGCCATAACTTTGTCTTACGCATCGCGCTTGATCTTGATGATAACTCTTCAAGCTCCACTCAAGCCGGAATGCCTCACTTGATCATTATTGCTTCGTGAAGATTCGCAAATGCTCCCCCATACAGCATGATGGGAATGCTCCATTGATGCACATCTTCACATGTCCATTATCACCAAATGGGCGGCAAGCTTCAAGCATGTGATCCACTTGAGATGCTCATCTTGAACTTGTCCAACTCGACCTTGATGACGATCACCACTTGATGTCATCCTCTCATGGGCTATATGAGATCTCACTTTTGATGCATACCCATGGAAAGATACCTAACACACATAGACAACACAAGGGCACATATATGATGGGTTAGTTCATAAAGCATAATTGACAAGTCTTACCATACCACATGACTTCACGTGGCACATTCTTCATGCTTCATGTGTTGACCAAACTTGAATCTATTCTTCACTCTTTGTATTGGTCAACCTTGTATCTTCTCATGCTCTATAATACTATCTTGAGGTGTATAAAGAATTCTTTATTTGTTTGCATGCTCTAAATCTTAGTCAATAATAGCTCAACTTATGAGACTATCATGGCACCGACTTAGAGCCATAACTTGAATTCTTCACTTGGAATCAAGCACTCAAGATCTTGATCATCCATTGCTTATCACTTAAGGTAGAGCATGGGTAATATTGAGTTCCACATAGGAACTCCATCTTCATTTCTTCTTCTTGATCATATCACATATATGTCTTCAAATCGATGATCTTGATGCCAATACTCAAGGTATATCTTTATCTTCATGGCATCCATACTTGAATCCAACACATGGAATACAAGTAGTACCTATGGAATATTCCTTCATATAAACTCAATGAAAACATTAGTCCATAGGGGTTGTCACTAATTACCAAAACCACACATAGGGGCAATATACCCTTACAATCTCCCCCATTTTGGTAATTGATGACAACCACAATAAGAGGGTTTATATGATGAATATTAGAAACAAGTATGCAACTTATCCAAGAATAAGTTGTATACAAGAGGTTGTATTTGATATGGTCAAGTAACAGAAAGCTACTAGCCCATATCAAAACCAGCTCTACTCACACAACTACAACTAATGCATGGGATATGAGTAGAACCAACATATATAGAGAAAACTCCCCACAATGTATGCACGTGTGATGAACATGAATTCATTGCATACATTGTCAAGATTAACCTTCGGGACAGTTTCCACTATATATATACACAACCATGCAAGACATATAAATATGGAATGCATGAGAGGCAAAACACTTAAGCACAAACCAAACGTAAGTATAAAATCATTCCCTTAAACCCTCTAAACTTCTCCCCCATTGGCATCAAGTGCTAGAATGGGTGAAAATTTTATAAATCCAATATAAAGTGAGTTCCTCCCCAAGGTGTGCACTTCTCATAATTTGAGTGGAATCAAATGCACATATCCAATGACGAATACTTGAAGGAAGTCAAGCTATATTGATGATCAAAGATTGCATAGAGATAACATGGTGAAGTACGCTTCAAAAAATAAAGAAAGCAATCAAAGATCCAATTGGACAAACAAAGATATCATGATGAGAGAGATATAGTGCTCTAAATAAAATAAGGAAGCTCCCCAAGGTTCGTGCATAATTTATAATTTTTGCATTTGAATACAATATGCACAAACATGGAATCCCAACTCTCCCTCTATATCATTTAGAACACAACCAAGATAAATAGAATATTCTTATCAAGAACAACTTGAGTCCAACAATACGAGCTATGAGTGAATGAAGATAAAAATAAACCAAGCACTCATAAATCTTCTTTACCAACACCACTAAAATCAAGAGAATAAGAAGATGGTCAGCAAAGAACAAGAATATCAAGATGATGGATTAACGCTCTCATGTATATAAGTTTCTAAAGTGGACAAGATGATCCATAAAGAAACATGCATACAAGAGGTTAATAAAATAAATAAGACATGATATCCAAGATGAAGTCATAAAGTATACCAAAATATGTTTGCTTAAAAGCATATATAGCCTATGGCTCCAAATTTTCACTTATGGTATATGTATGAACTTCAACCAAGAAAATCTCAAAAACATCGCAACTAACAATGAGGGAAGTAGAGCTAGTGGGAATGTTTTGAGAAAGGCAACAAGTATCACAAATACGGATTTATTTTGCAATTTCATCAATATTGCACATAAGACCTCTTTGAGGAATTGATATGCAATAAATTAATAGAGGACATATTTGAAATAGGTGAATCATAAACATGATTTATATATATTCCTATCGTATGCATCTTCTCAAATTACTCAAATGCACAATAAGAAGTTTTCTTTAAAAGGATTTTTCAAGAACCGCAACATTTTGAAATAAAGAATTTCATGCCAAGATGCAACCTACAAGAGGTTGGATGCTATATGAGTATGCATGAATAAGATACTTGTTACCGAGATAGCAATGGCATGATGTAGTAGATAAGAGTTCATCAATCATCCTAGGTTGACTCCAATTCTCATATGGTGACAACACCTTCCTTATAGATGAGACAAGCCTCCATTGCATCTCCAATGTACCTAAAACAAAATTCAAGTACATCTTGGTCCCCAAACTTATTGGGTCCAAAATGGTTAGACAAACCACAATACATAGGACACACTCCATATAAATATGTGCATATTTATATATGAAGTTTGAATTTCATGCACATCTTAGCCATTTAGGATTTGATGGAGTATACCATATATAATGGATCAAAGAAAGCAAGCATGATACAAGTATAAACAAATTACATATAAGCATGCACAAAGGATTTAAAGATCCAAGAAAGATACACTTTGGACAAAACACCAAATGAATTCAAAAAAAGGCATAAAGGTGTGACCAAACAAATTTGTTGTTCAAGTTATATCGAAGAAGAAAATCACAAAAGATTTGTTCAACAATGTTCAACAAATGAACTAAGAAGAAACCATTGAGCATAAAGGATGAAATAAAGCAAACCTGCTCAAAGATTTATCTCATTCAAACAAATAAAACATAGAAGAAGGAATGACATAGCAAACTCCCAAAAGAGCAAGGTTCGAACAAATAAACCAAACCCTCTACACTTTTCACAATGGCACAATGTATCGTAAAGAAAAGGTTTGTCTTCCAAAACAAACACTTGATATGAATCAAGAGAATTTATCAAAATATTTTTCAAAGAGACAAGGAAGACACATGAGAACAATTTAAAATTTCTTGGAAATAAAATAAGGCAATAAGAAGCAATCCAAGGTGAACATGGTTCATAAATTCAACCACATACACGGTTATCAATTGTAAAAGACAATGAGAATATTGGAATTAACTTCCAATGGTATATTTCAAGGATTCGAGATCAACTTCACAAGATGCATATGGTTAAGGGTATGAATTAAGAATCATGCACAAATAGAGATTCTCAATATATCTAATCACCCAAAGCAATGATTATAATAACTTGAAGCAAATGGTTTCTCACATAAGATGTATAGATATGTCTTTGAGAGAACTGCACCAAGAATCTCTTACTCAAACAAAACTAAAAGATAAGCAAAGGAAGCTTTTAATAAGAGTGATCTTGTTTGAGAAAACATGCCACCTAGGAATAAGATATTTAACAATATCAACTCTAATTGGCAAATAAAACGTCAATCCAAGATGAAGATGATCCAAAGATGTTACCACGTACAAGTTTATTAATTGTAGAAGACAATGAGAATATTGGAATTAATTTCCAGTGGTATATTGTCAAGGATAGAAAGGATAAACTTCACAATAAAAGGCATAGGATAAATATATAGGATTAATCATTATGCACAATTGAAGATTCTTGATAGCTTCAACTAGCCAAACAATCACGCACAACAATGATTAGAATAACTTAAAGCAAACGGTGTCCCAAATAAGATATAGATATATGTATTTGAGGAAAATCGTACCATTAATTTCTTACTCAAACAAGGACCTATAAGATGAGCAATAAAATCTTTTTAATAGAAGTGTGAGCTAGTTTGAGCAACCATGCCACTTAGGAACAAGATAATTAAGAGTATCAACTCTAAGTGGCATACCTCATATGTTCACATTTTCTAGGCTTGTTATATGTACAAAACATATTACTCCCGCATAATGTGATAAAACATTTCTTATAAACAAGAGGCAATTTAAAATTAGACTAGAGATGATTAATGGACATTAGAATTTGAATTTCTCATGAGTATGACACACCACATAGTGACTAGATAATCTTGCAATATCAATACTAAGTGGTGGTACCCATGTACACACATTTTTTAAAAAGGAAGAGAGATGCACAAGGCATATCACTCCCCCAAAATGGGATGTTCCATTAATCACTCAAAGAGAGCCAAATAAGACGTCATCAAGATGCATTAGGCTCACAACAATACACAAGTATATGATGAGTCAAACAAACATACTTGAATACACAAGATAGACAAGTAAGACACAACACATACAAACACATATTTGGTACAAAACCAAACATGAAAAGGGGCAAGTAACTTACAATAAATATGATGAGTTGAAGTATAAGTTACAGCAAAGAGGAACATTGAATATAAGATATAGATGATAATCCTTATGACTTGGCTTGACAAAAATATAATATATGAAGATCCCTTAATTCTTCATGAAGTAGACAAATCTCCAATGTCCTCCACTACACCTATTGATCAAGTTTGAACTTGTTGGTCCCCAACCAAGTTGGGTCCTAAGAGGTTAGTCACAATAGGCTTGATAACCCAAATGGTTCTTTTCTTGAACAACTTTGAGTTCCAACAAACTTGGCAAACACATTGCCATTCTTATCCTTCCCAAGAGAGTAATCATCATTAATAATGATAGGGTTAGATAAGGTACCGTTTAAGCATGAAAATGCAAAGTGCCCCTTCTCACGACATAAGTAGCAAGTGTTCCCCTTTCTCTTCTTTATTGATTTCTTTTCTTGGGGAACTTTATCTTGATTCTTCTTCAGAAGTGGCCTATCTTCAACTTGAGGTCGAGCTTGAGCTTGAGCTTGAGCTTGACCTTGTGGCCGTTTCCCTTGTTGCTTCTCACTCAAGTTCTTCTTCTTCTTCAATGGGCATGATCTAACATGATGCCCTTCAACCTTGCACTTGAAGCAAACCAACTTGGTCGGTTTCTTGACTTTATCTTGGCCCTTCTTCTTGTTGCTCTTGCTCTTGGACTTGTTCTTGTTATTCGAGTTGAATCCAAGTCCACTCATTTCATTGGGGGGTTTTTGCGCACTCAACATCTTGTCAAGTGCGGATTTCCCTTCATGACGCTTTTCCAAGTCTTTCTTCAAAGAAAGGACTAGGCCTCGAGCTCTTTTATTTCCTCTACATGGTTAGTAGAAATACAAGTACTAGAGGAAGTGGAAGCTTCATTGTTAGAGAAACAAGGCAAGACAAGTAATCCAGCACAAGGTGTATCAATAGTTTGACTAGATGGATTACTAGGACTAGCACATGGCAATATCGCATTTTGAGTAGAGGTTGTGCTAATGTCCATATGAGGCTCACAAGATGTTACCTTAGTAATACTTGCCTCATGAGCTAACTTTAGCTCATCATAGGAGGTTAGGAGATCCTCAAGAGAGTGTAAGAGAGTTTTATTGCTTTCTTCCAATTCCCTACAATTGATAGTTAGCCAATAAAGTTGAGCCCTTAGCTCAACAATCTCCTTTAAGATAGATGCTTCACAAGAAGTAGAGTTAGTAGCACAAGCATCATCAACAGGGTTTTACTTTTCAAGCTCAAGGGATTCAATTTTTTGTGTGAGAAGGAAATTAGTATGCTTCTCATTGTTCAGCTCATGCTTGAGGAGATTGAATCTCATTCTCCCATTTTCAACATGGGACTCCAACTCCACTATGGTTCCCCTGTATTTATTCAAGGTTTCCATAGAGTGTTCGAGATTAGCACGAGCTTCTTTATTACCCGAAGAGAAGCATATACCATCCCCATATCATGCAACAAGGTATTATATTCTTCATCATTATCATCATCATCACTCTCATCATTAGAGGATGTGTTAGGAGTCAAAGTAGGAGATACCTTTGATCCATTTGCCATAAGGCACATGTGCATACCGGAGGATGAAGATGAGGATATTCTTGAATTCCCATTTGAAATCATGTCTTGATCCATATAGTGTTCGGTTTCCTCTACATTGTTAGTCAACAAACAACTAGAGGAAATAGAAGCATTTTGATTACGGAAACAAGACAAGGCAAGCATATCATCATGAGGCTATGTAAGCAATTTACACATGATATGCAAGGACTATCAACACAAGCATGTAGATTATTTTTAGTGCTAGATGTGTTTAAGTCCAAAGAGGAACCATTGCAATGAGATAGAGATGAAGAATCATCATTATTGAGCACAATATCAACATTTCAATTTTCGTCACCACTCACCATATCATTACCTTCTGTCTTGCCACACGTTGGTGAAGTGGATGAAGATGATAATACATCACGGCCGGAGGTGGAAGCAACTTGGAGCTCTTCATGATGTGAAGAGGAAGAGAGCTCCTCGGAGACACCACCGACCATATGAGAAATGGATCCACCAAACATTTCCTTAAGCTTGATCCACATCTCATGAGACGACTTTCGCTTTATATATATCAAGAACCTACGAAAATCTGGTCTCAAGGAGAATAAAAGCTCATTAGATACTTGAGCTTCAAGATGTAAGTTTTTCTCATCCTCTAAATATAGATTTTGAGGATCCATCGGAGGAGAAAAACCTACATCTAGAAATTGCTCTATATTTGGACACAAGGTCCGAAGATTATAAAGCAAGAAATTTCTCCACAAACGATAATTTGTGCCATAAGGATAATTGTGTCATTGTGCACTATATTACTAGCCGACATCTTTACTCTCAAGGCGGTGAAGCCTAAAACAAGGAGAGACCTTGCTCTGATACCAATTGAAAGGACGAGATGTCGCCTAGAGGGGTGAATAGGTGTTTAAAAACTCTTACGGATTTAGCTTGTAAGAATGCGGAATTAAACTAACATTTATTTTACAAGCACAAATCCTAAATATGCTAGGCTCAACTAAGTGCAACAATAACACCTAGAGCTAAGCAAGATAGGCACAATATATATATGAACAACAAGTGATAGAAAGATATAATAGATACTTCAAGCACGATGGCTATCACAAGGAAAGAAAGCTCGAGTATAGAAATACGAGGCACGCAGAGACGAGGATGTATTCCCGTGTTCCCTTCCTTTGCAAGAAGGTATGTCAAGTTTGGAGGGGTGGAGGTCCCACGAAGGATTCTCCAACGCCACGAAGGCTCACCCTATTCTCTGAACCAAACCCACGAAGGATAATGGCCCTTTCCTTATGGTTAGCTTTTCCTCCACTCCGGAGATGGCAAGCTCCAAAAGCACTTCACAAGCTCCACGAAGGAGAAGCCCGAGCCTCTTCACAATCTTCATTGAAGAGATCACCGGAGCACCAACCGCCAATCCAACTAGGAGGTCTCCCTCCAAGAGTAACAAGCTCACGGTCTCTCACTCTAACTAATCGTGGTGGAGAGCTCAACACTACATAATGATGCAAAGCAAGAACACTAGAGGTGTTCAAATCTTTCACACTCGAATCTCACCAAAGCAACAAATGCTAGGATGAGATTAGAAGGAAGAACAATGGAGGAAATCAACAAATGACTCGAAGATCTAGATCCCAAGAGTTCCCCTCACTTAGAGGAGAAATGGATTGGGTGGGGTTGTAGATCTAGATCTCCTCTTTCAAATCCCACAAGAACATGCAAGAATCATAGGAGGGATTGGAGAGGAAGCAAGCTCAAGAAGGTCAACAATGGTGGTCAAAAACGTGCCTACGAACCCTAAGAACAATAGGGAAGAAGGACCCTTTTATAGCCCATCAAAATATGACCGTTTGGGGGCAGAATCGAGCCACTCGGTACTGGACCCGGTACCTACCGAGCTGACTACCGACCTACCCGGTAGCAACACTCGATGGACCGGGCTATGTACCAAAACTGCGATAACTTTTGCATCCGGACTCCGATTTCGATGATCTTGAGCTCGTTGGAATCATTACAACGAGCTCTAAAACATTATGCATAGAAACATCATAGCCCAACTATTGAGTAAGAAACGTAATATAAAAGGTTTTGCCTATCTATAAAAGCATCAAACCGGTAAAACCTCCAACCATGAAAACGCAATAGAAGATGCATACGAATTCCGTTTTCGATGAACTTGGGCTTATTGTAAAGCTAGCAACAAGATCAAGAACCTCACAAAGAGAAAACACCAAGAAGCAACAAGATTTATGGAATGCAAAGAATGCAAAGTGTTGAGCTCCCTAAGACGATGTGATCAAGTTACCCAACTGAAAGCCCCTCTTGATAGTGCGGCTATGTATCCTATAATCCGGTCTCCCAACAACCACCTTGAGACCGGTAAAAGGAAAACCTAGCAAGGCCATACCTTTACCTTGCGCATCCCACTTGATATTGATGATAACTCTTCAAGCTCCACTCAAGCTGGAATGCCTCACTTGATCATTGTTGCTTCGTGAAGACTCACAAATGCTCCCTCATACACCATGATGGGAAAGCTCCATTGATGCACATCTTCACATGTCCATTATCACCAAATGGATGGCAAGCTTCAAGCATGTGATCCACTTGATATGCTCGTCTTGAACTTGTCCAACTCGACCTTGATGACGATCACCACTTGATGTCATCCTCTCATGGGCTATATGAGATCTCACTTTTGATGCATACCCATGGAAAGATACCTAACCCACATAGACAACACAAGGGCACATTTATGATGGGTTAGTTCATAAAGCATAATTGACAAGGCTTACCATACCACATGACTTCACGTGGCACATTCTTCATGCTTCATGTGTTGACCAAACTTGAATCTATTCTTCACTCTTTGTATTGGTCAAACTTGTATCTTCTCATGCTCTATAATACTATCCTGAGGTGTATAAAGAATTCTTTATTTGTTTGCATGCTCTAAATCTTAGTCAATCATAGCTCAAATTATGAGACTATCATGACACCGACTTAGAGCCGTAACTTGAATTTTTCACTTGGAATCAAGCACTCAAGATCTTGCTCATCCATTGCTTATCACATAAGCTAGAGCATGGCTAATATTGAGTTCCACATAGGAACTCCATCTTCATTTCTTCTTCTTGATCATATCACATATATGTCTTCAAATCGATGATCTTGATGCCAATACTCAAGGTATATCTTTATCTTCATGGCATCCATACTTGAATCCAACACATGGACTACAAGTAGTAACTATGGAATATTTCTTCATATAAATTCAATGAAAACATTAGTCCATAGGGGTTGTCACTAATTACCAAAACCACACATAGGGGCAATATACCCTTACAGTAGGTTTCTGTCCAACACATTCTATGAGGGTGTATTTTTAGTCCCAAAACTTCTGAGTTTCATTTCGGTCCAAACTAGCAGGCATGCACACTTCTACGATCCTCATCAACTTAAAGTAGAGGATAATTCAAGATAACTACTCCACGTTCCTCGCGATAGATTCCCATAGTTTTATAACGAGGGGTGGGGGTGGGACCAGTCAAGGCATATCCTCAACACCCCACAACACCATTTTTTTTTGACAAATCTAACCCCTTGGCAAAACTAATTCCTTGTCTGACCCCTTGGGGAAACTATTTCGGCTCCATTCAGGTTGGCACCAAATGCAGGGATCAGATTCCGAAATAGTTTCGCCAAGTGGCTGAACAATGAATTAGTGTCGCCAAGGGGTAAAATTTGTCAAAAAATACCAGTATTGTACATTTTTCATACAATACAGACCATAGCAACCCCGAGACCCCCTCTTGATTTTGCAATTAAGCATAAGGAATACAAGTGCCACAAATATGAGTAGGATCTTTACCGAAAGGATGTTCCTGAGGGCCCGAACATGTATAAATTCTTTGTCCATGTGCTGCCCGAACATTGTTGTGTATTTCTCTTGTTGTGCATGATCATGCAAGCGTTCATCACCTTCCACATATGAGACCCTAACTAGGTGAGAGCAGGTTAACGGACAATGGAGAAACGTTGCTGGAGCTTGCCAAATTCCCACTCTACATCCTCGTGACATGCTTCCTGGCATGTCGCAAAATAAGATCCCTTCTCTGAAGTAGGATCTAGAATTGTCTTCACAAATGTATCATATTGTGGATAGATAGAATCGGCTAGAAGGTATGGTCAAAGCCACATGTGCGGGTAAACCTGTTTTACCTTGTACTTTTGGTGGATCATCTTATTATATATGAACTTTGTGATATTGTTACAGCCATTAATGTTATTCCACTTAGATTTTATTATGGTATTCAAGATGAACTTGAGCATTCGCAATTTGAAGACACATATATGACAATAATGTTAGCTGATAAGACTCTGAGAGGGTTCCTATGGGAGTAATAAAAGATGTGCGTATTACAATAGGACCTTACACTTATCCCATTGATTTTGTTGTTATTGATATGCTAATTGATTATCATTGTCCAGTCATTTTTGGAAGAACTTTCTTAAACACTGTAGGAGCTAATATCGATTATAGGAAGGAAACTATCTCTCTTAAGTTTGGGGAGGAAGTGATGAGTTTCCATTTCTCGAAGTTCGCTCATAAACCAATTATTGAAGAAGAAGAAGACTTTGAGGAGGAAGTTGATCTAGCTACTCTTTCCACAATACTTTATAATACTCCTAAATATGATGTAGGGGTAAGTTTACTTGAAAATGATGATAATATTATAGGATCAAGTCAAAATGATATCGAGGAATATTTGGAATCTCTCCCTATGACTAATGGTTCAACTAAAGAAAAGTATGAAATACCTGAAAGAAAGGGAGATGAATATTTACCACCTCCAGATCTAAAACATTTTCCTCCAGACTTAAAATATAAGTTTTTAGATGATTCAAATCGACATCCGGTTATTGTAAGTACTAACCTTTCAGATACGGAGGAAGAGCAGTTAATGATGGTACTTAAAATGCATCGCAAGGCCTTTGGGTATTCTTTGGATGACTTGAAAGGGATTAGTCCTTCAATAGCCATTAATCTAATATTCATGGAGGATGGAGCTCAACCAGTTGCAGATTTGCAGAGGAAACTCAAGCCTAAAATGAAGGAAGTGGTAAGAAAGGAAATCATCCGCCTTCTCGTTGCAGGTATCATCTATCATGTCAAAGTGAGTGACTGGGTGAGCCCGTTCATTGTGTTCCCAAGAAAGGAGGATTTATAGCAGTACCTAATAAACATAATGAAATGGTCCCAACCAGAACTATAGTAGTACATATGATGTGCATTGATTTTAGAAAATTGAATAAGGAAACTAGAAAAGATCATTACCCGTTGCCTTTTATAGATCAAACTCTAGAAAGACTTGCTAAGCATTCACATTTTTGTTATCTTGATGGGTATTCTGGGTTCTCCCAAATAGCTATTCATCCGGAAGATCAACTAAAAACAACTTTTACTTGTCCTTTTGGATTATATGCTTATAGAAGAATGCCTTTCGGATTATGTAATGCTCCTGCTACTTTTCAAAGAGGCGTTACAACTATATTTGCCGATTATATTGATCATATAATGGAAGTGTTCATGGACAACTTCTCCGTCTATGGAACTTCATTTAACATTTGCTTGCGTAATTTGCATAAGGTGTTGCAAAGATGCAAAGATACTAATCTAGTCTTGAACTGGGAGAAGTGCCACTTTATGGTTCAAGAAGGGATAGTACTTGGGCACAAGATCTCAGGAAGGGGCATAGAGCTTTTTAAGTCGAAGGTGGAAGCTATAGAGAAAGTACCACCTCCACGAGACAACAATGGTATAAGAAGTTTCCTTGGTCCTGTTGGGTTTTACAGAAGATTCATTAGAAAATTTTCTAAGATAGCAAGACCACTAACTAACCTCTTACAAAAGGATGTTCAGTTTAAGTTTGATGAAAAATTTCTTACTGCTTTCAACATTCTTAAGCAAGCTCTACTTAAGGCTCCTATGATACAACCGCCTAACTGAATCTTTTGATTTACTTTCTGAAGTAAGTCGTGAATCAGTTGGAGCCACTTTGTGCCAACAAGATGGTGATGAAGTTAACATCATCTATCATGCTAGCCAGACTCTAAATGATGCACAAATAAATTATCTTTTAGTAGAGAAAGAGTTCTTTGAAGTTGTCTTCGCTTGCGAAATTTTTAGATCATACATCACTGACTCAAAAGTTAGAGTCTACACTGATCGTATGGGTTTGAAAGAAATTCTTGAGAGGGCTGATGTCAAACCCAGGATGATCCGGTAGATTTTGTTTTTGCAAGAATTTGATTTGCAGATTATACAGAGAAGTGAATTACAGCTCAAAGAATGAGGATCCATTGGCAAAGAAGCATTGCCATGTAGCATGTCTACAGTCTTTGTTCCTACAGGTGCACTTTGTTATTGTGAAGAAGAAGTTTCCCCTATTATTTGTGATGGTGCAAGCAAACATTTTCTACCCACCATCTACAGAAGAAGTAGATGAACAATAAGATGATCCAGGAGATTCGGTACCCCTTACTCCTAACTACTTTAAGAGAGTTTTTCCTTGATTTTATATGTTTGAAGTTTCTAGATTTTTGGTTTTTAGTTTGCGTCGTCGAGGTCTTTACAGTTTTTTGAGCTGGTTGGAGTTTTCGCGACCTCGGTACGGGCGGACGGTATGATCGAACCCGCCCATACCAATGATCGTTAAACCCACTAGAAATTCCCGACGAGTTTCGTTTCCGACCTTGTCCATCGTATGGGCGGCCGGTACGGTCATATGTACCCGTACGGACGGTCGCTAAAGTTACAGTAGGTTTTCTCTTTCGTTTTATATTTGTTCGTGAGATTTAAAAAAACACATATTTTCGTTTTTCTTATGTCGGTAACCCGGTACGGGTAGACTGTACGGTGCAAACCCGCCCGTACCAATGACCGGAACCGACTTTGTCTCTTGCGGATTTTGGCAGGAGGTCAGGTACAGGCGGATGGTATGGTCTGCGCCCGTCCCACGAACCGTCGTACTGCCCAGAATTTCCTTTCTCTGTTTTATCTCTTTCCAATGTGTTGGGATTCTTTTTCCGAGCGACCATAACCATAATTAGACGAGATTTTCCTCTTCATAACCCCTCACAACTGCTGGACAAGTCTTTTCTCAAATTCTAACAGATCGCATACAAGTTCATCACGGCCACCACAACCATCACCATGTCTCATCATTGGAGCATTGCATCATCGGTCCATGGCAAGAAATGCACCCATGATGCCTCGAAGAAGGGTGTCACAATTGAGGAAGAGGTGGAACGATGGAGAAACGAAAGTGATCCAAAGAAGGTTTCAAGCTTTGAGAGAAAATCATTGGAGGTCAAAGGACTTTCGGCTTGGTTGTTGGCAGGGATGATGACTATGATGAAAACGATATGAGTTTTGAGGAAGACGAAGGACTTTGCCTCATCAACAAGCTGAAGATGGAAGATCAAGACAGGCAGGAGTCACTGGATAAGTTGGATAAGCGCATCAACAAGATTGGAGAGAAGGCCCCCGGATTCGTGTAGCATGTGGTGGCTTCTGCGACGCTACCTTGACAAGATGGATGAAAAGATCATCAAAGGACTGGAGGCTAAGCTTGATATTCGTCTTTGGTCTCTTGATACGCAGAAGAAGACGCTGGAAGTAAGCAAGAACTACATCACCCTTCTAGAGAAGCTGGCTAAAGAGTGTTCTACCCGCATCATCTATCTCAAAGCCTTCACAGTTGAGCTTCAGACAAAGATCTGTAAGGTCTCACGGGAAGCCCCTTTGAAGTAAAAGGATAAAATACGGTATCAAATAATCGCAAGGATTATTTGATCCCACCTGGCTTGATTCCAAGCTTGGGGAGATCTATAACACCTTGTAATCTATCCCTTTAGTTCGAGTATTTACTTTCAGTATGCATTTAGTTCGAATATCGGTAAGGATTGCATTAGCACTTGTTTAGTTTCCCTTGGAGAGTGAAGGATTTTTTATCCAATGAATCTTGAGCCATTATCTTATCTGAAGTATGATTGAATTATGATTATTGCATTAGATGTATGAATTAGGATGATTATAATTGTACTTGCATCAAGATTTTATAGTCCCCCACACCAGAAAGCTTTGACAAGATAAAATTACTTAAAAGTATTTTATGATCATTGGTTCCTTCGTGTGAGAAAGAGAAACATAGAAAGAAATAAAAGAAGATTGTGAAATAAAAGAAGAGCGAAAAAAGAAAAGCTATTAGTAAGAACCATGAAGAAAAGATAACTTCATGATTTTATGATATGTAGGTAAAGTAATATTCTTGCCTTTTATTAAACCTTGTTAGGTGTGCAGGCCTTTAAGTCATTTGAGTTTGAGAATAGTATGGTTTCATTCATGCTCTAGTTTTACATCCGATGTTATAACTCTTGTTCTTGAAAAATGCCGCATTTGTTTTAACGACTCTTGCTTCATGAATGAAGATGACTGTGTCCATTAAGATCGTATCTTGCTCGGGGACGAGCAAGAGTCTAAGCTTGGGGAAGTTGATGAGTGCATTTTTAGCATATTTTTGCATTACTATTTCATCAAGTAGTGGTAGGATATTTGTATTTCACCGCGCTACCGCGCCCTTTTACGCTTGTCTTCACAGGATCTTAAAATAACAAGTCAATAATGAAATATCAATGAAAACTATCATTTTCTGGCATTTTGACGTGATAGAAATCATTTTTGCACTTAGTAATGCGCCTGGGCAAAAGGACAATTCGAGGATAGCTTCCAGAGAGTTTAATGGGCATCAGTACGGGCAGAGCCCGCCCGTATTGTCCGCCCGTACCACCCGCTAGGAGCACTGCCTCGTCAAATAATTTCACCTCCCGTAGATGGATCAGAGCTCAGACACACACAGCTCCGCGAAACCGATAAATAACACCTCAGATCAGATCTCAAGAAGGAACTTTGGAGAAGAGAAGATCCGGGCTGCTACGTGGATCCTCGGAGGGCAAGGCATCATCCCCTTCATCATCATCAACCGCTGCACCGTCATCACCATCATTCTCCAACCATAGTTGCAATCTTGATTGCTATTGTGGATTTGTATTTGAATGTGTTCCATTCCTCTCATTCGTTCCACAAGATTATGATGATGTTATTGATTGTCTCAATGTGTGAGTAGTCTTATTAGTTCTTGGGGAGATGGAGAAACCCTAGCATGAATATGAGATGAATCTAAGATGATTTATATTTTCAAGTATTAATGTGTGTTAGTTTTCTCTCTTGTTATTACATGTTGTGCACCATGTAATATTGCATATTGGTCTTGAGAGGGAACTACTATTTGAAGTGTGGTAAAGAAAATGGCGAGAAGTGACATTACTATAATATCCCAGGTTTAGAGGCAAGAAAAAGAGAGAACACGAGAGTGTGCATTGCATTCATGCATAGAAAATCCAGGGAATTTTCGCGCGTTCATCTAAAACACAAAGTGATCGAGGTTTCTCTTATGTCAATGGAATTGATGTATGTCATCGACACAAGTGCGATAAATTTCGACATGACCTTTCTGAATTCATGTGTTTTGGGGGAAATAATTTGAATTCAAATTCAAATATGGAAGACAAACATTCAAATAAGAATTTGAATTGGAATTTGAAATTTAAACAAGTATATAAATATTATAGGTAAAAGCACACACATTTATTAATCCAAATGAACATTATTACAATAAAGCTCAATAAGAAAAACTTGAGCTTTACTAATAAACACACACATTTACATTGTCTTTTCAATATTCAATAAATATTAAAATAATAATTAAGTAAATAAATAGGAATTACAAGTCTGTCAACAAATGAAATAAACCTAAGCTACAACCTAGCTAATTTCTTCATTATCTTGAGTCATCCTCTACTTCCTGATTACCTGCAAGCACAAATCAGACAACAATAAAAGAAAACATGTGGCAGTGCCACTTGGAAGTCAAAAATAATCTCCCACATGGATAATACCAACATAGCTGAGCTTATCCAAGATAACTTGGAGGTGAGGCTATCCCAAATACCCAAGCAGCTCACTCAAAAGGAGCTAGCACACACATAGCTTAGTAAGGGGTGAGTCACATGAGCACCTGTCGACATGGGCAAGTACCACCACTGCTATAAATAGCAATGTACAGTAGCCACACCCGCAGTCCATCAAACCATTTCAAGAATATCTCATTTCATCTAGTTCATCCAACCAAGAAACTGCATGATGGTATCCTGTAACCAAATCAAGCAGGAGCTGGAGCTAGGAAAAGGAATTCCATAAGAAGAAGGTTGATCAATAGACCAACTTCTTCATCAGCAAGCAAAGCTATATGCTAGAGTGGGAGAGAGGTATACCAAAGGCAGGAGCATATTACTTAGATCTATTTCCAAAAAAAAAGCATCTCATAAGCCAAATCAAATAGCTTGTCAAATAAAAATAGGTTGTAATTATTTTTACATCATTTGGCTAGACAAGGTATTGCACTAGCAACTAATAAGTACAGCAGGTAGTGGCAACACTACATTTTTTTAGCAGATGCACTAAGCCATGTCCCTCTAAATGAGATATCACAGCAGAGAGTCCAGCTAAAACAACCTCAGATTGGACACCTACTAGAAATTAAAAGCCGCCTAATGCAATCCTAGCCTCGAACCGTCAGTCTTGGGTTAAGCCAAAAGGCATCACATGTTAACCCATGAGATTTTCTACATCTTTTACAAGTTTGGAAGCAGTGCAGTGGCAACCAGATAGAGCACCCACTGCAATACCATCAAAATACATCAAGCCCACATTTAAATCCATCCATAAACCTAGGCAAGAATTTCCAGAAACTATACCATCCAGTGAATATCACTTGATGGTACAGGCAAAAGGAGAATGCTACCATAGACTCAAAATCATCACCTGGCACCATTTGAGTAGATATTGTCTAGCAGAAGCATATGGACACAAGTGCAAGTAAAGTAAAACCAACCACCAAATCTTAAGCTTACTAGCAGTTAAACCATTATGTGACCAGTAACCTTATCATGCATCAACAACTGTGAGTTGTGAGGGAATTTCTCCCAGTCTTGCATAGTGGTGCTATGCAAATTCATCACAGTGAAATTATAAGCCACACTTTAGTATCTGTTCTTATCCAGTATTTTTGCCTCAGCCTATGCATCACAGGCCCAGCCAAGTATCAAGCACATATCAGTTCTTATCAATTTTAGGTAAATCTTTGCACACAAGCTCATAAGCCAGCCAACAAGTAGAGCATCTGATCTTCTCAGTTTAACTATCTAGTACCAGATCTGTCCAAGAATTGTAATTGTCGTTGCCTATTCAACAGTACCTCGGATGAGGGATCGGCACGAGGGGGAGAAGAAGTAGGGGCCATAGGGCGGAGAGTCCTCGGGATGGTGGTACGTGATTTACCCAGCTTCGGAACACCTGCTCGATGACAGGGCCTACTGCTGCTCGTCTGGAATTATCTGGGTGCTTTCGCGTTGTTACAATGAGTTGTGGTTGTGCCTGTAGGGCTCCCAGGATCCAGCTTATAAAGGCACACGGATCTAGGGTTTACATGGAGAGTTCTAGCCGAAATACAAGTTGCCTAACTATGGTACAATATCTTGCCCTGTACATCAAGGATCCGCCTTCCCTTACACGTCACACCAGATTCGGCTACCCCCTAATGGGCCAGGCCGGATCCGACTTCCAGAGTTGGTCAGTGGATCCGGCTCCTTGTTCCTGGGCTGGACTTCGTCCATCTTGACCTACAACAACTGGGCCACCTGATGGGCCACATGCCACCATCACCGTCTGTGGGCCACCCGGGCTTGCCGGATCTTGGCACTGTCGATGGTACACCCATGAAGTATACCCACAACAGTAGACCCCAGAGTTCTCCGAGATTCCCCTCTTGTTTCCGCCTTGCCAAATCATCGTTGCTTCCGACAATCCTCGCGGTAACTCGTGGAAACTTGAAGAACTCCAACTTCATGATCTTTTCCTTTCCAGCTCGCATGCCGGAAAAGTCCTTCATCTCGCGGGACTTCATCCATCGATGTCATTTTACAACGCGTTTCCGGATTACTCCCCTGCAGAGATAACGGTTGGTCGTTTTTAAATTTCTACCCGGAACCTTAAAAGGTTCGAACGGCTCCGCCAATCTTGGCGCCATTTTCGGGCGATTTGTGCGGTAACTTATCCTTTGCCATTTTTACCGTTAGGGTTTTGGACATATGTCAACCATCCAGCGGCGCGACGCTTGCGTTCCGACCATAAGATGCGGAGCACGAATCTCATCCTCGGCCTATAAATATCTCACCGCTCACCCCTAATCACCCCATTCGCCCCCTTTTCACCTCTCAGCACAGCACCGCCTCCGAGCTCCCTTCCTCCGCCGTACCGGAGTCTACCGGAAGATCACCGGAGCTTCGCGCCACCGTGTGCAGTTCATCGAGTTCGTCATGTTCTTAAGTCCGACGAGCCACCGCAACGAAAACCTCACCGCCGGTGACTCCGACCGCCGCGGAAGCCATTCCGGTAAGTCCTTCGAGCTTCAGTTTTTTCGCCGCGGTTGGTAGGGATGACTAAGGTACAGAACTGGCTCTGGCTAAGGTTAGCTATCTCGCATTTTCTGCAGATGTCTTCTTCAACTCCGCCTCCATCAATGTCTGAGCCCATAGCCGCGACTCCCATCTCCTCCGCTCCTCCGCCTTTCATCCCCGTCGAGCTGAATACTTCTAAGGATTCCGCCAAGGACTCGGAAGGGACATCGGCCAACCCGGAACAAACTTTCGGGACCGAGCAGATGGAGAAGAAGGCGGAAGAAGCCGCCGCCAAGAAATCCAAGGCTCGAGCTCGCGAAAGCGAGTCGAAAGGGAAATGGTGGCCATGCACCACCACGGAAATCGAACTCCGCAACCTCGAGGCGGAAGGATTCCTGCAGCCCGGATCCTGGCGAACGACTCCGGGTGCGTTGGCTCCAGCTCCCAAAGCCGGAGAGTGGGTGGTGACCAAGGCGCTGATAGAGCGGGGATTCTCGCTGTCGCCGAGTGACTTCTTCACGGAAATCCTCCAGGCGTATAAACTGCAGCCCCACAACATTTCGCCCAACAGCATCTTGGCCATCAGCAACCACGTCACACTTTGCGAAGGCCACCTCTGGGTAACCCCCGATCTTCAACTATTTCAATATTTCTTCTCCGTCAAGAAGGAGAAAGTCTCGCAGACCTCCTCGCTAGCTACCTGCATAAGCATCACTTTCAAGCTCCGCCCCGGCCGTGTTTACGCGCATATCGACCGGCACGAATCCGTGTGGTACTGGTCCGGAGGCTTCTTCTACTTGAAGAACGTCTCCGATCCGGCTAGCTCGAAGGTGCTGCCGGAATTCAAGAATAGCCCTGCCAGCGAGACCCCTGCCTGGTCCCAATGCCCTCACCTTTCTGAGTCGCCTCAGTTAACAAGGGCGGTTTGGCGGATCTGCAAGCTAACTGAAGAGGGCTTGTCAGGGAAGGACCTGACTATGTCATGGTTCATCGCACCTCTTTCCATCAACCTCTTGGTCCAGGAACAATCTTTTGTCAAGTGGTTTGCCGGTTTAGCTAGGTTCGGCGTGTGCCAGCGGCATGGCTGATCTATAGCGGATTCCATGGTGTATCTTGCCTGATCTTGCCAAGGTTTTTTTCTCAACCCATTGTTTCTTTTGGCCAGCCCACGGCTGCACACCGGTTTTCTGCCTTTGGCTTCCGTCGGCTCCGAAGTTATCTTGCATTGCGGCCACTTGCTGCATTTCGTATCTTCTATCCGGAAAATCTTCCCTTCTTTTATTATGGTGGTTGTTCCGGTACTGATCTTCGCTCGGTGGGATTCTTGGCAATGGATCACCCGCGATCGCCGGTTGCATTGGATCTCCCAACGCGTAGCTATCGGCCACCCGGATTATTTCTGCCAAAGTAGTTGACATGTTTCTCTGTAACTTTTGCCACAGCGGGGAGCCTCTCCGGCACCCTTTACAGAACCAGGAAATTTCCCGTGCTTCAATCACACCCTCACAAGAGTTTCTTGTTGAGTTCCACCAGGTCAGATAATCCCGGTCTGTTTCATTCTCGCGCTGCTGGCACATGGCGAGCTGTTGCGGTCTGTTTGGTCTCCGGTACGTACTGTTGAAGTTGCTTACAAATGCTTCTTCAAAATCAAGCCAGCCGTTTATGCTTCCCTTTGGCAAATTGTTTAGCCAAATGCGCGCCGGTCCTACCAGCACTGACGGTATGTATCTTACCGCCCAACGCCGTTTTCCTCCACCAGTGGCGGTTCCTCCACCTCCAGCGGCATAGACCGATGTAACATAATCCGCAAGCCAATCTTCCAGTTTGGTGGTGCCATCGTATGTTCTTGTGTCATGCGATAACTGGAAGTTACGCACCGGTGGTTCTTCCCTCATGATCCGCGGACCAACACATTGCGGACCCTCGGCTTCGATCATTTCGGACAAGTACACTCTGTCTATCTTGTGCCGCGCATCTCTGTCCGGCAAGCATCTTTCTCCAACACGTTGTCCCAAAGGATTCCGATACTTTCCGGCTCGTTCCCATCTGGAATCGGCTTCATCATACCGATTGGGCGCTGTTGCGGCACCCCTTTGGTACCTTTGCGGTGGTGCCTCTTGTGCGGCATACCTTGCTCTTGTTGGGCGATAGTTTTGCCCGGTTTCACCGTTTCCGGCATAAGTGTTTCTGGCTTAGCCATTTCCGGCATAGCCTGCCCCTTGGCTTTTTCTACCGGCATCGTGTTGCCCGGCCTTTTGTTTTCCCAAAACCGGATCATACACAGTCATCTGCTGTGCGTTTGCATCTTTTTCTCTTCTTCTGTCGGGATGGGGGGACGAGGCCTGCCCATGCGACTTGCTTTCGACATTTCTTGTTGAACGAACAGATTGTGATGCTGCGGCTGCTTTGTTATTCCGGGCCATCTTAGCATTTTGTGCCTCAATTGTATCAAGTAACTCTTTTACCCTAGCTTGTTGTTTCACTAGAGCATCTCTCGTTATCGATTCACATGCTTCTACAGCAGCCCTAGCAGGTTTCAAAGTTTTATCCGGACTGTTGTACTTAGGTTTTTCTACTGGACCCAAAGATACCGATGCGCTCTTATGGAAAGAACTTCCCGGGGCAGATCCTGGTCTAAGTTACGACCTCTAAGCCGGTTTCCTCTACACTAGCAGGGTTTGCGCAAACAGAAGCAAAGCCATGTGCAACATTATACTCATGAAGGGTTAGGTTGAGCTCCTGTTGGGCCCGAATGACATCCGCTGCGCCGGGAAGCAGCGTCTGCCGGTGCGCCTCCAGCTCAGCTTGGGTGGCCGCGACATCGGTGTTGTGTGCGATGGGCATGGCCAACACTCTCATGGCCGCTTGCAGCGGGGTTGCCGCCGGTGGCGCGGTAGAGGTATCGGCGACGATCTCATCGCGCTCTGTCGGTGGCTTGGCCGTGCGCCCAGACTTGGTTTTCCCAGCGCCCTCTTCCGCCGCACCCTTCCCAGTGCCTCCTGCGCCAGCCATCATCACTTCAACGCTGCCAGCGATGCGGTCAGAGCGTGGCCCGTGAGTAGCTGAAGATCTTGGCGGATCCGGCGCCACCAGCACCAGCGATGGGTACCGGGGCTCCGGCACGGTGCCGAGGTAGATGCGGTGGGAGCCGAACTCGATGATGAGGCCGTTCTTGGGGAAGCGGCCACCGTTGGCGAAGCACCCCGCTTTGTCGTTGACAAAATCCAGCGAGCCGAGGCGCTGGACAAGGCCGGACACCACACGCTCGCCGGAGACGGTGAGGAGGCCCGCCCCGATATGAACTCCAGCAAGCGCAGCTACTGGCCCCACGGTGGGCGCCAACTGTCATCGTGGTGGAACGGCAGATGCCATGGGATGGCTTAAGTTTAGCCGAATGTACGCTTGAGGATCCGGGTGAGGGTAAGGTTAAAGAGGAAAGAGAGAGATGAACTTCAGATTGTATTGATGAACTTGGCCGATAGCCAGAGGTTGAAGATGTACGGTACAAATCCTTCCTCTACTCGCTATCTAATGAATCTATGTTTGTGTGTCTGTCCCAGGCAGGGGTGTTCCTCCTCTCCTTATATAGGGGAGAGGTGGCTTACAAGGGAAGAAACCCTAATGGCATCTTTGATGAGCTAAACTACATTATAAAGCTTCTTTGGCCCCAGTGGCACCGCTTCTGTCTTTAATCATAGACTGATGACATCGTCCGGTATCTTTAACGTCAGCAGCTCCTTTGGCGTCAGGGCTTCGATTAAAGCTGATGTGCTTCGCTCATCCTGTCCTTTCGTCCTTGGAGGAATCTTTGACTCGAATGAAGACATGCTACAGTTGAGCCTATGCTGGATCTCCGGTACCTCTACCGGTGAGCTCCGGTATCTTTGCCTTGGTGGCTAAAACTCTCTTGCTCCTCGTACTCCGGCATAACCCTCCTGGGATACCGGTTTGTACCAGCATAGCGTTGTTAAACTTAACTTTTAGAATCCGGATCAACCTTTAATCCAGTATACAAATGATGCATTATGGCATCTTTGCCATAGTCTTGGCCTACCAGGGGCCATCCCCCTGACAGTTTCCACAAACTAAAATGAGGAAACCTAACTAATATTGGCCTTGCAGGTTCCGTATGTTCGTTGCCAAGAAAGAATAGTCTGAGGCCCAAACTGGAAAATCCAGCTGGTAATGATAGCCATGTTGGTCCTTTGCAGGGAGAACATATAGAAACCTCCGTGACCATCAGTCGGCATGTTCAATCATCCTCCTCTTTGTTGTCGCCATGGCAGTGCCAGCGGCAGGACATGTCGTCGAACACCAAGCAGCCATGGAATGGCCCTCGACTCTTGAGATGGTGACGGCTAGGGTTGGGCAGAGGGGCGCTAGGGTTTGTGTGTGAGGGATGATGCGAGAGCGCACCTGTTTATAGGACGGAGGGAGGCGAGGGAGCAGTGGAGCTCATTAACGCCGACACGGAGAGCTAGGCGCGACGAGACACATCGTTGCGCCTCTGCGGAAACTGCATCATCGCTGCGCGCCATTCACTTCCGTCACGAGGTAGGCGACTGTTATCACCAGAATTTGACCGAATCAGAGGTGGGCCGCGATCAAGATGGATTTGAAGAATATACATGGAAGAAATACGTGAATCGGCCTATTATACAAAGTTTGGGCTAGTTGGCCCGTGTATCTGTAATATAGTAGGATACGTGTCGGTTAGTTAGAGTTGGGCCCGTGCCCGGTTGGGACTATTCCCACATTAGAAAGTCCCCTGGACTATAAATATGTATCTAGGGTTTATGGAAAAAAACAACAACCAACGTTCAACCAACAAATCAATCTCGGCGCATCGCCAACTCCTTCGTCTCGAGGGTTTCTACCGGTAAGCATCATGCGCCTAGATCGCATCTTGCGATCTAGGCAGCTACTCGTTGTTCATGCGTTGCTCGTCGAAGCCTTTTTGATGGCGAGCAACGTAGTTATCATAGATATGTTAGGGTTAGCATTGTTCTTCGTATCATATGCTTTCGTAGTGCAACCCTTGCATGTCTAGCCGCCTTACACCTATCTTAGGTGTAAGGCACCCGCTTGATCATAATTTAGTAGATTCGATCCACCGGTTGCTCCTTGATTCTTCAAGGATTAGTTTAATATCTGCAATAGTTAGGCCTTACAAAGGGTTGGAGGATCCAGCGGCACGTAGGGTGTCGTTCGCTAGTCCTAGACAGGATGTTCCGGGGATCAACCTAGTGTTGGTTTTTGGCCTTGTCTAGGATCGGCTTACGATCACCGTGCGTGGCCGCGAGGCCCAATCGTGAGTAGGATGATCCGATTATGCGGTGAAAACCCCAAATCGTAGATTGCATTAGCTTTATCTTGATCGCGGGACCACCATATATTCGTGCACCTCGTACGAATCATGGGTGGATCGCTCCTTGAGCCGATTCCAGGATAACTGAGAGCCGATCGAGGCTCGTATTTAATGTTTACGTGTATGCCAGAAACTAAGCGAGGCATCTCCATCACCTTCCCGACTAGGTATAGGTCAGGTGGCACGCCCTGCATTCAGCATCGGACGTGTGTACGAGAGGCTGCGGGCCGTCGCCGAGGGACCAGGGCTAGGCAGCCCCTAAGTTGTTCCCGCTCTCTTGTGTTGCCCGTCGTGCTCGCCTGGGTTTCGACCGCAACACATTTCTGCACGGTGGGACAATCTTCGACAACCCCATCGCCATCTACATCGAGATGGCGAAGGCACGCCAGTCACGTACGACGACCTAACCGAGGAACTCAAGAAGAAGTACGACGAGGTCAAAGCACCTCGGCCGACCTCATCGGCTCTTTCACAGAACCCGTTCACATGGCATCAGGTGGAAGGGTTCTCACCTCAAGGTGCGCTCGATGGAATAGACCTATCCGCCCCATCGGAAGAACGCACTAGGTCCCTGCGGCAGGAGATCAACTACTTGGTGGCTCATTCGCTACACCGCCACTCTGTGAACCTGGTGAACACTTTGGAGCGCGTCGCTCTTCGGGTGATCCAGGAAATCATGAGGCACCAGTACTCGCCGTCAGGACCAGCTCTCGGGACGCACCAAGGAGAGTTGCCACCCAGGTCCACCGTTGCCATTTGCGTTGGCAGCACCTGCTGAACTCACCGGCATTCGTCGTCCACAAGATTGGTGGTGACCCCGGTGACCCAATCCTGCAGGAGGCGCCTAAGGAGATCCCTCACGGGTACATGTGCACGTATGTGCGGGATGTAGCGGGCGCTCACAAACCGAGCCGCGACATCGGGGCTTCCGGGAAAACAGAGGAACGTCGAACGCGATCGTGAGAAGACGTGGCTAACTAAGTACGCCACCCCAACGAACCTCCGTAGCACGCTCCAGTTGGCTCGTAGTCACGAGTGCAACTAAATACGCCACCCGGCGAATCTTGAGTTCGACTCCTACGCCCAGACCGCGGATCGATCAACACGATCTCGAGAGACCGTTCGGCATGGTGCCGAAGAAGGACAATCGGCTATTCCAAGCCGTATCCGATGAATACGAATTGGTCCCACTACCACCCAAGTATCGGCTCCCGATTTCTCCAAATTCGGTGGATCAGATGGCTCCAGCTCCATCGAGTGGCGATACTTGGCGCAGCTTGGAAACAGTTTCATCCACTACGCGTGAGGTACTTCTCACAGTCCCTCACGGATCGGCTGGTGGTACACCTCGTTGCCACCAAACTCGATCCGACTTGGAAGCCTGGAAGAGCAGTTCCACATGCGAGTATCACTCGGACACGCCAGTCCGGCCTTGCCGATCTAGCACAAGTACGTCGAAGCGTGGAGAAACCGTGCAAATACATCCAGGCCGTCAAACGAGGAACCGATGTTATTCGGTTCGTGTGCCTGAAAAAGAAGCAGTCGAGTTGGCAGTAGCGGGCCTTGCCTCACAAATCAAGGACATGGCCTCCTGCGGACTATCCTTCGCCGGCGCACATGGTTCGAAACCGCCGCATATGACGCCACGGACTTGTACCAGGACAAATTCAAGCGTGCGTAGTCTGGTCGAAGCGGAGGAAGACGAAGTCCCTGCGGGAGATCAAGAGGCAGCGTGGCCGAATGGACTGGGGGCAACCCCGTGTCCCGCAAATGGGTAAAGCCACCGGCCCGCCTAGGGGTTTGATTTTGACGTGACCAAGACTGAACAAATCTTCGAATTGCTACTCAAGGAGAAGCAGTTGAAGATACCCGAAGGTCTCAAATTCCCACGGTACAGGAGCTGAATGGAAAGCCATACTGCAAATGGCATAACTCGCTCTCCCATGCCACCAACGCAGGGTGTGGGCGCGTGATCCAAATGGCGATAGAACAAGGACGTACGATTTTCAACCAGTACGCCATGAAGGTCGACACTCACCCCTTCCCGCCGTTAACATGGTGGGATGCACTTACCCTGAAGGTTGCCACCAGGATCCTCGTTCGGCATCAACATGGTAGGATCTGGGCACCACTCTGGCAAGGATGGAGACGAGGCGGGCTCTCGTAGCAAGGACACGAGGAAGCCGCTCCACGCGATCGGCTCCGTCATGATGGCAAGCGCTACGTCACAGAGGGAGAAGTGAAAAACATAAGGTATCAGCGACCCCTCTCTGATCACCTCCTCAACAAGTATGTGAGTCAGTATGACCAACGCCGACGATCCAGCGATGAAGATGAAAGAGATCATCTGGCTAGGGAAGCCAGAAGACAGCGTCGGCATGATCGCGATGAGGAGAAGTACGAGCGCCGTGCCAAAGAAAAATCTAGGAGCAAGACGACAACATTAGGCACTGGGACTGCCCCTTCTTCGACACCTGGGATTCGAATGAGCCGATTGCCTACAATCGGAAATTGCCCAGAATGAAGAAGAAGGAGGCAGCCAACGTGTGTGTTCCAACGCTTAGGGCCTCCCGCCTCGAGCAAACGCGCCGAGTCCTCGATTGGAAGATCTCAAGGATTCCGAAGACGAGGGAGAAGAAGAAGAAGACATGTACCACCGTCCAAGGTGGTGCCTGACGGACGTTCCCAGAAGCGTAGGGTTCAGCGATTGCGCGGCTTGGAGGAAGCCGAAAGGTTATACTTGCATACGCTAAGGAAGGCGCGACCTGATCTGGCTGCAAAAGTTCAACGAACCCTGGATGAAGAGGGTCGACCACAAAAAATGGAGTGGCGCCCCAAACAAAGGAAAGCCGATGGTGAAACATCGGCTGGCACAAACATGGTGCTCATACTTCCAACAGAGCTTAGTGCTCCAACAGAGCGCATCAACGGGACAAAGGATGGGATTAGGCTGGTCTTATCCACCGGCCTGACCGTATAGCAAGAACAAACTGATGCGAAAACATGGCAAGGCCGATCCTTGGGATTGGCCCCAAGGGTCTAGGAAGGAACGCTACAGAGCCTTCATTGAACACTTCGATCAATATGGAGGCCGATTCCAGCAATCGGCCAAAATTTATCCTCACCACGTGATCTGCTGGTGTTCAACATCGATCTACTGGGCCGTGGTTTTACGTCGGTTGATGAGTTAGGAAGAAATGGGACATTGGTCCTACCGGAGCCGACGTGCAAATACAAGAGCCTCTGTTAACTACAGAGCCGATATCTGCAGTTCCCTGACAGATTCGGCTCGGGGGGCACCTAATCAGATAAACATGTGCAGTAAACATGTGTGCGGTAAAATACTGGGGGCCGATAGGAAAAGATCGGCCAGTAAAAAAAAAATTACAGCCGATGCACGGACATCGACTCTAGAACTAAGGAACAGAGCCGATACATAGTCATCGACTTGAGAACAGAGTACACAGGATCTACACATTCATATTTTTTCTTCAACGGCAATGAGCTGATTTTGGTGCCTACACCTCTCCTTCGAGGAGTTCCAACCCTTTGCACAAGATCGCCGGTTCAGCAGTTTCGTCAGAAGCATCAGTTCTGGCAGACGAGGCATTTAAGCCATTGGTGATTTGTTCACGACATCGGCTTTCAACTGAAGAAGAGGTGATTGATGGGGTAGATTTGGCTGGCTCGGCATGGTGACTGATCTGAACATCCTCGCCATTATCCTCGCCTTGACTGAGGCTCGGGGGGCAACCGATCTGTAAGTACTCTCTTAGAAGCCGATTGAGATTTCATCGGCTAGCCCGCCATCGTATATTTCTCCCAAGGTTGTCGCAAGAGGAGATCACCAGAGCTGCTGGAGGGAATCTGAAGGGAGGTCTGTCATTATTGATAGACTTTGAAACGGAACAGGGTTATGAATCATCGCTGGAATCTATCGCAAGTTTGCGAGCAAAGGACACCTATTCTGCAGAAGTATCAGCTTCAGCGTCAAGTCGTTTCGAGCGGCGGTCCTAGAGTTCTCCTGAAGGTATGGGTTTTCCACGTTTAACCGCCAGAACCCAGAGTCGTTTGGAGAATCGAAGGATAGATTGAGAAGAGCCGATGCGTTGCTATCGGCTCATTGGGCATTGACTGAGCAAGCAGGCGGCAAGGTCAGTACGAGGGGAAATCGGCTAATTCAAGCTCAAAGGAAATCGGCAAAATCAAATTGGGAGGAGTTCTTCATTGATAAACCAGATTTCTTACATAAAGAGCTGATTGCTCTCAAAAGGAGGTGCTAGGGGATACATTGCCCCATCTATTACTACTGGTCCTGTACTAAAGGACCTATCTACGGGCCGTCGCTGCCCTCATCGTCACCGTCGTCACCGCTGTCGGCGCTACTCCCGGCGGGCTCGTCGTCGCTGCTCCAATGGCCGCCGACTGGGCCTTCATTGTCCTCGGTTCTCCTCGCGCATCGCGCCGCCCAAAGTCGCTGAGGTTTCCGGCCGGGCGTAACCGTTTGCCGGCGGCTCGTCGGAGGAGGTCTCCTCCTCCCCTTCCTCCTCCTCCTCCTCCTCCTCGGGGGAGGTGAAGTCCTCGCAGGAGAAGCGATCGCATTGTTTCTCCTCCGTTTCCTTCGACGCGGAAGCGGTCAACCCTCTCACAGCGACTTGTCGTCCTCGGCTGACGGAGAACGTGGCTAGACTCCCCGGCCATGGCGCGGCGGATGTCGCGCGTGGACTCCTCTGGTCCGGCTCCGCGTCGGCTCGCGAGGAAGACTGCATGGAGAGATAAAGCAGAGAAGAATGGTGGCGCAGAGGCTCTTTTAAAAGCTAATGCGAGAGGATGAAAAGATGAGCTGCAGATGCAGTTAAAATATGGGCGATATAGTGCCATAGTGGAGATTCAACACATTTTCAATGAGGTGGTGCCCGAAAATTGCCAAGTCGCGGAGAAGTTGAGAGGTAGGCATCATGATGGAGGAACCATACGTTTGCCACGACATGACCCGACGGAGAAAGAGTGATTTCAAATATCAATTCAAAACCAAATAACGTTATCACCACATCGGACCGGTCACGAGAAGGTCGCGATCAAGATGGTTGAAGAATATACATGGAAGAAATACAATCATCCTATTATACAAAGTTTGGGCAGTTTTATCTCATCATGGTAGGATACGTGTCGGTTAGTTAGAGTTGGGCCCGTGCCCGGTTGGGACTATTCCACATTAGAAAGTCCCTGGACTATAAATATGTATCTAGGGTTTATGAAAAAACAACAACCAACGTTCAACCAACAAATCAATCTCGGTGCATCGTCAACTCCTTCGTCTTGGGGTTTGACGCAGAAGATTGATAAACTTGATCATCCTATGAATAGTAAACATGCTAAACTTCATACGTTTGGATTTGGTTTTGATGAAATCACAGATATGATGTTAGCATTGTTCTTCGTATCATATGCTTTTGAAAACCTTATATCTTGAGTTTTACCTATCTTAGGTAGGGCGGATTCCTGATCATAATTTAGTAGATTCGATCATACGGTTGCTCCTTGATTCTTCAATGATTATTATATCTGCAACAGTTAGGCCTACAAAGGGTTGAGGATATGACACGTAGGGTGTCGTTGCTAGTCCAGGCAGGATCTGGGGACATCCATAGTGTTGGTTTTAGGCCTTGCTAGGATCATCGTGCGTGGCCGTGAGAACAACGCAGGATATGACGATTATATGTGAAAACCCCAAAGTCGTAGATTGCATTAGCTTTATCTTGATCACAGACAAACACATATTCTGCACCTCCTGAATAATGGGTGGATCGGCCTTGGCCGATTCGCAGGAATCTGAGAGCCGATCGAGCCTGATTTAATGCCACAAGAAAAAAGGAACTTTTCCACTCATCATCCTCACAGGTATAGGTCAGGGTACGCCCTTGCATTCGATCATCACCTGAGGCTTTGCGGGCGTCGTCTTTGAGGGACCAGGGCAGCCGCAGCCTGTTGTCTCCCGGCTCTATTCTGTTGCCGCCACTTCACCTGGTGGGTTTCACCACCAAGCGATGTTTAGGTTAAACTTAATAAATAATGACGCACCCGCCACCTCCGCATCTTGTCACATGCCCAGTGTGCCGGAAATCCCTGTGGAACGGGCTTGGGTGCGCCAAACACCTATTGAGCCCATGGACGGAAGGATGCTTTGGAGCGTGCGGCTGGAAACGAAAAAATGTCTGGCGCGCCCCACAAGCCTTTAGGGGACGCTTTTAGATACTTGAGATGCTCTAACGGAGCATATCCCACTCCCATGATTGCCGCAGAGGCTTATAGCACGAGGGGGGAAAATGACACTGATCTATTTGGGGTGATGTTCCCACACCGGCACCCCCAAACCGGCGGCCCCGATAGGATTTTTTTTAGATAAACTAAACATTTTCTTGTAGTTTCATTTTCATGTCATTCATGATCGAGGAATGCATAATGTTTTAGGGCAAATCCGAGTAAAACATTATTCACTACTCGACCCCGGATGACATGTGAAACCTGCTTCATCTCTAGCCTACTACCTACTGGCCACCCGACTCTACGGAGGTGGACGATCACCCGCTGCTCTCTCTGATGCTCTCTCCTCTGCTCTCTCCGCTGCTCCTCCGACGTCGATCCCTCGTCGCTCTCTCCGCCACGAACGTCAAGTAGGCGACTCTATCCGCGGCCGCCGCCTCCTGACCCAGTTGCTGCTCAATCTCCTTCCGCCACCGACGGTGCTCCACCTCCTGCCTCCGTAGCCGCAGCTGCATCTCCGCCAAATGCCGCCGCTCGTAGATTTCATCCTGACGTTGCTGCTCCTCCCGCATCAACCGCCGCAGCACAAGCTTCTCCCACCCCTGCTGCTGGCTCACCTCCCATCGGCGCTGCCGCTCCGCCTCCCGGTGACGCCGCTCCGCATCAACCGCCGGCCGCTCGTATGCATCTACGGTCGCCGCTAGCGCCGCCTCTTCCCATGCCTCGTACTTTGCGAGCTGTGGGTCCTCCTCCACGACTTCTACGGCCGCCTCTAGCACCTCCTCCTCCCACACATCGAACATTGTGGTATTTTTTAGGGTTTAGATTTTTACACCAATGAGGGGGGGGGGAGGAGGGATAATATAGATCGGCGGTGAGGTGAGAAACCTCCTGCGTGGCGTCGTGGCGTGAGAGTTTCTCGTGCGGCGATGTGGCGGGAGAGTTTCTAGCCCGTCTTCATGGCGGTAAATCTCCCGCGCGGCGCCCTGGCGTCACTGACAGACGGCTCCCACGCCCCAAAAGTTTCGTGCCGCGAGGCTTCAGCGCGCCCGATTCGCGCCCTTCGCGACGGGGGCGGCACGGGGTTGCCGGTGCTTCTATTGGGCTCGAAAAAGCGCCGGTATGAGCTCATTTTCGCTGCCCAAAACTCTATCAAGGCCACTATGGGACGCGCCAGTGGAGATGCTCTTATGGTGCACGTCTGTGGAGATGGGAGAATTTGGATGGGGACCCTCTATCCCGATGACCATTCAAAAAACAGCGAAACCAACTGAATACTCCAAAATCTCCAAATCCATGGCCAAAGGCCCACAAGATCACAAGACTAGCAAGAACAAACTGGAAAGGAGAAACTTAATGACCCCTCGTCCAATTTCACTTCTGCGATTTACACAAAAATTGTGAAAGAAAACCTGACGACCCCTGCAACTATTACCAATTAACTTTGTGTGGCGCCTCTGCTACACATACAGAAAATTGGCGCCACTATGAACACGACGTGGCGCCATCGACGCTGAATGTCCGCAACTGATTGTAAAGATGGCGCCCATCGGCGCCACACATGCCAACTTATATCAGTTTTGGGTCGAATATCCAGGCTCCTAATGTCCGGGACTTAGCCGCTTTGGCCAGCTCGTGTGGCCGACGCCACGGCACCATGATTATGTGGTGCACACGGCGCCACATCCACTCATGGTACCGGCCCAGCCACCTGCACCTCTCTTCTTTTCTTTCTTCTTCTGTCTTGTCAACGCTTCTGCCACAGCACCAACCCAAACACTGGATGAGATTTAATGGCCAAATCCATCCCCATACAATCCTCAAGGCCCCTCCGTTCCCCTTCGATTCATCCAAGATTTGCTCCGGTTTAATTCGATTTAGCCGTTTTGCCTAGATTGGAAATGTTGGTTGTGTTTGAACCATAGATTTGTATGCATGTGTTTGAACCATAGATTTGTTGGAACCATAGATTGTATGCATGTGTTTGAACCATAGATGTTAAATTTTGCTAGATTGTATGCATTGTATCCAAAGATGTTTGAAATGGCTATGTATGTGTTGAAATTGGTATGTAAGTGTTGAATGTGTATGTGTAGGAACCCTAGATATGTATGTATCCTAGATTTGTATGTGTTGAAATGGGTATGTAAGTGTTGAATGGGTATGTAAGTGTTGTATTTGTGTAAACATGTAGGATGGTGTGGCTCCTGGATCAAGAGTATGAAAGGGATCACCGGGCTGTTCATATGACGGAGAGGACAACGGATCTTCACCCTTTGAAGATTCGTTACCATGGCACAGTGGATATACCGTATGACGAGAGGTACACGGAGTTCATCGAGCCTACCGGTCTTCTCCCGTTCATATCCCTTGTAAGCGTGGGGGCCGAACATGAACGCCTCACATCCTTGTCGACCGGTGGATGGGAGACGCACACCTTCCACTTGAGAGCCGGCGAGATGACCCCTACTCTCCAGGATGTTTCCATGATCCTGGACTTCCTATGAAAGGGCATAATGTGTGTGACAGAGCTTTTGATGGTGGCGTACCAGATGGAGGCGCTATTGGCATGAAGCGCCGGCGAGCAGAAGAAGCGAGCTCCCGGCGCCTTTCTCTTGGAGGGCCACTTTGACGGTCGCAATGGCAGGAGGACACTATCGAGACGTACCCGCGTGTACTTATGGTACATGATTTCTAGGACTCTCTTTCCTGACAGTGGGGGGAAGCCCATTGGTGTTGGCAAGGCGCTACTGGTGTTGGAGCATAGTGGGGTTGGTGGCACTTGCCTACCTCTACCCAGGTGATGATTTGTTCTATGTACTATTTTCCTATAGTAGTGTGCTAGACAAAGTACTAACTAAATGTCTTATGTGCGCAGTTGGACGAAGCTTGTCGCCGGACTAGGAGCAGGACTGGGAGCGGCTGTATTGGTGGATGCATGCTCCTACTTTCCGTATGGACACTCTTACCGCTGAGCAGGTAACCGATCACTCTTTTGCAATCCTATTTTTCATTGATTCTACTGGCATGTTCTAAATTCTGAGATATTTGTATGTCGTAGTGGAATGGGGGCCATATGGTAGCTACTACCATATTGGCGCCGGATGACTGACCCAACACCAAAGGCACGGAGGAGGCGCGGTTCTGCGTATGCGCTGCCCACTCATATGCATGTGGCTTGTTGAACACCACCAGCCGCACAGTGATGAAACAAATGGGCTGTATCAGGAGTGCCCACCTCAGGTGGCAAGACACGGACAAGGCGCTTCATAGGTAAACTTCTGGAATCATGCGATGGAAGATTCTTGATAGAAGAGGTACAATCTAACTTCTTGATTCTTGCAGGCTTGACAGCGGCAGAGGAAGATCACAAATTGGCCGATTCATCATAGCGGCCACGTCGCAGTGTTCCAACACTGTTTGGGCGACACGGAATGCTGGCCCTGAGGAGATTGTGCCTCACGACTTGGCCGCTTTCAACAACTACCTCGAGTGGTTCCATGAAAACACGTGTATCGAGTTAGTGAAGCACGCGTATGCTGAGGACATCTTGGACGACCCCATCGAGCTTGATGAGGTTGTGCAAAGCCAGCACGACACCTTTGCTCGCAGAGGGAGATCGACTTCTATTGCTTCCGAGCTGAACTTCGTGGTAATGGATTCTCTCACTAACTAGTACATCATCTAGATTGCCATGTGCTCGCTTAATTTGTGTATGCTATGTTTTTCACAGCGGACGGAGATCCAAAAAACAGCTCACGAGTGCGAGATTATGTGGGAGCAGAGCGGGAGAGAAAAGCCTGTCGGACCGCTGCGGCATTTCATTAAGGTATGATCACCAACTTTGAATGTACGCTATTATGTTCTGGTGGCTTTGTAACCATGAGTTCCATGACGCAGAACACTGCACGAAAGATGCGGCGGTTAGCCAACTTGCTAGGTTGCCGAGAAGGCGAAATTCCTACATCCTCCTCTTCTGAAGAGAAGGAGGTATGGACTATTTTGTTGCTGTCAAACATGTTCTTACAAATTTCAACTTTTGTAATCTCATGTCTTCATGTTTGTGAAGATTCCTGACGACGAGGAAATTCTGAGTCAAAGCATACCTCCAAAGCATACCTCCAAGCATGACAAGGGATTAACTTGTCAATGCCTACAAGTACTAGACTAGGGTTTCGTTGGATGTAGAGGGCAAGTAGATCTCGAAGGTTTCAGCCGAAAAGTACTCGACGATGTGAAAGCTAGGGTTTAGAAACAATGATTCGATCCTTTGTCCCTCGACTCCCCTTATATAGGAGGCGAGCCGAGGGATTCGTGATACACAAGTTTACGTAGTCCGGAGGGTTTCTGACCCGTCCCGTAAGATTACAATTTACACTTCCTATTACAACTCTATCTTTCCATAATAACATCTTGGGCTTCCGAATCTTCTTATCCTTCGGGTCGTGGGCCTTGAATAAATCCCGGGTACCATCTTCGCAGCCCATTGGGGATGCCTATGCCAGAGTCTCCTGAGATTTTGTTTGAATCGAGAGTCAAGGAAAATCTCCACTTTTATATTTTCGACAACTCCGAACTTTATCACATGTCTTTGCATATGAATTTCTATATTGTACAGAATTATGGTAGTTGGGGCTAGTTCATCCTCGGATCATGTACTAGTTAACTGCTCTAGTGGCAATCCGCAAAAATTTACTTCAAGATCACGTCCCCGGACATGATCTCGGGATACTGGTAATTCGACGGTGCCGCTTAAGGTCTTACCACTCTGTCGAGTCCCAGTCATATTTATCGTACCTAACGCGTCCGTTAGGATTTTTCTTCACACTGTTGATACGGAAAAGAGTAGCAAACCGACGCGTCAGAGACGGCGCCACGCCGCACAGAACGGATCTCGGGTCTTACCGCAAAGTTTTGCGGCATTCAGGAAATTGTTCGCAACTTTGGCGTTCCGAGAATATATTGTCGAGTGCTTATTTGGCTGGAATAGCACATTTTATTGAGTCAACGTGATGACTTATATTGTTTTCCCGATGGGAGTATATGTAGAGTTATTTTTATAACTCGAAATATGCTCCCCTTTCTTCTTTTTCTCTCTTTTTTTATAATTTCATCAGCACGCGAATGCTGCTCTCATGGGAGTAGCTCTCGAGGCTACAACCAAGGACTAGTGCTTGGTTGTAGGCTCAACACTTTATTGCATCGTGTCGCTATATGTCATTCTTTCGAACTTTCTTATCTATCTAAAGGCACCGTCGCTCCCGATGGGAGTAGCCCCCGAGGCTATGAACAAATGCTTGCGTTTGATCATAGGCTCCGCAATTTCTATATTGTCATATTCGAATTTTCCTTTTTCAAAGTAGCCCCCAGCATTTGGGCAAAACTTGTATTTGATCAAAGGCTCCCGTATTCAATAATTTTTCCTTGTCGCCAATCCTCTTTTATTTTTTACTGTCGAGATTTCCTTCTTTGGTCAAAGTGACCTCATAACTAACGATAGCCACGATCTTTGCATCCGGAAATCTTGAGTAGTATTCTCTCTCTTCCTTGTGGGTCCAATATTCATACCATGTTGACACGTCGTGCAAGTGGGGGACACACATCCTCCGCTTTTCCTGGCGCACGTACTGTAGTGCCTACTCTGTTCCATTGAAGTAAAAATACCTTTTTACCCTTCAATTACCAGTTCCCTGTCCACCGCACGATTTCTCCATCCAACGATGCGTCGATTCAACACACCTTTATTTAAGATCATCATCTTCCTCCTTCTCCACTTTCGCTCGCGCCGCTCCTCTGCTCTCATCTGCCCAAATCCTCCTTTGCGCCCCATAGTTCCTTGAGCTCCGCCACGCTTACGCTGTGCTACTGCGCCATTGTTAATGCCACCGCGCAGACTCACCAGGCACATTACACCTGAATCCTCGATGGCTGCCGCGGATCTGGGCAGCGTGGAGTGGGAGAGATCCAGAATCTCCTCTCAAGACATCAACCTGCTGAAGAAACTGGGGATCAGCAAGAAACCAGACGCTCTGCGCTTCCCCAGCGAAGAAAGCTACCCAACCCCTCCAATGGAGTATCGGGTTAGTTTTATTGATCATCTCATCCGCGGCCTCTCTACCCCCATTCACAATTTCCTTCGAGGGTTGCTTTTCATGTATGGATTGCAACTCCACCATCTCACTCCCAACTCCATACTCCACATCTCGATTTTTATCACCCTTTGCGAGTCCTTCCTTGGAGTCCAGCCTAACTGGGCTTTGTGGAAGCGTCTCTTTTTCTGTCGCCACAATGGCTCTACCAACGTCGCCTATAACATAGGTGACGTCGTTATCTACGTCCGCCCTGATGTCGAGTACTTCGATGTCAAATTCCCTGATTCAGTCCAAGGGTGGCGCAAAAAATGGCTATACATCCACGAGGAAAACCACGGATCTGTTGAAGACAATATTCCTCCTTTTGATGGTGCCGAAAGAATCTGTCGCCGCCGTTCCTGGGATGCAGAAGCTACCGCCGAAGAAAAAGTGGCGACAGAGGCACTGATGACTCGCATCCACGAGCTCCAGAATACCCGTGGCCAAGAGTTACCGGGTATCCAAATCACGGCGTATTTCCTTAGGATTAGAGTACAGCCTCTACAAGCTCGCAAAAATCCCCTCTGGAAGTATGTTGGCGACGAAGGTGTGGATCGCTTGTCAGCGGATTTGTCGGTCAAAGACTTAGAAAAGCTTGTCCGCAAAATCTCCTCCCTCAACAAGAAAGATCCTGTTCCCTCGGCTTGCCACGTAAAGCCGTATAGCGCCACCAACCCTCTCCCTGAGGTATTTTGTCTTCTCGACTTTTTGTCTTTCCCCGAACTTTTCCTGCTTTTGCCGACTGCTGAATTTTTATTGACACCTCTGTAAATTTTCTTGTCGCTATTTTTCTGTAGAACCATCCAGATCTTGTTTCTCTTCCTCCCCTTCCTGAAGGTGGGGAAGTCGAAGAACGGGCCGTTGTCACCGACGACAACCAGGGTGCTTCGCCCTGAGAGTGAAGCTGCAATTTCCCGAAATCTGGTATCCTCTGAAAAGAGACTGAATCTGAAGGCACCGCCTCAGTACCTTCTCCTCCTCCTGTTGTTTCTCCAAAGAACAAAAGGAAGAGGAACGAAGTCGAAGATTCCGGCACCTCCAAGGCCGAAGAAGCTGGTCCTTCCGAAGGGAAGAAAGCTTTCGACCCTTTTTTGGATGCCCTCGTTAGCTCGTAAGTCATTATCCTTTGTTGTCTTGCAAAAATACTTGTCATCGTTTTTCTTATATTGTCGACGTTTTATTGCAGTGATGATGAGGAAGAAAATCCAACTATTAACGTGGCTGCTCGAACAAGCACGTCGCGTACTTTAGTTGTTTCGGATGCTCAGCCTGACGTGGAGGAAACTTCGCTTCCTCAACATAACGTTGAGCATCCAACTCTACCTGCAAGCCCCCGAGCCCCTTCACCGAAGAGGGCCAGGATTGAACCAGTCGAAGAACCCACCCAATTGAGTGGTGGTTTCACGACTTCTTCACTGAATGACGTAAGCTTTCTCCATTACTCTTTTGTTTGTTACCTCTCTTTCTTGTTGCCACCGAATTTTTCCCGTACTATATTTGACTTTTCTTTCTTTGGATTTCTCTAGCCTATGATGAAGGAGTTTTTCCGTCTCGGTACCCAATTCATCGGGTACCGTGACCTTTCGAATCAACTGAAAGGTATCATCTTGCTATCTCTTCTTGATTTGTATTTCCTTTCTCTTAATTCTTGTCGCAACAATCATCATTGTTGACTGCTTTTTCAGCCGATCTTGTGGAGGCTAAAAAACGTACTGACACACTTGCTCGCAAACTGGAGCAAAGTGAAAAAGCTCGCAAGGAGGCTGAAGCGGATGCCCAAAAGGCTAAGGCAGAGGCCGCCACCGTCGAAGATCTTCGAAAGAGACTTCATGAGGCGGAAAATTCGCTAAGCAAGCGCGTTTCTGAACAATCTGCTCGCGAGGAAGCGATTATTAAGCGCTTGGCGTCGCAAAGCCGTCGTTTTGCCAGTAAGTACCCGAACTGTTTTGACTTTATTGAACTTCTTCTATCTTGCTTGCTTATCAATAAACTTTTGTTTTGGCAGGAAAAACGGGTCAAGAATATGAACTTACGGATCCCGAGAATGACCCTCTTCTTGACGCGCTTTCTCTCCTTGAGATTCATGGAGACGAGGCACGCGACGGCCTTGCCGAAGCTGAGGCGGGGTTGTCGCAACTTTATCCTTACTTCTTCCCGAAAAAAGAGCAACCTGCGACGTTTCTTGCCCTTGCCAAGTGCTTCAACACTCCCGAAAACCTTGGGCTCAGACTTCGCCAAGAAAGTTTGAAGGTTGGCGTGGAAGGTACTATCGCTTTGGTTGCCGATAGTCAGCAGACTGTCGACTGGACTAGAGTTGGCAACACGCAAGAAATGGAGATCAAAAGGTGGTAGTCGCTTATCAAGGCTGCAAAACCACACTCGAAGAAGGTCCTCGCTTATCTTGGGTGCAAGCCAACTCCGGCTCCAAGCTCATCAAAACCGGAGGTCCAGTAGACCACCTTGTCTTTCTTCCCCCTTTTTTTTTCCTTTCTTTCTTCCTTTTGATGCTGTCGCCAAAGTAGCTTTTGGCGACACTTATCCCACTAGCTCCACTGTAATGTCTTGTAATTATTCTGAAAATCAATGGAATTCTGTCTTGCTTGATGATTGATGTCGACTCTTTTTAATTTCAGTTGATATTTGACAACTATACTCCAACTCCTGCTCCTTCCGATATTTTGCCTACTTCTCGCTCGAGGAAAGTTCTTGTTAATGCTGAACCTGGTGACGATTTCTCGAGTGCCAGTTTATCGCGAGATTTGGAAGACCTTCGGCAACAACTTCAGTATGCGAAGAAGCAAACATTGGTGATGATGGAACAATCTCGCAAGGCTTCTGAAGCGAAAAAAATTGCACTTCAACAAGTTCAAGAGGCTATGGCTGCCAAGGAAGCCGCCGTTTCTGAAGCTGAAAAAGCAACCACCCGAGAGAATTTCATGCTCGAACTGATGAATGAAGCCAACGCAGATATGTCGGGTACGCTTTTTCCAAGTCAAGACTTCTTCTGTCTTCTTGCCATGTCCTCTCTCTATATTTTTTTAAAATTCTTGCGCCGTCTCTAAATAGGTTCCTTTCTTGATGCTGCTGCCGAAGAAGAGAGGGTTAATACAAGGACAAATCTCCTCGTTAACCTTTCCCTCGACCATGGTTCTCTGTTTTGGGCCACTCCAGAACGAACCCGACAAATTGTCAGGTTTCAAGACCGCGCCTCTCAAGTTCGCGACTTCCTGGATTTCTGTACTAGAACCTTGTCTTTGGTTTACAAGACGATGTTTCCCCGGAACGAGGCACCCGATACTCTTCTTGGTTTGATGGAGAAATTTCGAGATGCTCCTCAAATCCATGGATTTGTTCGGGCGCAACTCTCTGCTGGCGCCAGGTTTGCTATGATGATGATCAAAATCTGCCATCCCAAGTTTGATATGAGCCAAATTGTTACCAAGTTCTTGGCTAAGATGGAGAAAAAGAAAAGGGATGTTGGCAAAATTGATGATCATGTGACCCCTGTTGCAGAAGATATGATGGATGAATTTCTTCGGATGGAATCCGAGTTCTTCGTGAAAGGCAACTATGCGGAACATAGTACTCGTACTTCAAATCGAATGACCATAGATAACATACTAGGCCATAGTTGATTTTTCCTTTGAATTCTTCTCAAGACTCTCTTATATATTGTAAACATGTTCTATATTGTAAGGCCAACAAATTATTTTTCTTCATTAAGCCCTCGAGTGTCTTGGTGGCGAATTTTTTTATCGTATGCGCGAGGTTTTTAAACCAAAGCGACTAAATTATATTGATCATGCTATATTTGCGGGTACGAGCCCCCGTGCCTTGTTGTTGATCGCTATCTTGTATCTTGGTTTATTTTGCGAGGTGTTTTTACACCAAGGCGAAATATTTTCGGGAATATATGTTGCAAGTCGTAAGCACAAGCCCCCGAGCCTGTCGAAGAAATATATATCTCAACTATCTTTACTATATCGCAGCACCGCGAGCCCGCCTCATTAAAAACCTTTCCCGGCCCCACTCGGTGCCCCAAAAAAGGAAAAGAGTGCGTCTGAAAACTCGCGGGCGTTTCAGTACATTGTATTTTTACAAGGAGGACTATATTTCGACTCTAGGCGTAGAACCGCCCGAGCTACCATGCCCGTGGGTTTTGCTCGACCACCCCTGTTTTCTTGTCCTTTATCCTGTATGCTCCTCCTCCGATTACTTCTGTGACGATGTAAGGGCCAAGCCATGGCGACTCGAGCTTTTCATGACTTTTTGCGTGAGCCGAAGAACTAGGTCTCCCACCTGAATGGAACTTGGTCGTAATCGTCGGTTGTGGTAATTCTTCAAGTCCTGCTGATATTTGGTTACCCGTGAGAGTACTTCATCTCGAGCTTCGTCGAGTGCATCGACGTCATCCTCTAGTGCTTTTCTCGACACTTCTTCATCATACTCCGTGACTCGTGGAGAGTCGTGTTCTATCTCGATTGGCAATACTGCTTCCGCTCCATGGACCAAGAAGAACGGAGTTTCTTGTGTCGCTGTATTTGGTGTTGTTCGTATACTCCACAACACACTGGGCAGCTCCTCTGGCCAGGTGTGTCGAGCTTTCTCCAGTGGTGCTAAAAAGCGCTTCTTGATGCCATTGCAGATGATGCCATTGGCTTTCGACTTGGCCATTGGTTTGCGGGTGCGCAACCGACGCAAAGTGTAGCTTGATACCCACTTCTGCACAGTAGTCTTTGAATTCATGGGATGTGAAGTTACTACCATTGTCTGTGACGATGCTATGGGGTACTCCAAACCTGAAGACGATACTTTACGAACTTAACGCGATGCCCTGCCCGTGAATTTATCGGCCGCTATCCATTTTGTGAATTTGTCGACAGCTACGAGCATGTACTCCTTTCCTCCCGGCCAGGACTTGTGTAATTTAGCCACCATATCGAGGCCCCATTGAGCAAAGGGCCAGACAATGGTATTGGCATCGCCTCTGCTGCCGAGAGGGGTCGCGCAAATCTTTGGCACGCGTCACAAGTTCGTACTATCTCCTTTGCATCCTCTATTGTTGTCAACCAAGAAATCCAGCTCGAAAGACCTTGGCGGCAATAGCTCGACTGCTCGCGTGGTGACCACAAATTCCCTTGTGTACATCTTTCAAGATCATCCTTCCTTCCTCGGGTGTGACGCACCTTTGTAATACTCCCGAAATACTTCGTTTGTATAACTCCCCTTTGACCACGGTAAAAGCTTTAGATCGTCTAATAACTCGCCTTGCTTCAACTGGATCGTCGTGTATTTCTTTCTTTAGGATGTATGATATGTACACCTGCATCCATGGTATCTGTACCATCATAACCAGGTCCTGTTCCTCTTCTTCTTCTTCCTCTGGTGCTTCTTTTGCAGCCCCCGAGGGTTTCTTTTCCTTCTCTTTCTTTTTTGGTTTTGTCGACTTCGTAGATCTCTCTACTATCTCTTCCCAGAACACGCCTGGCGGAATTGCGAGGCATTGGGACCCGATATTTGCAAGGACGTCGGCTTCATCATTTCTCAGCCTGCTGATGTGGTTTACTTCGCATCCATCAAATAACTTCTCGAGCTCATTGTAGACTTCCTTGTATGCTATCATGCTATCATTGACTGCATCGCATTGGTTCATGACTTGCTGAGCTACCAACTGCGAGTCGTCAAAGATTTTTAGTCGAGTTGCGCCACAAGCTTTCGCCATCTTCATGCCGTGTATGAGAGCTTCATATTCTGCCTCATTGTTAGATGCGTTTGGGAACGTCATCCTCAAAACGTACTTCACTTGTCGCCTCGTGTGATATTAGTATCACGCCGCTTCCAGCTCCTTCTAATCTCTTGGACCCGTCAAGTTCATAGTCCAAGTTCTCGATAAATGGTGGTCCCGTATTTTGTAGCTCCATCCACTCGCGATGAAGTCCGGTAGAATCTGTGACTTTATCGCCTTTCTTTTTCATACGTGATGTCCCGAGGGAAAGTTCTATTCCCCAAAGGGAGACACGACCCATAGCTTCGGATTGTTGAGTATATTGGACAAGGGCGCTCATTGACCACTATTATCGGTGCTGAAAAATAGTGCCGCAATTTTCTTGCGGTTGTAAACACTCCATATGCTAGCTTTTGATATTGAGGGATACCCTGTTTTGAAGGCGATAAAACCTCGCCGACGAAGTATACGGCCTCTCGCACTCCATGGAGTTTTCCTTCTTCCTCTCTTTCAACGACAAGTGCTGTACTTACCACTTGAGGTGTGGCCGCAATGTATGAGAGGTTCTTTCTCTTTTGGCGCCACCGAGATTGGTGGTGTCGAGATTTTATGTTTGAGATCCTCAAAGGATCTATCTGCTTCTTCGTTCCACTGGAACTTCTCTCCCGCTGATTAAGGCGTAAAACGGTAACGCCTTTTCCCCCAACCTGGCGACGAATCGCTTAAAGCCGCAACTCACCCGTTACTCTATTTCTTTCAACTTTGTTAGCTTCCTCATCGTTACGATGGCCTGGATTTTTTCGGGATTTGCTTCAATCCGTCTTGCTGAAACTGAGAACCCGAGAAGTTCTCCTGCAGGGACACCGAAAGAGCACTTTGTCGGGTTCAGCTTGAGGCAAAATTTGTCTAGGTTGTCGAAGGTTTCCTTCAGATCTTCGATCAACGTTGACCCTTTCTTTGATGCTATGACAACATCATCGATGTATACTTGTACGTTTTTTCCAATCTGTGTTGCTAAGCACTTCTGCATCATCCGCTGATATGTTGCTCCCGCGTTTTTCAAACCAAAGGGCATTGTTCGATAACAAAACACGCCGTAAGGTGTGATGAACGCTATTTTGATCTCGTCGTCTTCTTTCAATCTGATCTGGTTATAACCAGAGTAAGCATCCAGGAAGGAAAGACGTTCACATCCCGCCGTGGAGTCGATAATTTGATCGATCCTCGGGAGGGAAAGTGATCCTTTGGACAATGTTTATTGAGACACGTGAAGTCGACGCACATGCGAAGGACTTTCGTGTTTTTCTTTGGCACCAATACTGGGTTAGCTACCCACGTGGCTTCTGTATGTAATTCCTTGATAAAACCAGCTTCTCTGAGTCTATCGATTTCCGACAGCATAGCCTTGCGGTTTGGTTCCGAAAGACGCCGCAGAGGTTGTTTGATTGGTTTTGCTATTGGATCCAAGTTTAGGTGGTGCTCGGCAAGTTCCCTGGGTACCTCGGCATGTCAGCTGAACACCATGCGAAGATTCTCCAGTGCTCACGGAGGAACTCGACGAGCGCGCTTTCCTATGCAAGGTCCATATTTGTCGCAATAGACGTCGTTTTCTTCGGGTCTATCGGGTGGATCTGCACTTCCTTGGAATCCTTTGCCGTGTTAAAAGTTGATTCTTTATTAGGTCCCCCTACATATGGCAGTACATCATAATCATTCGTGAGCCTTGACGCCATGTACTCTGCTTGCATCCCGAAGGTTTCTGTGAGCCGATGAAAATCCTTATCACATTTATCGGCTAGCGCGAAACTTCCTTTAACTGTGATTGGCCCCTTAGGTCCAGGCATCCTCCACAACAAGTATGTGTAATGCGGTACCGCCATAAACCTGGCATATGCTGGGCGCCCCAACAAAGCGTGGTATTGTGATGGGAAATCCACGACTTCAAACCCACCTCTCTATCTGTAGTTTCTCGAGTGCCAAACTGAACGTCGAGATTGATCTTCCCCAATGGGTATCTTGGCTTTTCTGGTGTAATGCCGTGGAAACATGTATCCGTTGGCTTGAGGTTTACCAGGGATATGTTCATCTTCCTTAGCGTATCTGCGTACATAAGGTTTAAACTGCTGCCTCCATCAATGAAAACTCGAGATACATCAAATCCCGCGATTACTGCTGGTAAAATAAGTGCTGATTGCCCTGGTCGAGGAACTTGTTGCGGGTGATCCGCAATTGTAAAGCCAATATCCTGTCCTGACCAATTGAGGTAATCAACTGTTGGTGGAGGCATCTTCTCTGCCATGAACACCTGTCGTGAAATTACTTTCTGAGCTCTATTGGATGGTCTGCCTTTCTGAATCATCGAGACCGCTCCATGGGAGTTGGGATCAACGTAAGGTGGTGGTGGCTGTGCCGCTATTCTGAGCTGATGTCGATTTTCGTCTATAATTGCGGGAGGAGGTGGCAGGTGGATCTCACTCCTAGGTCCCTGAGGATTTCGACTTGCTGCCTGAGCATTGGCTTGCCCAGCGAACCTCATCATTGATTGAAAATTTCGGCAGTCTTTCTGTAAATGCCCCGACTGCCTCTTCCCACTATTTGTCGACATAAAAGTGCATTTGACACGAGCCGTTCATCATATCCTCGGGAGACACATACGGTCTCTGGAACCTTGGCCCACTATTTTGTCTGTTGTTTCGGGAGTCGTCTCTATTGTCGCCTTGCTGCTCGTTGCTTCGTTTTTTTTGAAACTTGCTCGTTGCTTCGTTGGTAATTATCTCTATTGTTTCCTCCAGCGCTTGCTCGAAACCCAGCCGAAATTTGGCCAGGTGGATCATAACCCGAAAATCGAGAAAACCGTCGTCTATTTTGAAAGTTTCGACTGCGGTGCTCCTCAGGTGACCTGTGTCGTTTATTATGCACAGCATCCTCGCCATCTGCCCATCTATTTGCTATTTCCATTAATGCTGATACTGTTCTTGGGTTGGTTCTTCCTAAGTCCTCCACAAAATCTCCTCGTCGAACCTGCCACAAACGCATCTATCGCTCTCTCATCGGATATGTTTTCCCGAGTTTTTGATGATGTTCCACCTTTGGATGTACTTCCTCATTGATTCATCATGCTTTTGTCGACATGATCTCAATTCCTCGAGTGTCTTTTTGCAAGTAGACCGGAAATTGTTGACGAATATGTCCTCGAAGTCACCAGTGTCGATGGAACTGAAGGAAGCTTCTTTATCCAAGATCTTGCAGCTCCACTCAAGTGTACTTGAATGCTTTGCATCGCCGTTGCCCTTGTTCCGCCTATTAACTTCACCGTCTCGAGATAATCTACCAGCCAATCCTCAGGATCCTGCATCCGTCGAATTTCTTGAAATTATCAGGCAACTTAAACCCCGAAGGCACCCGAGTTTTTCGGACCCTCCTTGTAAAACATGGTAGCCCACACATATCCTCTTCGGCTATGTCTGGAGAATGTCGATGCTCCCTTCTACTTTGTCGTGCCCTGTCTACCCTTGCTTGAGTTTCCGTGTCCCTCGCTTCGCCTGTTCTCTCAGGAAGCGCTGCGATACAGACGTGGACTGTTTTGCCTTGCTTGATCCTTCGGAGGTGAATTTACGAACGCTGCTCCCATGGCTCCAACTCCCGCCATGGCCATGTTGTACAATGCCTCTCTTGGATCTCCTGCAGGTGGTTTGGACGCGAGGATGAAAGCTTGCGCGCCATGTACCCTGCTTCCGGGATAATGTTCTTGTGTCTATCGACATAAAGGACATGTCGATATTTTGGACTAGGTTTTCCCTCTCGGCTTCAGGTATGTTGTTTAGTCGAGACCTTGCCCTGTTGCGAGCTCCTCTATGACTGCTGCCCGAAGTTCCTGATTGTCGGTCAATTCTGCTCTTCGCCTACTCGACGCCGATGCGCTTCTTGCCTTCTATCTAGCTCGATCTTCTGTTTCTCGAGTTCTCTCCCGTGCGCGCGAGCTTATATTGGTATGCCTGTAACTCCTCTGGTGTTGCCGCGACAGTCATTGGTTCTGTCCCATTGATAGCTCTTTCCACTCGATCCCATACTACCTGTGAAATCGCACCATCTCTCGCGTTGCCGCCAATATATTTTGTCCCAGTCCTCGCGTAAGATCCGCAGGATCAACGAACGGATTTCCCGCCTCGTCGAAGTTTTCTGATGTTTGTTCTTGAGGTCGGCTTGAATCTCCGATCGCATAGATCTGATGATACTTTATTTTTCTATTTTTCGAGATCGGTGACACCGTCATGTAGACCGGCGAAGACCTTTCCCACGTGTAGATTTGTCGATAAAGTCGAAGCTATCGACACTATCAAAATCGCTGCTTATATTGGAGTCCGCACGACTCGAAAGACATGTCACCGAAGATCTTGGCGAGTTTTTCGCTTGCCCCAGTGCGATGAAGCGTGGCGAGGAGATTTCTTCGTCGCCCGACTCGACCGATGATGCCGAGCTTGAAGATTCGGTATGTTCCACAGAGAATCTCGAGAAGGTCGGAATTTCGAGACGATAAGTTCCTTCCTTTCCGACGCGAAAGTGGAACCTTCCGAACGTCATCTCCATGGGCTCCTCCAGATACGCATATGCATCCAAACGGGAGGGCGGGTGAGGAACAAAATCAACGAGACCAGTTCGATCTGTTTACCTCTGTCCATGATGTTGCTTGCTATCGACGAAGTCGACGATCTTGAATGTGCCATCGAGATCAGCTCCTTGTCGCCTCTAAATCCCACAGACGGCGCCAATTGACAAGAGATTAACTTGTCAATGCCTACAAGTAGTAGACTAGGGTTTCGTTGGATATAGAGGGCAAGTAGATCTCGAAGGTTTCAGCCGAAAAGTACTCGACGATGTGAAAGCTAGGGTTTTAGAAACAATGATTCGATCCTTTTGTCCCTCGACTCCCCTTATATAGGAGGCGGAGCGAGGGATTCGTGATACACAAGTTTACGAGTCCGGGAGGGTTTCGACCGTTCCAAGATTACAATTCTTCCTATTACAACTCTATCTTTCCATAATAACATCTTGGGCTTCCGAATCTTCTTATCCTTCGGGTCGTGGGCCTTGAATAAATCCCGGGTACCATCTTCGGCAGGCCCATTGGGGATGCCTATGTCAAAGCAAGCCCCACGGTCAGCTTACCAGTTGAAGCCAAGGGGCAAGGGTCCAAACCGGTACACTCCGGAAGATTATGTCAACCGAGGAAAGAAGATTGTCACTGAGGAGGATGAGGGGCCGCCGCGGAGATCATCTTTGTCGAGGATGAGGAACGACGAGCCGTTATCTTCAGAGGAGGAGGAGCAGGAGGAGCAGCAACAAGAGCCACGGCAGCGAACGAAGAGGATGGCCGTCCGGAAGCAGCCCGCGAGGACGGCACGTCGAGGACGACACTAGGATGTGCTACGTGCTATTGTGAACTATATCTTCATAAGTATCGAGTTGTGAACCTTATGTCATTTCGAACAATGTCTGTAATGCTACTTGTTGTTTGAATTTACTTGCTACTATGTAGACTACATCTTCTGAGATTGCTACTTGTTGTGTATGTTCTGAGATTGCTACTTGTTGTGTCCAATGAAAACTGTTGGAGTTTGGTAGGATTTTTCATGTTTTTAACACAAGTCAATGTGTGGCGCCCTCCACACTAGCGCCACACTGCACTGTGTGGCGCCCATGAAATCGGCGCCACACATGCCAACTTATATCAAGTATTGAGTCGAAAACATCAGGGGCTCGGACGATAAGTCCTTAGCCGTTTTGGCGAGCCTGTTTGTGTGGCGCCCGTGGCATCGACGCCACCCATGCTAGTGTGGCGCCGTGGCATCGGCGCCACACATAGAGCCTCGCCAAAACGGCTAAGTCCCACACGAATTGTCTCACGGTATGTTTTGGGCAATTACAAGTGCATGTGTGGCGCCGATGGGAGGGGCGCCACACATGCCGCCACGTCGGAGCAGATCAGCTCGCGTCGATGGCGCCACGTCCTGGAAGAGTGGCGCCGGCGAGAGGCGCCACACTGGCATGCGCCGATGAGAGGAGCGCCACACAAAAGGGTTAGATTGGTAAAATAGTTTCGCCGGAGGGTCAGTCTGTGCTTTTCTTTAATTGTTGGATTGTTTTTGTGCAAATCGCCCATCTCCCTCCAGTGACTCTGCAAACCCCAGGAGGCGCAAGCGCCAAATCGTGACTCGTTGCAACAAGACCACTGTATCCGCATCCCGCAACGAAACGCAAGCCCCGGAAAAATTTGCCGGAGCCGGCCAGTCGTCAGTCACCCAGTCAGTCCACTGACCAATAAACACACCGGCTCCAGCTTTTCTTTCTTGCACTCACTCAACTCGCCGTCTCTCTCTCACGCGCGGTTCGGCTTTCGCAAGAACCAAAAAAAGGTTAAAAGGTTTGCGTGCCTCGCTGCTGCGTCGCTCTGTTTCCGACGCCACAGAAAAATTTGGACGAGGGAAGAGAAATACTGTGCTCCTATGGATGTGGCACAGATGTCATAGCGCCCAGCAAGTGCAACGGGTTAAAAAAAGGCCACAGACCAACAGACCTACAGTGAAGTGAAGGGAGAATCCAATGCGATGAGACTGATGGGAGGGTGAAAAACCTACTCGGAAAATTTACATCGGATCCTTCTTGTGCTTCCAAGCCCTCCAACCACATTTGCCACTGCCACCGCCTCTTGGAAGCATACATTTATTTCCATTTTTTACTTACAATTCTGTCCAGCACCAGTACTACTAGTAGTGAAAGAATTTATCTTTGCGCGTGATTAGTGAGTAATTAAACGCTTATTAGTGGTGGTCGTGGTCGCTGACTAGTATACTACTGTACTACAAGCTGTCACTCCCTGGTGAGCTCTCTGTGGCTGTGGCTTTTGCTAGCTGCATGCGTGCGTTGCTTTGGCTGGCTTCTTCCCTCCATTTCGAATTTCAAACTCCCAGCGCTTTCCGTTCCGTTACCCAACGCTCTCCTCTCCTAGACTCCCTGCAAAGCCACCCCGGGCGGCGCTCTCGCACGCGCAACGCACAGACCTGTCTGTTTGCTCTCTCTTCTCTTCCCCCGGCTACCACCGTCCAGTCCACCCCTGGTCTTGGTCTCCTTCTTGTTCTTGGCGCACGCCTGCTTCGCTCTGCTTCGTGTGGCATTTCATTTCTCTAGTATCCGGTTGTGCTGCTGGTTGTTTTGGCGAGGGAGAGGAGGAGATGGGAGGGTCCGGGAAGTGGGTCAAGTCCCTCATAGGGCTCAAGAAGCCGGACAGGGAGGATTGCTGCAAGGTGAGGCCACTCGCATCGCCGTGTTCTTGATTTCTCCAGATTCGATTTTAATCCGAGTTTCTTGTTCCTGAACAAAGATTTGGGGTTTTGTTCGAGCTCCACCGGATGTGTGAAAGCATTCGGCTTTCAGGGATTTAATTGGTTTAGCAGCATCTAGCACTTGTGCACGCGCTTTTGAGGCCATGGTTTTCCCAAAAAATAGATGCAGACGAAACACCAAGATTGTTCTCTCTTCTTCTTCCCGGAATAGCAAAAAATCCTGTGCTGATTTGCTTTCCCTCTAATGACCACAAAAATGTCCCTTTCAGCATGACTGAAGATGAAAACAACAGTGGTTTCTTTTCTTGACTGTACTTTGCTGAATCGGAAGTAGGGTTTATATACTGCCTGCCACGATTGGCTCAAAATAAATATTCTTCTTTTCAATCTCCTCGGTTATTCTCGTCTCCTAGTAGTTTCTTATGTCTTTCTCATTGCGTTTACCCGAGTAAATTTTTTTCTGTTTCTGCAGAACAAGCTGCAACTCCCATCTATCCATGGAGGAACGGGCAAGGGCCGGAAGTGGAAGCTGTGGAGGAGCTCCTCCGGCGACCACGGCTCCCTGTGGCGTAGCACCAAGGGCGGCAGCCACCGATCCGCCGCGGCGTCCGAGGCCTCCGACGACGCCTCCTCGCTGGCCGCCGCCGCCGCCGACATGTTCTCCGCCGCCCTCGCCACCGTCGCCCGCGCGCCGGCCAAGGACTTCATGGCCGTCCGCCAGGAGTGGGCCTGCATCCGCATCCAGACCGCCTTCCGCGGATTCTTGGTACGACTACTCTTCTTCACGCCTCATCCATGATCTCTTCTCGGATTGCATCTGCACGGTGGACTGAACGCTCTGCACCTATTTGTGTCTGCGCAGGCGAGGAGGGCGCTCCGGGCGCTCAAGGGGCTGGTGCGGCTGCAGGCCATCGTGCGCGGCCGCCAGGTGCGGAAGCAGGCGGCCGTGACGCTCCGGTGCATGCAGGCGCTCGTCCGCGTGCAGGCGCGCATCCGGGCGCGCCGGGTGCGCATGTCCACCGAGGGCCAGGCCGTGCAGAAGCTCATCCAGGCACGCCGCACCAAGCTCGACATCCTCCGGGAAGCAGAGGTTACCTGTCCTCCATTTGACATTGTCTACTGATTGAACTCCTGAAGAATCACCAGTGCTCTTTCATGTGTTTGACTGTTTTGTGTGGACAAAATTTGAACTTTCAGGAAGGATGGTGTGACAGCCAGGGAACGCTGGAGGAAGTGAGGGTGAAGCTGCAGAAGCGGCAGGAAGGAGCAATCAAGCGCGAGCGGGCTATCGCCTACGTGTACTCCCAGCACATCGAAGGCGTTCCCAAATGCAATGTATGAATCAATTCTTCTGCAGAATCCCCAGAACAGTAAACACTATCTCGATGAGCTAACATTGTTTCTGACTTCCTGTTCTGCAGCAACCAAAGAACTGCAATGGTCGGTCCAACCAGTCGGGTCTCCTGCTCAAGCACCAGCACTGCGACAAGAACAACGGCAGCTGGAGCTGGCTGGAGAGGTGGATGGCGGCGAGGCCGTGGGAGAACAGATTGATGGAGGAGCACAACCAGACCAACAGCACCAGCTCGCCGGACCTTGTGCCCTCCAAGAAATGCGAGGATTCCTTTGGAGTTCTGGGCGACTTCTCTGAACCCAATTCAGTGAAGGTGAGGAAGAACAATGTGAGCAAAAGGATCAGCGCGAAACCGCCAGGGCCAACACACCATCAGCGGCTGAAAGCTCAGTCCGTATCGTCCCTGAGCACTGATTTGCACAACGATGAGAGCTCTGCCTCCTCGTCATCATGCTTTGCGTCCACTCCGGTGTCGTTCTCCACCTTGCTCACGCCGGAGAAGACCGATGGCAGCACCAGGGCGAGGCCAAACTACATGAGCTTGACGGAATCCATCAAGGCGAAGCAAAAGCCTTTTGGTGCCCAGAGAACAGCGGTATCGAAAGCCTTAGATGATAGGAAGGCCTTGAGTGTCGACTTGAAGGTTGTGAAGGCGTAAACCTGCAATGTTCATCGGTCTCCAAGAAGAGATGAAGCCAATTTTCTAGCTCTCTCTAGGGTGTTTTTGGGTGGGTTGCTCCATCCTTCTGTGTCTTGGTGCTGCATTCTTGAGCAGTATGTGTGTTGCTGGTTTCATGTTCAACATCTTGTTGTCATAGTGCCCCATCTCAGGGCAGTCATCATTGTCATTGGCAGTGTCTTTGTAAGATAGTTCTTTGACTGAAAAAATGCGTCGATTTGTTTTTCCGGGTTGTGAAATATTACCAGTGTTCTTGGCTTATCATGGTTCTTTGCAATGTAATGTGATCTTAAACAAGGTTATATCAACTCTCAAGTCAGTGTTGTATACATATTTAGGGTTTAGACTCCAAAAGGATGAATCAGGGTTCTGATACTTTTGTTACCCACATGAAAACTATACGGGACAAGTAGGCAAATTAGGGTTTGAAAGACAACCATGATAATCTTGTGTACCCACAGAAACATATGGTCCTACTCGGACAGCTCGTGGTAAGCATGGCAACATACGAAATCCACTTATTATAGAGAAATAGCGGCCAGATGTCGTTTCATCACACGATGGCAATTGCCAAGACCAGGAACATTGACCTAGATTATTCCTGTTTACCCGAAGAAACATATGGTCCTACTGGAACAGCTCATGGCAAAATAGGGGGAAAAATCTACCTTTGCAGATTGGCAAGACCAAGAACACTGCAGCAGATGCTCTGCTTAGTAGTGTGCACTACTTAGCATGCTTTGTGAAATAGTTTATTCCTCCCAGATGCCATTTTTAACAAATAAATCACCGGTTGGGCCTTAAATGACCGGAATAGATTCCGTCCAGAAACTGACATGGTTTTAACCTTGTTTGACCTCCTTGGAGAAAGAACATTGCTGTCGGAAAGGACAGACAAGCTACAGATAATCTAGGTCAAAGAACGTTGTTGTCCCAGAAAACAAAGCCCCTAGTGATCTAGCATCATATGCTAATACTAGTAGGCAAGTAACAATTGAGTTAACCTAATCAAACACCAAAAATTGGACACACAGTTCCTTAAGCAGCTCCAAACAATAGATTTTCTACCAGCACCGAAGAAAATGAAAACAAAAGAAACACAGTGGCCATAAGAAAATACTAACGAAGCACAGTTCCTTGTTAGAGCAGAGGCACACTATGCATCATGTCACTTTGCAAATAGTTTTGCAAAGTTTTTTTGAAATGCTGGAGCTATCAATTGCAATGCTCATGCTGCTTGGGAATGCAAAGTGGTGGCCCTTTTGATACTGCGTCCACGCTGGCCCTGCCTGAAGCCCTGAACTAGCGCCAATTGCCACAATCATGCTGACTAGATGGGCACAGGGAAATTTGCTAAGGCTGGTCATAGTGGGGAGTAACTTAGACTAGTAACATATGTCATGTTACTAGTTTAGGTTACCTTAATGTGTAGAAAATTATATGTGCACATGATCGTGTCATTTATTATGTTGTAGACTCATTTTTTTTAAGTGTGTGATTATGGTAACATAGCTAGTTACCACCTCACTCTCTTTCTTCATTTATTGGCATGCCATGTCACCAAAATGCTTTGAGATGTGTGATGTTACTAGCTATGTTACTCCCACTATGAGCAGTCTAAGCTGGGTGCCTCTTGGGCACACCGAGGAAAGTGCATTGATTGTGCTCGCGGACGGATGCAGGATCTCGCTGTGGATTTCAGGACCACGGCATTGGCGTCTCTGTTGGGTTCAGTCAATGAATGAGTGCATCTGATGTGGTGCAGACATGCTGCCTGGATTGAAGCAGAGGGGCAAAAGCTTTGCTTGCGCAATGGCGAGTGGACAAAGCAAGATGACATGAGATCTCAAGATGAGACATGCATGGTCAACAATCTTACGAAATGTGATTGTGCGGTGGTAGAAGTAAATAGTACACTTGGAGCATAAAATTACCAATGAAACTCGTTATCAAGATTCTTTTTTTCTTCTTCTAATATGTCGATTAATTATAGAGAAAGCTCTATCTAGGTCTTGCAGCTTCCTCTTTCCAGCATAAAACACACGGCTACACACCTTGCTGTCTCCTTAAGTTTTTTCAAATTTGTTCCTAAGAGCATCCCCACTCGTTTGGGCTCCCCACGCCCAAATCCGGCGAAATTTAGCGCCGGATGGATGTAGTTTTTGGCCTGGGGAGGCCCATTTTTCCAGCCGCGAGCCCATGGACGCGCACCCACCGCGTGCATAGCGACGGTGTCGCCGGGAAGGGCAACCGTCGGAGTGCCCTCGTCGCTTTGAACCGCCGTAAATGGTCCGCGAAGTGGTCTGGAGAGCCCAAACGCCTCGTCGGGAACGGTCGAAGTCGCCTCGAAGCGACAACCGCCGTAATGGAGCATGAACTCCGAGGAAGAGCAACCGCCGCTCTCTTCGTCGAGAGAACTACATATACGGTTTCGAACGCCGACGCCATTCATCTATTTTCTCCTCACCATCTTCTGTCAACCATGAGCGAGGTCTTGGCCCGGACACCGACGGGGAAGCCGCCAGGATGGCGCCATTGGTGGGATCGAGCCGCATCGTCCAGCCAGCGACGACCCCGCCGTCCAACGAGGACGAATGGGATGACGACGAGGAGGACGAAGAGGCCGAGGAGCAGCCGTGGAGCGGCCGTGGAGCCGGCCGTGAGCCGCCGAGGAGCCGAGGAGCCGCCGAGGAGCAGCCGAGGAGCAGCGAAGGAGGAGGCGAAGGAGGAGGAGGACGCAGAGGCGAAGGACTCACTCCGACGAGGAGGTGACGAGAAGCGTCGCCGCCACGACGATGAGGGGCCATCTAGGAAGAAGTAGTAGTTTAAGTTCGTTTTTAAGTTTTTATATGTAATTTTTATGTTTATTCGAACTATATATAATTATGTTTAGTCGAACTATATATAATTTGACTATGTTGAGAGTTCAAATCTTTAGTTCGACGATGGTCTTGCCGTAGATCGGGAAGACAAGGGTAGTGCCGTAGATCGGGAAGACGAGGGTACCGTAGAAACCCATGCCATTGTCGCCGACGGTCGGGGCCACCGAACGTTTCCGCGATTTTCTCTCATCCGAGTCCCCGAGCGCTGGGGGCCGTGGATGGCTGGCCGGACGGATGAAAGGCCAAATCCGGACGAAAACGAGGAACCGGGGGCGCGACTGGGCCGAATTACGCCGTCCGGATGGAAAAAACGATCGCCGGGGGCCTCGTCGGGGGGACGAGTGGAGATGCTCTAAGCCAAGGTGGCATGGCAATGGCAGCAACGTCTCTCTTCGCCGTCAGGATGGTGACAGATGCAGTAAACACAGCAGCGAAGGAGGCAATGCTGTCGCTGTAGCTGCTCCAGGCCGGAGGCTTCTCCCCATATTAACTCATCATCCAACTTTCAAAAACACAACCTTTGTGGTCCAGAACACTGGAGTCTTGCCTGCGCCTAGATCGAACTTACAGTAGGAAGAGATTTCTGAAAAGAGGAGGCGTACTCTTCGGAGTACTTTTTTTTTTCGAGAACCCGCAGGAGAGCTGCGTGTCATTGTATTAAGCTTACAAGAGAACAACATGGTCCAGTTTATGAGGGAAACCGGACCAAAAACCGAACAAATGGTGCCTTCTGGCTTACAACACACATCCAAGCTAGCACACTACAAGCACCCGCCTTGCCCAACCACCGGCCAACAAAGGCACAACGGAGGGGCACAAGGTCTTGAAAGTGCGTCACAACCATAGCAGGAAACCTAGAACGACACTAACTCTAGGGAGGTACACATCAACGTACGGCCCTCCCAGAAGAGGCGAGGGGGCGGCAGGACCTGACCGGACCTAGAGGAAGCAATGTCGATCAGACGCCGGCGTAGGGTACATAGCACTCCGAAGAACCACACTCAGGGTAGCGGCCACCTCCGGCTCCAACAACCGTCGTGGGACTCCTGGGACAACCTCGACAGAGCCTCCAACAAGGGGATGACACCGAAGTGCCATCACTGTCTGACCCAACAACTGGATCTAGGGTTTCCCCTGGTGCCCGGGAAAGGGTTGAACGAAAAAAGGGGTCGACGACGCCTTCAAGAAGGTAACGGCGCCCGCAGGCGTCGCCGTCGTCCGCAACCGCACAGGATTTCTCCAGCCCTGACTTCAACCCCGATGTCCAACTGACCGGAACGAAAGAGCCATCATCAGCAAACGATGCCACCGAAGAGAGACGTGCGCGAACGGCGAGCGAGGAGGAGTAGCCAGCCATCAGCACCACCCAGCAGCCCAAAGCGCTGCTGGCCTAACTACCACACTCCTGCGTGACAACATAGGACGGACGGAGCTTGGCCGCATCAGCCGCGAAGCAGGGCAGCGACGAGGGCCCAGATCGGACCCGCCTGGCGCGAGCTCCGCGAGCTCCAGCACACAGGCACCACGCCGCTGATCGAAGCAGACGCCGCCGCCATCTCGCCGGTCGCGAACGGCTGTGGCCCGCCCGGCCCAGATCGGGCCCGAGCGCCGCCAGCGGCCAGTTGCCGCACCTCGCAGACCAGCAGCACCTCAGAGGCTGGAAGGACGCTGGCGCCACGCGACGACGTGCATCCATGCGGCCAGCCACAGCACCAGCGCCGCCACCGCCACCCGTCGTCGCGGCCCTCCGCAACAGCCCCTCTCCACGCAAAGAGAAGCCGAGAGGAGCCCGCCCCACCATGCCCTCCGCCTTCGGCGGCCAGGCGCCGGCGGCGGCGGCGGCCGGAGCGGCTCGAGATCTAGGGTTTTGTGGTTGGGTGAGGGGTTCCCTCCGGAGCCGCCCGCGTGAGCAGCCCGGGAGGGGAGAGCTTTTCACTCTTCGGAGTACTTGCCGCTTGATTAAACAGAACAATGCTAACGGTACTAGTACTAAGAAGGAGTAGTACAATGATAAAGCTAGAGACGGCCGACGAATCATCAACTTCTTATGGCTAACGGTGTCAACTCTAAGGATATTTTAGGGTCATCTTATATGTTGTGTCAAACTGTTTTTGCTTATAAACTGGATCACTCTATTCTATCTAATCGAATGGCGGATACGGCGTCGCATCCGGTGGTGAAACCGAAGCCCAAACCATAGCAAGAAGCCTTTCATCTTCGGCATCAATGTAATCGCTGAGCAACTGAATCTGTTCCTTCCTAGCTCTTTCTCCCCCAAGCGCCCTTGCGATATCGAGTTCTTCTCTGATGGAGATCAGGCTCCCTTGGATTAATTCAAGTTTAAGCTCCTCTATCAGTACAGAAACTAGATAGACAGGATTGTCGACCATAGCCATCAGGCTTATCAAGGATTTCGACAGCTGCAAAGTAAAACAGAACATCAGGACAACGTGACTATTAGAACTGAATATCGTACTGCGCTTGTGTGGAGAAAGATCGGGACTGGTCATTTAGTACAAATTTACTGAATAGTCAAAGCGAAGAGCAAGTTACAAAGGCAACGAAGAGCGAGTTAGAAAACCAGGGAGGAGTTTCACTTACATGAACCAGATTTCCTCCCATTTCACAGGTTAGATATTAAATTTATCAAACTATTACATTGGTTTTGGAATAAGCACCAATACACACATATAGCCATTCGTTTCACAGTAATATATTAATGAAATTTCATACGATTGCAAATCTTTTCACCTATATGGTCAATATATAAAATTAAGGTTCATTGAAATCGGAGGCGGTACACTGAAATGCATATGCCTGATCAATCAAGATAAACATAAGAACATTTCATGTCGGACATGATCAAAGAGAACCACATCATAGACCCCTAGCAGAACTAATTCAAGAGATCGAACCTTATGCGCACATAACTTAAGAAGTCTATGTCATTACATCAACACATGCTTCACTGGACCCAAACAGACAAAACATCTTTACCCATATATAGCAGCAGATCTACAACCAAAGACTCGGAACATATAGCTTACGTCATTGCGCGGGAGGATCAAAGCAACAACTCCCGCAACATAAATCTAGCAATATGTGTTAGACAACGACTTAGTCCAGTTCTGTTTACTTTCTCAGTCAATATGCGTTTAGCTAGGATCTGTAACCACCACGGCCCTCTTGCTATCTACTGTACGGGCCTATATATTGTAATCTGATTGAGATCAATAAAGTGTGTTGCACAGTTAATTCTATTCCATGTTTACATGGTATCAGACTCTCCCTAACCTTTCCGATCCTACTATGACGAGCACCGCCCCAGCCGCCGGCGCGGCCACCTCTGGCGCCACCAGCACGGGAACCTCCACCGCCACCAGCTCTTCCCTCTCCACCACCATTAACCCAACCTTCCGCGCCCCCACCCCTCGCCATTCTTCCTTCACCCTATCCACCATATCCCTATGTGGCCAGCCTGAAGACGTCCTGGACCTGCAGCGCGGTTCCTACGCGCTATGGCGAGACCGCGTGGAGATGAAGCTCGCCATCTACCAAGTCCTCGACCACGTCATCAGCGACGTCGCGAACCCTGCCGATCCGGAGTGGCTCTCCCTCGACTTCATCATCAAGGGATGGATCTACGACCTCATCACGCCGGAGCTCCGCACCGCCGTCTCCTCCCCGGGTGCCACCGCCCGCACCATCTGGGTGGCCATAGAGACCCTCTTCCGCAACAACGGTCTGGCCCGCGCCATGATGCTCTCCGACGAGTTCCGCAACACCAAGCAGCTCGAGAACCCTCTCAGCGTCTACATCGGTAAGCTCAAGGCCATCTCCGATGAACACCGTGACCTAGGGTATCCTCTGGAGACCCATGCACTTCTTCTTCAGCTCGTTTGTGGCCTCCATGAACGCCACGAGACCATCGGGAAGTACATCCAGACCGAGGCCGCCACCCTCGATCTCCTTCGCCTCCGCGGTGGACAAGCTCTCCATGGATGAGAAGATGCAGGGCAAGGTCCCTGGTGCGGCCTCCTCCTCCACGGCCTTCATCACGTACCCGCGTCCGCCCGCTCCGTCCGGCAACCATGGCGGCCATGGCTCCTTCGGCGCGCAGAACTCTCCTTCACCGAATCAAGGCCACCAGAAGCGCAAGAGGTTCAGCAACCACGGCGGCTACCCCAACACCTCCGCCCCCAACTCGGCGTGCCCCTGGCATGGTCCAGGCGCACTGGAGCGGTGAAGGTGACATGCCAGGTCCTGGACCATTCCTGTCCAGGGGCGCGCCGAGTTGGGGGCGGAGGTGTTGGGGTAGCCTCCGTGGTTGCTGAACCTCTTGCGCTTCTGGTGGCCTTGGTTCGGTGAAGGAGAGTTCTGCGCGCCGAAGGAGCCATGGCCGCCATGGTTGCCGGATGGAGCGGGCGGACGCGGGTACGTGATGAAGGTCGTGGAGGATGAGGCCGCACCAGAGGCCTTGCCCTGCATCTTCTCATCCATGGAGAGCTTGTCCACCGCGGCGGCGAAGGAGAGGGTGGCGGCCTCGGTCTGGATGTACTTCCCGACGGTCTTGTGGCGTTCGTGGAGGCCACGGACGAGCTGAAGAAGAAGTGCATGGATCTCCGGAGGATTCCCTAGGTCACGGAGTTCATCGGAGATGGCCTTGAGCTTACCGATGTAGACGCTGAGAGGGTTCTCGAGCTGCTTGGTGTTGCGGAACGTCGGAGAGCATCATGGCGCGGGCCAGACCGTTGTTGCCGAAGAGGGTCTCTATGGCCACCCAGATGGTGCGGGCGGTGGCGCCCAGGGAGGAGACGACGGTGGGGAGCTCCGACGAGATGAGGTCGTAGATCCATCCCTTGACGATGAAGTCGAGGGAGAGCCACTCCGGATCGGCAGGGTTGGCGACGTTGCTAACGACGTGGTCGAGGACTTGGTAGATGGCGAGCTTCATCTCCACGCGGTCTCGCCATAGCGCGTAGGAACCGTGCTGCAGGTCTAGGACGTCTTCAGGCTGGCCGCGGAGGGATATGGTGGATAGGGTGAAGGAAGAATGGCGAGGGGTGGGGGCGCGAAAGGTTGGGTTAATGGTGGTGGAGAGGGAAGAGCTGGTGGCGGTGGAGATTCCCGCGCTAGTGGCGCCAGAGGTGGCCGCGCCGGTGGCTGGGGCGGTGCCCGTCATAGTAGGATCGGAGAGGTTAGGGAGAATCTGATACCATGTAAGCATGAAATCAAATTAACTTTGCAACACACTTTATTGATCTCAATCAGATTACAATATATAGGCCCGTACAGGAGATAACGAGAGAGCCGCGGTGGTTACAGGGCCGTGGTGTGGTTGTCTAAACGCACGGTGATAGTGGTGTGCGTAAATATAAGTATTGACTGAGAAAGTAACCACCACGCCCCCCTCGCTATCTCCTGTACGGGCCTATATATTGTAATCTGATTGAGATCAATAAAGTGTGACACAGTTAATTCTATTCCCTGTTTACAATATGTTCCGAGCTTATCAACGTTTTGTGCCCTATGTTGATTGTGCGGGAGGATCAATATAAATCTAGCCAACATCCTGATTCGAGGATCAATATAAACCCTATCAACCTTTTATGCCTTACGTTTGTCATATTTAAACAAGAAATTTGTGTATTCGAGAACCACCTGATTCGAGAGCACGATAATAAGAGAAGAAATTATCTTAGACAACCACACCATATACTGTACAAGAGATTCACCGGAATTAAAAACCATCTACACTACAATGGAGCAATTCTGGGCGAGCAACCATGTTCACAGGAAAAGAAAAGGATACCACTAATGTCGGCCGGGGGCAAGAGATGTCACCTGATGGGCGGGATCAGATCGGCCTTCAGGTGGCGAGGCGTTGCCAGAAAAATTGTTCTGGGAGAGATAGAGGATCGGAGTTGGAGGAGAGGGGGCAAAAGGGAGAACGATGAAGAAGGCTCCACGCTCTGGTGGGCTGGGCCGGTCCAGGCTACGAAAACAACATAGGCGTACAACCTCTCTCCATATGCTGCGCCGCCGCTGCCGTGAGGATGCCGCACTCTGGCTGCACCGCCTCCCCGCAGCTCGCCGACGTGGAGGACTGGCTCCTGCGGCTTGCCATCAGGGGCACCTAGCTCCTCCCCCACGCCCCCCTCTTTGTTGTTTTTTCCCTAGATACGTCGCCTTGTAAAACTCATGCATGCCGTTTTGGGTCTTCGCCCTTCTGATATATAAAGATTCAGGTGGGGATTAATACCCCCGGTGAAAATTCAAAAAAAAACAACATAGGTGACGGATGCGAGAAATCGACGGTCGTGGAGACCGTACCATCTCTTTGTTTACTACTTCCTCATTTAACAAACAAGAAAGTCCACTTTTCGTCCTTCAAATTTATGAAAAGTCCATGTTTCTTCTTTAAGAATCAAATGCCGTAATATAGTTATATATAGTAGCGAATAGTACTACATGGTAAAGATACTTAAGATGTCTCGAATGATTATTGTTGTGCACCTTGTGCACGACGAGATTGAGGAGCGGCCCTTTGCCTTCATCGATGACCCGCGAGACCGTTTTGGGAGTTTTTGTTGGGTTTTCCTTCCTAGATCCTGGCTTCATCCTCTTTGTTTCCGTGGTCTCCTTTGATATCCTCATGTAAATAACTTGTTTTTCAATCTAATTGAATGGCAGCATCTGCCTTTAACCCTAAAAGAACTTATATGAAGCAGTGGTGGAGCTTACCAACGATAGCTAAGGGGATAAAAATATATGAGTTCGAGCATGACAAGGAAAGTCAAAGTAGTATTCCAATTACTAGTCAAATAAATCATCCATTGCATTCATATTTCGGACATTCTATTACACTTTCTGTTTCCTAATTTTATTGGTAACAATGTACCCGCCTCAAGGGGCATGCTCTATCTCTACGGTTTTGTGTGTTTGTTAACAACACGTGAATGGACTCAAGTGTGTTGATGTCAACTATTATCTATGACACTATTATCTACCATTGTGTATTTGTAGTTTATCTTTTCGCTATTTCCGGGAATTTGAATTGGGAAAGAATGGACAAGATCTGTGGGAGATTGCTTCTCTCATTTTGAGGTAAAACTCTATACTCTTGTATCATGATGATTCTCTAGTTATTGATTCTTTTCATGAAATGGATTCTTTCCAGTGTAAATTGATGCACCATCATCATTAAATAAAAATGTTTTGACAAGGCAACCGTATCCTGACATTGCAGCACACTCGCACCGGAGAAAAATATAGCCCACCAATGCATATAAAAGCTCCCAAGAATTTTTCTTTGTTTTGTTGAGGAGAATTTATCAAAGCATCAAGATGGAAACGAGGAATACTGAGCCTCTATCCAGGATACAAGTTTCCTAAAAAACATTGAAGATGCAACAACTACTGTAGAAGTTTGATTCTTCGCTTTAGACAAGCTTAGCTTTTTCAGTCGATACTTAAGAAAACACAAGTTTTATGGCGTGTGTAAAAAAGACAAATGTTGGTGCTGAAACAAAGACTTGTCACAAGATAAATTTTCTCTTTTTCGCTTAGATTACAAAAAATATCATTTTTTCGTGAAACTTGACGAATACACATATGTTATGGAGATGTACATGTAAATTTTTTTGTCAAATTTTTTTAACACTTAGAAATATGTTTTTATGGTAGAGGGATCATACGCACCCGGGAGCCGAATTGAGTTTCTGCAAGTTTTATCTCTTGGCAAATCTAATATTTGCAGGAATCCGTTTTTGACTCAACGCACTTGTGGCCTATGACACGTCAAGTCTGACAAAAATGTGAACATGGCTCAGTAAACGACTTGGAACCTTCAAAGTAGGCCAAAGGAGCACCGTGCCCAATGCTGAAGTTGGACACCTCGCACGCATTCACTCCGTCTCGTCTACACTTGTCTCTTATGTTCACCACTTGGTAATTTAGTGTCCTTTGCACGCTGGAAGCAAGTTACAACGACCTTCATGACTAACATCTGTATCAGTTTAGCTTCCCTTTTGTGGGAAAAATATCACCGTTTAGCATTGATCATAGATGTTATGTGCCCACGGGTGTAGAAACTGGGAGAGTTTTTATTCCACTATAAAAAGAAGTAAGAAACAAAGGTAAATAATATATTCCTAGCCGTGTTTGGTACCATAAAGCATGTTCCAAACACACGAGGTGGCAGAGAATATAGACACTTGAACTAGTTCATGACCAAATGCCTAAGAAGCTATTGACTTCCTAACGACGAAGAAAGCAACAAGTCAAGTCAACCCCGTCACAGCAGTAAATCAGTGCGAATTTGCTCGCGCAGCCTTCTGGAGACCTAGATCATCCACATAGCACGGAATCATCGCTGCCGTGTCTGTGGGTACTGTACAGCTAAACCTAGTTCATAGAAATGCTAAACTTTTTCCTCCACAAGAACAAAGACGACTTGATTTTAGTCCGACAGCAGCCAGTCGAATTGTCAAGCCAACTTCATGGCCAATGGGGTTCACACCTTGAGGAGAGCCTGGTTAGATCTTCATTCATTATCACCTGGTTCTGGAACGAAAAGTCGAAAGTCAAATAATCTACAATGACTCATCATAATAAACATACAAAAGCCTTTCGTCGATGATTGCACCTGCTTGCGCCGCTGTTCCATTTTGACTGTTATTTGGAACATCCTTCACCGTAGAAGATTCTTTGGGGTCAGAAGATAACTTTGATCCTTCTGCTGAGGTTGAAGCATCCAGCACCTTGTCTGCACCTGGTTTGCATTGCTGCTCGATCATAATCTGAAGGCACTTCCCTTGCTCCTCAATTCTCAGCTGCAAATTTCTTTGGACCTGCAGTTGGCATAAGGATGGAACCAGAGTAAGGTAAAGGTGCACTGTTCCCTGGCTTAAATTTAACTCACAAGTTGTAATCAGCAGGCTTACCACCCTTGAACATTAACTCTCAACTTAGTTGGGAACTTATAAAATTTATTTATGAAAAACAAAATATCGAAGAAATCTGGGAAGTTTCGCAAATTCCAGTCCATATAAATTGTGTGATTTCATATGAAGAACGGAAAATTTGCTCTAGGACACCATTATTTTCTGGTCTTTGCCAAAACACACCACTTAATCATGTCTTTGCTGAATACCATTATGATTTTGTGGTACATTTGCTATAACACACAAAATGGCCGAAAATGGAGACTCGAGTCTGAAAGGGGAACAACCCAATGGAAATTTCCTTTATGCCTTCCTCTTTCCCCATGTTTATGCATCATCGCCAATGGTTGCCACAGCTCCTGAACTATGTTGGAACTCTCGTTCAGCTGCAGCTGGTGCCCACTGCGCCATTCGCTCCACCAGTCCACCATGTTTTGGCTCTGCCTCCTTAGCCATGTCACCAAGGTGAGGGGGTCTTGCCCATGTCAGGCAGCCAGACACACCACACACTCCAGTCAAGGCAGAGTTCTTGGGTCTTGGTTGTTTCGGACAATGCAGCTCCGTCCTCTGCAGCTCGTGGCGGCCACATGACCATGTGGATCTCGTGGTGTGCCGGGCAGCTGGCGCCGCAGGGCTCACCGGGGCGAACGTCGGCGACGTTCGCAGCAGACTCCATTGATTACATCGTCAGACTCATCGTCGCTCTACTCCATCGGGTGGCTGCTGTCGAGGCATTGGCCAACAGGTCTGGACGTCTGGTAGGCTGTGGTCATACAAAATTGATAGGATGCAGATCATATGGCGCCATGGCAGCTCGACAGCGGCCAACGAATGAATTTGACCACGGAAATAAATGCCAAAGACGAAAAAGGTTCTCAGATCGCTCGTTTTCATGAAACTTTTCTTTTCTAGCTGCGGAGTGTCTACTAGCAAATATACCATAAAATTATAATGGTACTCAGCAAAGACAAGATTGAGTGGTGTGTTTTGGCAAAGACCCAGAAAAAACGGTGTCTAGGAGCCAATTTTCCCGAAGAATAACCAGTCTGTTCACACAGGAGTTCGATCTCATGTTCAGAGCTGAATGCTACTCTGCAATCATGGGAGTGGGCTGGTCAGAATCTCAATAACATTGGCACAGCTAAAGAAGACAGGTTCCAAACGAGTTACATAAATACAGCATAACCTTTATACGAAGACACACCAGAATAACAGGTCCGAGCATACAAACAAGAACAGTATGCTCTGATCTGTCCATGTGGGTGGCAAAATTTTGGGTTCTAGAGCTCCCCCCACCCCCCGTCTGAAAATGCGCTCCCACCGGCGCAACCTAGTTACTGCCGGCAGCTAGCCCACCACAAAACTTTGTCCGGCAGTCCCAACTCACTCCAGGCACTTGAGGAGGCTATTGGGGCGCCAACATACATGCCACGTTGGATTCTCTCCCATTTAGCCCACATGCTAGTCAAATATCCAACAGCCCCACTCCTTCAATCTCCTCCCCCCTCTCCTTTTTTTTCTCTCACGCGCCTCTCTATTGGTGGAGACACCAGTGTGGGCACTACACCAATATTTGCCACCCATGTGCTGTCGGCGCTCCCAAAACTAGTCTGCCTGCGCTGTTGCCAGACAGATTTTTGGGAGGACCGGTGGAGATGCTCTAAAAAACTTGGAACATAAACTCAGCTCAGCATTTTGTTATTTTAATGTATACATGCACCAAAACTGACAACCTATCTATGTCTTTTATTCAGTTCCCTGCAATCACAAGTGTGCAGACGAAGAGACTATCGAAAAGCTAACATTTGTAGCAAGGTTTAGCAAAAGGGAGTTGAAGCAAAATGTGATGACAGGGAAGCTCACTGATAAAATTTGAAAACAAGAGAGCCCTGTGAAAATTTAGAAAAAGATGGAAATCCATGAAAAAGAATGATAAATAGGCATAGAAAGCATGTATACCATCAATAAGGAACTGTGATATAAACTATCCGACACCATTAAGCCATTAACTATTCTTGCTGATATAAATGACTTACCGAAATTCATTTTGGTAACACTCTTAACACATTTTTCCCCGAGCAGTTAAACAGCCCTTCATTCCACTTGGTGCTTACACCATTTCCCGTGGATATGGAGTTCCAATTTAGCTACTTTGTTAGAACTAAAAATTGACGAACTGCTAGAGTTTCAATTTAGCAACTTTATTAGAACTAAAACTGACAAACTGCTAGCACTTAATGCTTACGCTATCTCCTGTGGTTAGCCCCTCGCAGTTCACCATCTTTTTGTGGGACCCATCCAATATATAAAAGTAAAGAAATATCTCTCATATGACTCGCCAGTGTTCTGTCCAGTCCCTCCAGCACCTCCTCTCACAAGAAACCCCGTCCCTACACCTCACCACCACCACCGCTTCATTTGCCAACGGTGACAGCAGCAGGTTCCTTCAAGCGGTAGCGTTGGTAAGAAAGTGGTAGAGGTAACAATATCAAAGAAGGGGATGAAAACTCCAACAACTCCCATCAATGCCTGGCAGAGCATCTGGAGGCTATTGGTGCAGATGTGCATGGCAGCCAAAGGAGGCGGGTGGGAGAGAAAAGATCACAGCAGCACAGGTTCAGGAACAAAGTTGCCACACCAGCAGTGAGCGGCTCCAATGTTGCGCCACGTTGATGCTAGCAGTGCAGTTGGTAGAGGGGCTGGACAAGCGTACATGACTCCAAGCAGCAAGGCTTTATAATGCCTTATTGTGCTGGACTCGATTCCTAGACATGATCTAACAAAAAAACAACATCAAAGACTTTTTCCCAGTAAGTTGTGGTAAGCTAGATATGAAACCCAGCAGAAAAAAAGGAAGCCAATACAAGAACGAGATGGAAAAAAGAGAGCCCTTTACAATGCCTTATTGTGCTGGACTCGATTCCTAGACATATATGGTTGCTTCCTTATTTTATGCCAAAGTGGAGCTAACTACAAGAATGTCAAACATTGAAGTCCTAGAAATGCATATGCAATAAGATTGTAAACCCTCTCCCAGCAGAAAATAAACAAATTATAAAGGAGCAATTTGGTACTTACCTCAAGCTGTTCATGGAGCCTCTTTTGAAGTTCTAACTGGAGACGTAATGCTTCAGTGAGATCAAAACTCCTGCAGGGATACAAGAACTAATGCTCAGGATCCAGCAGAAACAACAACTCCCTCCAATCCATAATAAGCGCCGGGGCTTTTTGTTCAAATTTGGACAAAACTGAACTAAAGCCCTGACACTTATTATGGATCGGAGAGAGTACATAATTTCCAGATGGCTATCAGATTAGCTAAAACAGTAAGCCGTTCCATATTTGCAATCAGAATTCAGCTAGGTATAGAGTTAATGAGGCAATTTGAACACACGAGGTTCGAAGGCCAAATCCATGTCACGGGAAGAAACGATGGATATGAAACACTCGTCCAAGCAAAAAAAACAAGAGAGCATGAACATCCTTTAATGAATCACCTATAAGATGCTTTCCGCACAGAATATAATGTTGTAAACTGGTGATGAACAGTGATGACCTAACAGGAATACTGCTCAACAAAATGTCATCCATGTTAGTACAAATTGTTTGCTCCTTTTCGTTGCAACCAACACCTTTTCATTAGAGCCAGTTTCAATGATAATATGATGGTATACCGTTCTCAATTCAGACATTTATGTATTAGAAAATGCAGGAAATCATTCAGTTTTCTCATGGCACGTGACACCAGTATCGTCAAAATAAGTTAATTGGGTTGCACATAGGTTGCAAACTTACCCTTTAAGGTCTATAGATGGCAACTCCTCTTTTGAGGCATCTAACCTTTCTGATGAACCTGAAAATCTCAAATCGATGAACATGGTACAATATTTAAAGAAACCGTTTTCAAGAAATCTACAGGGAAATGGAGAATGACATGCCTTCAGATAATTCTGGTCTATATCGGGCAGTTCTGTATTTCTGCAAAACAAGTCAACTCAAATCAAATAGATAATTCTGGCTTGTCTCAACAATACTCAGCAATAGAGCTGACCAACAGACCTGAAGATGACTTTTTACATGATAAATGGTCAAATTATCTGCCTTCATTAGCTTCAGTACTCCCTTCGGAGTAGCTTCTGCAAGAATTATCAAACAAATGTCAAATGCATACATTTGATAAATGGAGCAAAAAAGATCACTTCAAACAATACATACTTTCGCTGCCGCCAAGTATATTGACAGCATCCACAAAGCGCTCATGAAGTTCAGGAGTCCACCTCATGCGTGTCTTGGAGGTATTGGAGCTGGCAGAGGGTGAGGGTGCAGCAACTGCAGATGGTTCAACAGATTGAGATGGAACTATTTGTAGGCTGGCTGATTTGTGAACTGAAGTTGATGGTTGCACAGGCGGCCCAGCCTGTTTCCAAGCATAAATAAGTCAACACTTAGTCTTCTGATTATAATACCAAGTGTAAGAGTGAAGAAAAATGATGAAACTGTATACAGAAAACAAATGAGCTAAGCATGTCCCAAATTTTAACCACCCAAGATATAAGCTTAATTTTAAGCTCAGCTAAAATCTGTCTGTAGGAGCTAAGCATGTCCCAAATTACAACCCAAAACAAAATTCGTGATGTTGTACATTATACGAAGAATGGGCTCCAACGGCAAACCTAGCCAAATTAGTTCTTCAGTTCACACACAACTAGCATGTTTTAAACCAATCCTAAGCTTGACATCTTATTGATTTTAGTGCAGCTGCATAGTTTGCAAGTTGAAGAGGAGCAGCTGCTACATCTCAAGTTAACCGGCCAAAATGGCAGAATCAACCAGCATACCTGCGGTTGAGCTTTAGCACCACCTGTGGTGTCAGCAATGTCCTTCCAATCATCGTTCATTAATTCTGTCCACCATTCAGTTTGCTTGGCAAGCTCATCTGTAGATGCAATAGGACTGATGGCAGTCAAATTGTTTCCAGCAGGGACACCATCAGAGTATTCAAGCATGATGTGGTCAGGGCACCATGCTGGTCCAACATCCATTGGAAGGTCAGTATAGGTAGGTTCAAGGCCTTCGTGATGCGATCCATAAACCATTGCTGAAGAACTTCCATTACTCGGCGTTTGATGAGAAGTATAAGGATTGGCGCTGGTATACTGCTCAGGGTTCGAAACTGAAGAGAACCTTACAGCCTGGGGCGAACACAGAGGCCCAACAGACCCGGTACTGGGGTGAAGCTGGCCACGCATACGAGCAACACTGCTTTGATGAGGTGGGAGAGGGGTTCTTCTCAGCTCCCTCTCCATCAGAACACTCTGCGCATCCGGAAGCCTTGGGAAGTTCTCATCCAGAGTGGCCGAAGGCAGTGGTGATGGCACAGTTACCGGGATTCCAGAAGTGTAGAACGGATTGGTGGTCATCCTCTCCATCCACAATCAGGCCCGGAGCCTTGGATTCGGAAATTTTCTCCTGTTCTAGGGCTGACGCGCCTGCAGTAAGAAAACGAAATTGACCATCGATATGAAAAAGGCAAATTTGAGCACGAAACAGATGGATAATCATTTCGAGGTATATCATGTGAACGAAGTCTCAATCGAATCCTCCTAGCGAAGAAAAATTGCAGCTTTTTCACAACAGCAGTACAACTGTGCAGGTATATTAATCCGTCCCAGGGGCGGATCCAGATGGTGCGCCAAAATTGGCGGAGGGCTCGTACCTCAGAAACCAATGGCCAAAATTGCCGATGGGGTTGAAGACGGCATGGACGCGCTGAGGTTGAACCTGGAACGGCGACGGCGGCGGAGGAGTGGTAGGGCACGGCCGCCGCAGCTGTAGATGCCCGGATTGGGGTAGGTGATGCCTCGGGAAAGGAAGACGAAAGGTACAGGACGGCGGAGAGGAAACCGTGGAACTGGATTTGGGGATTTTTTTTTCCCAGATGGGATTTTGGGGATTTTGACTCTGGATGGAGACGGAGGGCAGAATTTTTTTTTTTTGATTAAAAAGGAAGTACGTTGTAAAAGGAAAAAAAGACCACTAGGCGGATACTGCAAAATGAAAAATCATGTGTACACTCGAAGTTAAAAACCCATGTTTTAAATATGTAGGTGAAATGCTTGTCTGTGCACATCTAGAATGTTCGTCGAGTTTTGATGTAAAGCAGATGTACTTTGATAAAAATAACTTGAAATATTCTCTCCAGATTTTTTTTTGCATTTCTGACTCTTCGTATTTTGAAAACACCATCAAGCGTGGCGGTAGCCTGGACGTCCCTTGGCTTGCATTGGTCCAACAATTTTCGGCTCATTTGGTGTCCTAGGCTTACTCGCTTTCTTACATGACATGGGTCTTAAAAGCATCCCGGGACACTTTCTGGAGGAACTCCCAGTTCAGAGGTTGCTAGCGGGCCTGTCCCGTTCCGGCTACTCTTTGGCTCCACCTATGCAAGGTGTTTTTGGTTATGGCTCACTCTCTTACACTACACACACATTCTTTTCAAATCAACACAAACATACTCTGAATCAAAATAAGTTGTACACGAAAAAGATGCGTGTCGATGATATGAATCAATTCCCACAATCGGTTTTGAGTTTCATCAGTCGTAAATCATCAATTTAGTGTATGAAATTTTAAGCGAATTTTGTCAAATTTGTCGCACGCGCTCAACCGTTTGAAATTTTCTTTGAGGAGTAAGTTCACCTCACCATTCGACATGACTTTCACGTTGACAAATTTTGTTTCGATGTATATACACGGATAGATAAATGACTCGCTTGTTGTGTGTACGTACTTGTGAGTATAGTTTGGAGTACTCTTGCTCAATTTTTCGCTTGCCATCTTCATAGACGGCGACGTGGTGATGATGTGTGAGAAGTGAGAGGTGATAATCCATGGTGGTGGTGGCTTGTTGGTGTTTGTCTCTGTGGTCGGCGGCGTGGTGATACTTGTGACCGGCGTCACCGGCGGTGTTCTGGTGGTCTTCGTCTTCGTGGTCAACGACATGGTGATGTTTGTGACAAGCGTGAACAAAAGCGTCATGGTGGTGTTCGTCTTCGTGATCAACGACGTGGTGATTTCTCTAACAAACGAAAAAAAATTGAAGTTCACGTGGTCGCTTGCCATCTTCATGGATACTGCAAAATGAGCCCGCATACCTCGGGGATTTCTCTAACAACCGAAAAAATTGAAGTTTTTTTAAAATCTGATCTTATGTACATGTGTACACTCGAAGTTAAAAACCCATGTTTTAAATATGTGGGTGAAATGCTTGTCTGCGAGTAGCATATGTAGAATGTTCGTCGAGTTTTGATGTAAAATAGATGTACTTTGATAAAAATAACTTGAAATACTCCCTCTAGTCATGAATTACTCCCTCCGGTCGGATTTAATCGACGCGGAGGGAGGCCCATGCATGCGTGTTGTCAGTTCACAAGCGCGTCAATTAATTCAGTCCAGAGGTAGTAGGTGTTAGAGGGCTAGTGTAAAACACTTTTTTGCATTTCGACTCTTTGTATTTCAAAAAGTCACTATCAAATCCCCAATCGAATCTCGCAGCATCGCGGGCGTTGGTGGACTCCCGCACTCGCGGTCTCAGCCTCCTGTGGTCGGATCCTAGCGCCCCTCGCAGCCTCCTGCAGGGGGACTCCGGCGCCCCTCATAGCCTCCCGCCGTAGAGCTAACGCTGTCCCGCGCACCGGCCCCGCTATTGGAGCCGCCTCTTGCCGCGTGCTGCTGGAACTAGCTGTCCGCCGCTGCTGGAGCTCCCCTATCGCCGCCATTGGAGCTCGAGGAGGACGACCCCAAAGCTGCTGGAGTGGAGGCGGGCGGAGGTGTCAGGGGAGTGGTTCAAGTCGGCGATCCTGCCGTCGTGGCCGTCGAAGACCAACAAGTTGTTGGAGCGCACAATGTGGTGGATCAGGGACGAGCACACCTTCTCGTGCAGGTACCTGCACATGTGGGAGTACACATTAGTTGGTTTCTTCAGTTTTATTGGGAGTTCTAAATGTATGAGTTCAACTTCAGTTTCATTTGAATGTACATGAATATTGTTGAATACTCCCTCTGTTCCATTATTTGAAGCACATCTTATATTCCAGAAGCATACCACTTCCAGAAACAATTAAACAGTCAACTTGTTTTATTGAGTACTCTCCTACATATATCAATGTTCAGAAGCTAGAGTGAACTCCTGTTGGATAATTAGGCACAATTTCCATGATTAATTCTAGAATATAAAACATGATGACAGCAACTACTAACATGTGAAACTCGAACATACTAGATGCATTAATCAACATGAGTAGCAGCAGCACAAACGATAAAGCATCCATCGCTAAACAGATCGAAATATGTCGCACGTACCGATCTGGTGGAGGTGGCGGTGGAGGTGTAGCAGATGATGTCGCAGCAGTAACGTTGTTGATGACAACGTTGTTGACGACAGGGACGACGGGTCGAAGTAGACGGCGTTGAAGACGACGAAAGGCAGCACCGCCCGACTTGGACGGAAGGCGACCCGTGATGAAGAACTTGAGCAGTCGCGCAGAGCGCTTCCCAAAACCTAATTCGCCCTCTCCCGTACAGGATCGCAAGGACGAGCGGTTCCGGAGACCTGCTCTCCCGTTCGCCGATGCACGTCGGCGCGCGGGATGGAGTAGATAACGATGGCGGCGCAAGCAGAGAGAGGTGGAAACCCTAACTCGTGTATTCGGTATGTTTCTGCGGTAGCCGGGCAAGAGATTATATAGGCTCGGGAAACCCTAGGCAACGTGGGCCACGCCCACGTCGCACGAACGTTTCGAGTCGGAGATAGCCCACGATCCGGGAGCGACCGAACCGACTAACCGTGACGCGTCCGTTACTGCCAAAACCCACCGCGGGCAATGGTTAAACAACACGAAGAGCCGGAGGCTCCAAGGCCGCTTAGTGGACCCCGGCACCTCGCGTCGTCCCGCAAGTCTTCCAGCCACGTCCTGGCGGTTGCTAGGCGTGCCACCCGACCTAGACCCGATCAGAAGGTGTTAGATTGCTTCGATTGTTCCTGCATGGTAGACACGTAAACATTAAATACGAGCCCTATCGGCTCTCAGTTGCCCTGTGGATCGGCTCAAAGAGCCGATCGCCCCATGGTTCACGTTGGATTTGCAATGACATGGGGATCCTGCTTGGTCAAAACAAAGCTAAACCGATCTACGACAATTTAGGATTTTCACCGCATAACCGGAACGTCCTACGTGTAGTCGGGCCTAGCAGATACGGAAAATGATGCAAACTACCCCTACAAGAGGCCTAAAAACCAACATAACGTTGATTCCCGGAACATCCTTGTAGGGACGTAAACAACACCTAACGCACTACCGGATCATCCGACCCCAGCATAAGGCCTAACTATGCGATATCAAACTAATCCTCGCGAGCAAGGAGCAACTATAAGATCGGATCTACTAAGTAACGAACAAGCAAGATGCTGCCCTTACACCCAGATAGGTGTAAGGGCAGCTAGGTGTCGAGGGACGGCATTGCCACGTAGATATGCACGAGAAATCAATGCAAGCCCCTAAACACCTAATGATAAGTAGTGCTGCTCGCCATCAACAACGCTTCAAAGACGAGCAAGACAAGGTAGACGGATAGTGTACTGCCTAGATCGCGAGATGCGATCTAGGCAGCATGATGCTTACCCGAAAGAAACCCTCGAAGGAAGGGGTGGCGATGCGCCTGATTTGTGTTTGTTGTGAACGTGATTGTCCTCCTTTCTCGATAACCCTAGATACATATTTATAGTCCAAGGGACTTTCTAAACGAGGCGTCACCTAACCGTGCACGGGCCAGACTCTATCTGTTAATTCTAAACACGATGCGATCTACTATATTACAGATACACGGGCAATTTAGCCCAAACTCTTAGCGCGAGGCCGCTTCAAAGGTGCTCCACGTGTAATCTTCGAAGCAACCAATGAAGCTAAAGGAACATTATTTGGATCAACATTAGATCTACCATTCACAAGCATAGACATAATCACATCAATCTTATCACTCAAGGAAGAGGTTTCTTCAACAGAATTTACCTTCTTACCTTGTGGAGCTCTTTCCGTGTGCCATTCAGAGTAATTTATCATCATATCATCAAGAAGCTTTGTAGCCGCCCCCAATGTGATGGACATAAAGGTACCTCCAGCAGCTGAATCCAATAAATTCCGAAGAAAAATTTAGTCCTGCATAGAAGGTTTGGATGATCATCCAAGTAGTCAGTCCATGGGTTGGGCAATTCTTTACCAAAGTTTTCATTCTCTCCCATGCTTGAGCAACATGTTCAGTATCTAATTGCTTAAAATTCATTATGCTACTTCTCAAAGATATAATTTTAGCGGGAGGATAATATCTACCAATAAAAGCATCCTTGCATTTAGTCCATGAATCAATACTATTCTTAGGCAAAGATAGCAACCAATCTTTAGCTCTTCCTCTTAATGAGAAAGGAAACACTTTCAATTTAATAATATCACCATCTACATCTTTATACTTTTGCATTTCACAAAGTTCAACAAAATTATTGAGATGGGCAGCAGCATCATCAGAACTAACACCAGAAAATTGATCTCTCATGACAAGATTTAGTAAAGCAGGTTTAATTTCAAAGAATTCTGCTGTAGCAGGTGGAGCAATAGGTGTGCATAGGAAATCATTATTATTTGCATTTGTGAAGTCACACAACTTAGTATTTTCAGGAGTATTCATTTTAGCAACGGTAAATAAAGCAAACTAGATAAAGTAAATGCAAGTAACTAATTTTTTGTGTTTTTGATATAGAGAGCAAGACAGTAAATAGAGTAAAACTAGCAACTAATTTTTTTTGTGTTTTGTTTAGGTGCAGCAAACAAAGTAGTAAATAAAATAAAGCAAGACAAAAACAAAGTAAAGAGATTGAGAAGTGGAGACTCCCCTGCAAATGTCTTGATCTCCCGACAACGGCGCAAAAACTGCTTGATGCGCGTAAATGTACACGTCCGTTGGGAACCCCAAGAGGAAGGTATGATGCGCACAAGGGCAAGTTTTCCCTCACAAAGAAACCAAGGTTGATCGAACCAGAGGAGCCAAGAAGCACGTTGAAGGTTGATGGTCAAATGTGATGCGGCGCAACACGGGATTCCGCCAACGCGAACTCGCACAACACAACCAAGTACTTTGTCCCAACGAAATGTGAGGTTGTCAATCTCACCGCTTGCTGTAACAAAGGATTAAGCGTATCGAGTGGAAGATGTTTGCAAACAAAGAAACAAGTATTGCAGAGATTATATGCTATGTAAAGAATAGGACCGGGGTCCACAGTTCACTAGAGGTGTCTCTCCATAAGATAAAAGCATGTTGGGTGAACAAATTACAAATGGCAATTGACAAATAGAGAAAGGCATAACAATGCATATACATGATATGATAAATATAGTGAGATTTAATTGGGCATTACGACAAAGTACATAGACCGCCATCCAACTGCATCTATGCCTAAAAAGTCCACCTTCGTTATCATCCGAACCCCATTCAGTATTAAGTTGCTAAGCAAAAGACAATTGCATTAAGTATTGTGCGTAATGTAATCAACAACTACATCCTTAGACATAGCATCAATGTTTTATCCCTAGTGGCAACAAGCACATCACAACCTTAGAACCTTCTGTCACGATCCCAGTGTCAATGAAGGCATGAACCCACTATCGAGCATAAATACCCCTCTTGGAGTTAAGAGCAAAAACTTGGCCGAGCCTCTACTAATAACGGAGAGCATGCAAGATCATAAACAACACATAAACAATAGATTGATAATCACCATAATCATAGTACTCTCTATCCATCGGATCCCGACAAGCACAACATATAGTATTACAGATAGATGATCTTGATCATGTTAGGCAGCTCACAAGATCCAACAATGAAGCACAACAAGGAGAAGACGACCATCTAGCTACCGCTATGGACCCATGGTCCAGGGGTGAACTCACTCATCACTCCGGAGGCGATCATGGCGATGAAGAGTCCTCCCGGAGATGAATCCCCTCTCCGGCAGGTGCCGGAGGCGATCTCCGAATCCCCCGAGATGGGACGCGGCGGCGGCGTCTGTAAGGTTTTCCGATCGTGGCTCTCGACGGGGTTTCGCGACGGAGGCTTTAGGCGGAAGGGTAGGGTCGGGGGCCACACGAGGTGCCCAGTAGGGCCGCGCGGCCAGGGCTTGGGCCGCGCCGCCCGTCCCCGGCTGCCTCGTGGCCCCACTTCGTTATCTCTTCGGTCTTCCGAAGCTTCGTGCAAAAATAGGACCCCGGGCGAAAGTTTCGTCCAATTCCGAGAATATTTCTTTACTAGGATTTCTGAAACCAAAACAGCAGAAAACAGAACGCTCTTCGGCATCTTGTTAATAGGTTAGTTCCAAAATGCATAAATATGACATATAATGTGCATAAAACATGTAGGTATCATCAATAAAGTAGCATGGAACATAAGAAATTATCGATACGTTGGAGACGTACGCCACTAGTTCTGCTCGTCCCGAGCAGTAAAACGATAACAAAGATAATTTCGAAGTGACATGCCATCATAATCTTGATCATACTATTTGTAAACATATGTAATGAATGCAGCGATCAAAACAATGGTAATGACATGAGTAAACAAGGGAATCATATGACAAAGACTTTTCATGAATAGTACTTCAAGACAAGCATCAATAAGTCTTGCATAAGAGTTAACTCATAAAGCAATAAATCAAAGTAAAGGTGTTGAAGCAACACAAAGGAAGATTAAGTTTCAGCGGTTGCTTTCAACTTATAACATGTATATCTCATGGATATTGTCAACATAAAGTAATATAACAAGTGCAATATGCAAGTATGTAGGAATCAATGCACGGTTCACACAAGTGTTTGCTTCTTAAGGTGGAAGGAGATAGGTAACTGACTCAACAATAAAAGTAAAAGGAATGGTCCTTCAAAGAGGAAAGCATCGATTGCTGTATTTGTGCTAGAGCTTTTATTTTGAAAACATGAAACAATTTTGTCAACGGTAGTAATAAAGCATATGAGTTATGTAAATTATATCTTACAAGTTGCAAGCCTCATGCATAGTGTACTAATAGTGCCCGCACCTCGTCCTACTTAGCTTGGACTACCGGATCTTTGCATGCCATGTTTTAACCAAGTGTCACAAAGGGGTACCTCCATGCCGCATGTACAAAGGTCCAAGGAGAATGCTCGCATTTCGGATTTCTCGCTTTTGATTATTCTCAACTTAGACATCCATACCGGGACAACATGGACAACAGATAAACTCCTCTTTAATGCATAAGCATGTAGCAAATTTATTATTCTCATATGAGATTGAGGATATATGTCCAAAACTGAAACTTCCACCATGATTCATGGCTTTAGTTAGCGGCCCAATGTTCTTCTCTAACAATTTTGTATGCTCCAACCACTAAAATGATAGATCCTTCAGACAAGACGGACATGCATAGCAACTCACATGATATTCAACAATAGTTGATGGCGTTCCCCATAAGCATGGTTATCGCACAACAAGCAACTTAATAAAAGATAAAGTGCATAAGTACATATTCAATACTACGATAGTTTTTAAGGCTATTTTGTCCCATGAGCTATATATTGCAAAGGTGAATGATGGAATTTTAAAGGTAGCACTCAAGCAATTTACTTTGGAATGGCGGAGAAATACCATGTGTAGGTAGGTATGGTGGACACAAATGGCATAGTAGTTGGCTCAAGGATTTTGGATGCATGAGAAGTATTCCTCTCGATACAAGGTTTAGGCTAGCAAGGTTATTTGAAGCAAACTCAAGGATGAACAGGTGCAGCAAAACTCACATAAAAGACATATTGTAAAAATTATAAGACTCTACACCGTCTTCCTTGTTGTTCAAAAGTCAATACTAGATATTATCTAGACCTTAGAGAGACCAAATATGCAAATCAGATTTTAGCAAGCTCTATGTATTTCTTCATTAATGGGTGCAAAGCATATGATGCAAGAGCTTAAACATGAGCACAACAATTGCCAAGTATCACATTATCCAAGACATTTTAGAATTACTACATGTAGCATTTTCCAATTCCAACCATATAACAATTTAACGAAGAAGAAACTTCGCCTTGAACATTATGAGTAAACCTAAGGACACATGTGTCCATATGCAACAGCGGAGCGTGTCTCTCTCCCACAAAGTGAATGCTAGGATCCATTTTATTCAAAAAAAAACAAAAACAAAAACAAACCGACGCTCCAAGTAAAGAACACAAGATGTGACTGAATAAAAATATAGTTTCAGGGGAGGAACCTGATGATGTTGTCGATGAAGAAGGGGATGCCTTGGGCATCCCCAAGCTTAGACGCTTGAGTCTTCTTAGAATATGCAGGGGTGAACCACGGGGGCATCCCCAAGCTTAGAGCTTTCTCCTCTTGATCATAGTATATCATTCTCCTCTCTTGACCCTTGAAAACTTCCTTCACACCAAACTTCAAGCAAACTCATTAGAGGGTTAGTGCACAATTAATAATTCACTCATTCAGAGGTGACACAATCATTCTTTTCACTTCTGGACATTGCATAATGCTACTGGACATTAATGGATCAAAGAAATAAATCCAACATAGCAAAAGAGGCAATGCGAAATAAAAGGCAGAATCTGTCAAAAACAGAACAGTCCGTAAAGACGAATTTAAAGATGGCACCAGACTTGCTCAAATAGAAAAACTCAAAACAAATGAAAGTTGCGTACATATCTGAGGATCACGCTCGTAAATTGGCAGATTTTTTCGAATTTTCTACAGAGAACTGTGCCCAGATTCGTGACAGACAGCAATGCTGTTTCTGCGCAGCAATCCCAAATATAACATCAACTTTGACATAGAAACTTTACTTGGCACAAAAACATGATAAGGAGAGGTTGCTACAGTAGTAAACAACTTCCAAGACTCAACAAAACAAAAAATTGCTGTAGGTAAAAACATGGGTTGTCTCCCATAAGCGCTTTTCTTTAACGCTAGGCGCAGAAAGTGCAAATCAAGTAACATCGAGAGTAGAAGCATCAACATCATAGCTTGTTCTAATAATAGAATCAAAAGGAAACTTCATTCTCTTTCTAGGGAAGTGTTCCATACCTTTCTTGAGAGGAAATTGATATTTAATATTACCTTCCCTCATATCAATAACAACACCAACAGTTCGAAGAAAAGATCTTCCCAACACAATAGGACAAGATGCATTGCATTCGATATCCAAGACAACAAAATCAACGGGGACAAGGTTATTGTTAACCGTAATATGCACATTATCAATCCTCCCAAAGGTTTCTTTTTAACATTATCGGCAAGATTAACATCCAAATAACAATTCTTCAATGGTGGCAAGTCAAGCATATCATAAATCTTTTTAGGCATAACAAATACTTGCACCAAGATCACATAAAGCATTACATTTAAAGTCATTGAATTTCATTTTAATGATGGGATCCCAACCATCTTCTAACTTTCTAGGAATAGAAGTTTCAAGTTTTAGTTTCTCTTCTCTAGCTTTTATGAGAGCATTTGTAATATGTTTTGTAAAGGCTAAATTTATAGCACTAGCATTAGGACTTTTAGCAAGTTTTTGTAAGAACTTTATAACTTCAGAGATGTGACAATCATCAAAATCTAAATCATTATGAGCTACAGCAATGGGATCATTGTTCCCAAGGTTGGAAAAAAAGCAATTTCAGGCAGTTTTGTTCGCTTTGCACTAGGAGTAGAAACATTGCCAACCAATTATTTTACCATTGATAGTAGGAGGTGCAGCAACATGTGAAGAATTAGCATTACTAGTGGTGGTAATAGTCCAAACTTTAGCTACATTATTCTCTTTAGCTAGTTTTTCATTTTCTTCTCTATCCCACCTAGCACGCAGTTCAGCCATTAATCTTATATTCTCATTAATTCTAACTTGGATGGCATTTGCTGTAGTAGTAATCTTATTATCAATATCATTATTAGGCATAACTTTCAATTTTAAAAGATTAACATCGGAGGCAAGCCTATCAACTCTAGAAGCAATAGTATCAATTTTATCAAGCTTTTCCTCAACAGATTTGTTAAAAGCAGTTTGTGTACTAATAAATTCTTTAAGCATGGCTTCAAGACCAGAGGGTACACTCCTATTATTATTGTAAGAATTCCCATAAGAATTACCATAACCATTACCATTAGCAGAAGGATATGGCCTATAGTTATTACCAGAGTTGTTCCTATAAGCATTGTTGTTGAAATTATTATTTTTAATGAAATTCACATCAACATTTTCTTCTTGAGCAACCAATGAAGCTAAAGGAACATTATTTGGATCAACATTAGATCTACCATTCACAAGCATAGACATAATCACATCAATCTTATCACTCAAGGAAGAGGTTTCTTCAACAAAATTTACCTTCTTACCTTGTGGAGCTCTTTCCGTGTGCCATTCAGAGTAATTTATCATCATATCATCAAGAAGCTTTGTAGCCCCCAATGTGATGGACATAAAGGTACCTCCAGCAGCTGAATCCAATAAATTCCGCGAAGAAAATTTAGTCCTGCATAGAAGGTTTGGATGATCATCCAAGTAGTCAGTCCATGGGTTGGGCAATTCTTTACCAAAGTTTTCATTCTCTCCCATGCTTGAGCAACATGTTCAGTATCTAATTGCTTAAAATTCATTATGCTACTTCTCAAAGATATAATTTTAGCGGGAGGATAATATCTACCAATAAAAGCATCCTTGCATTTAGTCCATGAATCAATACTATTCTTAGGCAAAGATAGCAACCAATCTTTAGCTCTTCCTCTTAATGAGAAAGAAAACACTTTCAATTTAATAATATCACCATCTACATCTTTATACTTTTGCATTTCACAAAGTTCAACAAAATTATTGAGATGGGCAGCAGCATCATCAGAACTAACACCAGAAAATTGATCTCTCATGACAAGATTTAGTAAAGCAGGTTTAATTTCAAAGAATTCTGCTGTAGTAGCAGGTGGAGCAATAGGTGTGCATAGGAAATCATTATTATTTGCATTTGTGAAGTCACACAACTTAGTATTTTCAGGAGTATTCATTTTAGCAACGGTAAATAAAGCAAACTAGATAAAGTAAATGCAAGTAACTAATTTTTTTGTGTTTTTGATATAGAGAGCAAGACAAGTAAATAAAGTAAAACTAGCAACTAATTTTTTTGTGTTTTGTTTAGGTGCAGCAAACAAAGTAGTAAATAAAATAAAGCAAGACAAAAACAAAGTAAAGAGATTGAGAAGTGGAGACTCCCCTGCAGCGTGTCTTGATCTCCCGGCAACGGCGCCAAAAAAAGGCTTGATGCGCGTAAATGTACACGTCCGTTGGGAACCCCAAGAGGAAGGTATGATGCGCACAGGGGCAAGTTTTCCCTCAGAAAGAAACCAAGGTTGATCGAACCAGGAGGAGCCAAGAAGCACGTTGAAGGTTGATGGTCGCGAAATGTGATGCGGCGCAACACCAGGGATTCCGGCGCCAACGGAACCTGCACAACACAACCCAAGTACTTTGTCCCAACGAAACAGTGAGGTTGTCAATCTCACCGGCTTGCTGTAACAAAGGATTAAGCGTATCGAGTGGAAGATGTTTGCAAAGAAAACAAGAACAAGTATTGCAGTAGATTATATGCTATGTAAAGAATAGGACCGGGGTCCACAGTCACTAGAGGTGTCTCTCCCATAAGATAAAAGCATGTTGGGTGAACAAATTACAGTCGGGCAATTGACAAATAGAGAAAGGCATAACAATGCATATACATGATATGATAAATATAGTGAGATTTAATTGGGCATTACGACAAAGTACATAGACCGCCATCCAACTGCATCTATGCCTAAAAAGTCCACCTTCAAGTTATCATCCGAACCCCATTCAGTATTAAGTTGCTAAGCAACAGACAATTGCATTAAGTATTGTGCGTAATGTAATCAACAACTACATCCTTAGACATAGCATCAATGTTTTATCCCTAGTGGCAACAACACATCACAACCTTAGAACCTTCTGTCACGATCCCAGGTGTCAATGAAGGCATGAACCCACTATCGAGCATAAATACCCCTCTTGGAGTTAAGAGCAAAAACTTGGCCAGAGCCTCTACTAATAACGGAGAGCATGCAAGATCATAAACAACACATAAACAATAGATTGATAATCACCATAATCATAGTACTCTCTATCCATCGGATCCCGACAAACACAACATATAGTATTACAGATAGATGATCTTGATCATGTTAGGCAGCTCACAAGATCCAACAATGAAGCACAACAAGGAGAAGACGACCATCTAGCGCTATGGACCCATGGTCCAGGGGTGAACTACTCACTCATCACTCCGGAGGCGATCATGGCGATGAAGAGTCCTCCGGAGATGAATCCCCTCTCGGCAGGTGCCGGAGGCGATCTCCGAATCCCCCGAGATGGGATTCGGCGGCGGCGTCTCCGTAAGGTTTTCCGTATCGTGGCTCTCACCGGGGGTTTCGCGACGGAGGCTTTAAGTAGGCGGGGTAGGTCGGGGCCACACGAGGTGCCCAGGGGGTAGGGCCGCGCGCCGGGGCTTGGGCCGCGCCGCCCTGTCCCCCCGGCTGCCTCGTGGCCCCACTTCGTTATCTCTTTCTCTCCTGGAAGCTTCGTGCAAAAATAGGACCCTAGGCGAAAGTTTCGTCCAATTCCGAGAATATTTCTTTACTAGGATTTCTGAAACCAAGAACAGCAGAAAACAGCAACTGGCTCTTCGCATCTTGTTAATAGGTTAGTTCCAGAAAATGCATAAATATGACATATAATGTGCATAAAACATGTAGGTATCATCAATAAAGTAGCATGGAACATAAGAAATTATCGATACGTTGGAGACGTATTAGTGGTGTGCGTGAACGTATGGTGCCATTTGCAGTATGGCCTTTTGTTCACCTCTTGTGCCGTAGGGATCTTGTGGCCTCCAGGTAGCTTCAACTGTTTCTCTTTCAGTAGCAGATCGAAAATCTGCTCAGCTTTGCTCACATCAAAGTCAAACCCTCTTGGAGGCCCTGGTGGATTCACCCATTTGCAGGACACAGTACGCGTCCGAGTCCATTCAGCTACTGCGACTTCCGATCTTCCGCAGAATCTTCATCTTCCTCGCATTGACCAGGCTTATCGCGCGCTTGAACTTGTCTTGGTATAGTTCTGGATGGCGCTGTTCATATAAGGTCACTGGACCATGTGCGCCGCGAATTGTACTCCACCCGGAACGTCGATCCTTGAATGACGCCGCAAGGCCTGCCACGGCCAGCTCGACGCTTTTTTCAGATAAATGAACCGAATAGCATCGGTTCTTGACAGCCTGAAACGCTGAATGTACTCGACACTCGTCTCTTCGCCTTTGCCGAACCTCGTGCTAGTTCGGCAATGCCGCTTCAGTAGCTTCTGAATGATATTGTGTGTGAAATTGTTCCTCCAGCTGATTACATGATCGTACTGAATTTGGCTACAACAAGGTGTACCATCCAAAAGCTGGACCGGTGAGGGATTGCGAAAAGAAACTCACCCGTAGCTGATCCGATGTTGAAACCATGCCCAACTGGGCCAAGTATCGGCTCACGTGCTCGATTGAGCTAGATCCTTCTGACCCACTGAATTTGGTGAAGTCCGGGAGCCGATACTTAGGTGGTAGTGGGATCAGGCCAAACTCATTGGGGTACGGCTTGGAATAGCCGATCTTCTTCTTCAGGATGCCGAATCTCTCAGACTGCACTGATCCGATCCGCGGTGGAGGAAGTAGCAGCTGAGCTTTCATGAATTGGTGCAGTGGCATACTTGGCTAGCCACGCCGTTTCTCAAAGATCTGCCCCCAAACTCCCGTCGTTGCAGCCGTCCTCTGCGGAACAATTGCTCTTGCTCCGACAATCCCTCCGTCGGAGCCTGGATCGCCCACGTCCAGTTGTTGCCCGCACAAACGTGCACACGTATCCGTGCGGGATCTCCTTGGGCGGCTCATATAAGAACTGATAGTCGCCCGGATCACCTCCAACCTTGTAGACAACGTAGGCCGGTGAACCTTGTTGCTGTGGAGCTGCCATCGAGTACGGCAATGGCGGCCTGGTGTGGAGTTGCACCTCTCCCTGGTGAGTTCCTAGAGCAGGTCCTGAAGGGGAGTATTGATGCTTCATGACCTCTTGCACCACATGGAGCGCAACGCGCTCCAAAGTATTTACCAGGCTCTCAGAATGCCGATGCAACGAATGAGCCACCACGTAGTTGATTTCCTGTCGCAGGCTCGGTACGTTCCTCCGAAGGGAGAGACAGATCCAACCCTCGAGGACGCCTTGTGGCGTGAATCCTTTGAACCTGATGCCGTGCGAACGGGTCTGCTCAAAGGAGCCGATGAGTTCGGCATCAACGATGGCCTTCATCTCATCGTACTTCTTCTTGTGTTCCGCAGGGAGATCCTCGTATGTGATCTGTTCCTTTGCCATCTCGGATGTCGGTGTTGACGTGGATGTTGCAGAAGATGTCCCACCGGGCGTGCCAGAATGTGTTACCTGCCAAAACCCACCGACGGGCAATGGTTAAGCAACACGAAGAGCCGGGAGGCTCCCAAGGCCGCTTAGTGGACCCTGGCACCTCGCGTCGTCCCGCAAGTCTTCCAGCCACGTCCTGGCGGTTGCTAGGGCGTGCCACCCGACCTAGACCCGATCAAGAAGGTGTTAGATTGCTTCGATTGTTCCTGCATGGTAGACACGTAAACATTAAATACGAGCCCTATCGGCTCTCAGGTTGCCCTGTGGAGCCGATCGCCCCATGGTTCACGTTGGATTTGCAATGACATGGGGATCCTGCTTGGTCAAAACAAAGCTAAACCGATCTACGACAGTTTAGGGTTTTCACCGCATAACCGGAACGTCCTACGTGTAGTCGGGCCTAGCAGATACGGAAAATGATGCAAACTACCCCTACAAGAGGCCTAAAAACCAACATAACATTGATTCCCGGAACATCCCTTGTAGGGACGGTAAACAACACCTAACGCACTACCGGATCATCCGACCCCAGCATAAGGCCTAACTATGCAGATATTAAACTAATCCTGCGGAGCAAGGAGCAACTATAACAGATCGGATCTACTAAGTAACGAACAAGCAAGATGCTGCCCTTACACCCAGATAGGTGTAAGGGCAGTTAGGTGTCGAGGGACGGCATTGCCACGCAGATATGCACGAGAAAGCATCAATGCAAGCCCCTAAACACCTAATTATAAGTAGTGATGCTCGCCATCAACAACGCTTCAGCACGAGCAGCACAAGGTAGACGATAAACGTGCTGCCTAGATCGCGAGATGCGATCTAGGCAGCATGATGCTTACCGGAAGAAACCCTCGAAGGAAGGGGTGGCGATGCGCCTGATTTGTGTTTGTTGTGAACGTGATTGTCCTCCTTTCTCGATAACCCTAGATACATATTTATAGTCCAAGGGACTTTCTAAACGAGGCGTGCACCTAACCGTGCACGGGCCAGACTCTATCTGTTAATTCTAAACACGATGCGATCTACTATATTACAGATACACGGGCAATTTAGCCCAAACTCTTAGCGAGGCCGCTTCAAAGGTGCTCCACGTGTAATCTTCGAAGCCCATCTTCACTTACGGCCCATCTCCTGATTTGGCCAAAATCGGGTGATAACAGCGTCCGTCTAGAACTCTGTTCGTTTTCCTGAGCTGCAAAAAGTAAGGAAAGTATCGGCTCGAGGCTCAATCCACTCACCACGAGCGCGGCGCGCGTCGTGACGTGACGTGTCGTGTCGAGTCGAGTCGAGACGAGCGAGCGAGGAGGAGGAGGAGGAGCGCGCGTGTAGCACTCCTATTCTCACTCACTTACTAGTGGTGAAACAACCCACCTTATAAGGTGGTCTAACTTCCTCCCAACTTTCCATGTGGGACTAAACTTCCCACCTCTTGCCACTCACTAGTGAGCTGCCACCAACTTGGGCTCAAACTCACAAGGCTGCCACTATGTGGGCTTTGAGATTTATAGGGAAAACTGAAATCTAATTTGGGCCACTAAAAGTGGGCCCAATATTTCAACAATCCCCCACCAGATCTCAAATCCCCATTTAGAGATTTACCAATACTCGCTGCTTGTTTATATACCAGTGTTTCAGCGGAGACTGTTAAGTTGAACTTCCGCCTAGAACCTTAAGCTACATCCATTCATACTTGAACAATGGACTAAGCCTTGAATTGCAAGTTTTGCGTGAACAGGGTTTCACTCAAAGTCATGACCAGTACATGGCTGCCAGTAGCCTACCCCGCGGGTGAAGCATATGCGTCATACTTCATGGTCTCTTCATGAGTTTACTAGAGATCACCCAAATCTCATAGATTGCGACGTTTAACAATCGGACTCATATAGGTGTGTTATTTCAAGAATGCTCTGTAGGACAGCATCTTTGCTATAATAGCCAACATAAACACATTAAGGCTTGTCGCCAACCTGCCTTACAGCAATTGAGAGTTGTGCATCTTCACATAGAGAGGGTTACATAATACTCTCCTCAATTAAACCACTAGTTTGTTCTTCCCAGGTCCTAATTCACGGGATCTCCGATCACAAAGGTTGGGTTACCACTATGGTGTAACATCAACGGGTCTCAAACCCATCTCCCTCGATGCACTTTCTATCACATTACGTGATAGTCCCTTTGTAAAGGGATCTGCCAGGTTTTTGTCTGTTTGAATATATGTAACAGTTATTACTCCGGAGTTTCGCAATTTCCTGACAGACTTCAAACGTCTCTTGACGTGTCTTGATGACTTCGCGTTATCCTTAGAATTGTTCACTTTGACAATTACAGTTTGATTGTCACAATTCAAAAGGATTGCCGGAACAGGTTTTTCAACCACAGGCAAGTCCATCAAGAGCTCACGCAACCATTCTGATTCAACAGTGGTTGTGTCTAAAGCAGTAAGTTCTGCTTCCATAGTTGACCTTGTCAATATGGTTTGTTTGCAAGATCTCCATGACACTGCGCCACCTCCAAAGGTAAATACATACCCACTTGTGGCGTACAGATCAGCTACATCTGAGATCCAATTCGAATCACTATATCCTTCAAGCACAGCTGGGTGCCCTGAATAGTGAATCCCATAACTCATTGTACCACATAGGTAGCGCATGACCCTATCAAGTGCATGCCAATGATCAGTACCCGGGTTTGACATGAACCTACTCAACTTGCTAACAACAAAAGAGATGTCGGGTCTAGTCGCGCTCGCTAAGTACATGAGTGAGCCAACGTAATGTCACACTGGGATCATAAGGTGTTGAAGAAGGCTTGCTATCAATATAGCCGAACCGGCTCAAGATCTTCTCAACATAATGGGATTGCGTTAGAGTAATCCCACTCTCGTTCTTAATCAGCTTGATGTTCAGAATCACATCAGCTTCTCCCAGATCTTTCATATCAAAGCTCTTTGACAAGAAAGACTTGACCTCGTGTATTACTTTCATGTTTGTACCAAAGATCAGAATATCATCCACATACAAACATAATATAACACCTTCGCCCCCACCATGGCGATAGTAAACGCACTTGTCAGCCTCATTGACAACAAAGCCTACAGAAGTTAAAGTTCTGTCAAACTTCTCATGCCATTGCTTAGGTGCTTGTTTTAGGCCATATAAAGATTTTAGCAACTTGCACACCTTTGTTTCTTCACCTTTTACTACAAACCCATCAGGCTGATCCATATAGATTTCCTCTTCCAACTCTCCATTAAGAAAAGCTGTCTTTACGTCCATTTGATGAACGATAAGACCATAGGAGGCAGCCATGGATAGTAGTACTCGAATGGTGGTAAGTCTAGCGACAGGTGAATAGGTGTCGAAGTAATCTTCGCCTTCTCTCTGTGTGTAGCCTTTCGCTACAAGCCGCGCCTTGTACTTCTCAATAGTACCATCAGGTCTTAGCTTCTTCTTGAACACCCATTTGCAGCCCACAGGCTTGCATCCATGGGGTCGTTCTGATAGCTCCCAAGTTCCATTAGAAAGAATCGAGTCCATCTCATTATGGACAGCTTCTTTCCAGTCATCTGCATCTGGAGATGCATATGCCTCTGCAATGGACGTGGGAGTATCATCCACAAGGTACACAATGAAATCATCACCAAAGGATTTTTCAATCCTTCGTCTCTTGCTCCGTTTAGGAGCTTCATTGTCATCCTTCTCAATAACAATCTCATGTGATTGTTCAAAATACTCATTAGATGTACTAGATTCAGGAACTATCTCAGTAGAAATTCTAGCAATGCTATGCATATCTTTCATAGGAAACATATTCTCAAAGAATTTTGCATCACGAGATTCCATAATAGTGTCAACATGCATATCAGGTACTTCAGATTGAACTACTAAAAATCTATAGCCTACACTCCGCGGAGCATAACCTAGAAAGATACAATCCACTGTCTTTGGTCCGAGTTTGCGCTTCTTAGTAATTGGAATATTGACTTTCGCCAAACATCCCCATGTGCGCAAATACGAAAGTGATGGTTTTCTCCCAGACCACTCCTCGTAAGGGGTTTTATCTTTATTCTTGTTAGGAACTCTATTCAGGACATGACATGTAGTCAACAAAGCCTCCCCCCACCATGCCTTTGATAAACCAGCAGTGGCTAACATGGAATTCACCAAGTCAGTCAGCGTGCGGTTTTTCCTCTCGGCAACCCCGTTTGATTGGGGCGAATAGGGAGGCGTCCTCTCATGAATAATACCATGTTCCTCACAGAATTCATCAAAGATTTTAGGAAAATATTCACCACCACGATCCGACCTAAGACGCTTGATCTTTCTCTCTAGTTGATTTTCAACTTCGGCCTTATAAATTTTAAAGTAGTCTAAGGCTTCATCTTTAGTACGCAACAAATAAACATAGCAAAATCTAGTCGCATCATCAATCAGTGTCATGAAATATCTCTTTCCACCTTTTGTCAACACACCATTCATCTCGCATAGATCAGAATGTATGAGTTCTAGAGGTGCCAAGTTTCTCTCCTCGGCCGCCTTGTGAGGCTTCCGAGGTTGCTTTGATTGCACACAACTATGGCACTTAGAACCTTTGGCAATGGTGAACTTCGGAATTAAACTTAAACTGGATAGCCGAGACATTAAACCAAAATTAATGTGACATAAACAAGAATGCCAAACACTGGTATCATCACTAACATTGCCACAAATATGGTTCACAGACTTATTACTGAAATCAGAAAGCGAAAAGCGGAACAAGCCTCCGCACTCATAGTCTTTACCAATAAATTGTCCAAACTTGGAAACAACTACTTTATTCGACTCTAAAACAACCTTAAACCCATCTCTACATAGAAGGGAGCCGCTAACGAGATTCTTGTTCATAGTAGGGACATGCTGCACGTTCCTCAGCTGCACGATCTTCCCCGAAGTGAACTTCAGATCTACCGTGCCAACACCACGAACAGAAGCATGTGACCCATTCCCCATCAAGACGGAAGAATCCCGGGCGACCTGGTAAGAAGTGAACATGGATATGTCAGCACACACATGAACATTAGCACCCGTATCAATCCACCAACATGGAGATTGAAATACCGAAAGAACAGTAAAGAGATTACCGTACCCATCAGCATTGCTAGCGGTCACCGTGTTGACTTGCCTCGCCTTTTTCTTGCGGTCTGCCCTCTCTGGACAGTCCTTAGAAAAGTGGCCAGTCTCTCCACAGGTAAAGCAGCTCAGATCTGCTTTATTTATCATCTTCTTCTTATTGAAGGTTGTAGTCTTCATAGGCTTATTGAAGGAGGGCTTGTTATTCCCTTTGTTCTTGCTGTAGGGTTTCTTCTGCACCATGTTGGCGCTAGACTGACCCTCTCCTTTCTCAGTAGTATCCTTAGCCCGAGCTTTCTCCTCAACATCAAGAGACGCTATCAGATTTTCAACTGATATCTCTTGTCTCTTGTGTTTGAGAGTTGTGGCGAAGTTCCTCCATGAAGGAGGCAACTTGGCAATAATGCATCCAGCCACAAACTTGTCAGGTAAGGCACTGATGGCGTGTAACTCACACGTTCGTTGGGAACCCCAAGAGGAAGGTATGATGCGCACAGTAGCAAGTTTTCCCTCAGAAAGAAACCAAGGTTTAATCGAACCAGGAGGAGCCAAGAAGCACGTTGAAGGTTGATGGTCGCGAAATGTGATGCGGCGCAACACCAGGGATTCCGGCGCCAACGTGGAACCTGCACAACACAACCCAAGTACTTTGTCCCAACGAAACAGTTGAGGTTGTCAATCTCACCGGCTTGCTGTAACAAAGGATTAAGCGTATCGAGTGGAAGATGTTTGCAAAGAAAACAGTAAACAAGTATTGCAGTAGATTGTATGCTATGTAAAGAATAGGACCGGGGTCCACAGTTCACTAGAGGTGTCTGATGTCTACGGGTGCTTCTATTCTTGTAGACAGTGTTGGGCCTCCAAGAGCAGAGGTTTGTAGAACAGTAGCAAGTTTCCCTTAAGTGGATTACCCAAGGTTTATCGAACTCAGGAGGAAGAGGTCAAAGATATCCCTCTCATGCAACCCGCAACCACAAAGCAAGAAGTCTCTTGTGTCCCCAACACACCTAATAGTTGTACTAGTTCGGCGAAGAGATAGTGAAATACAAGTGGTATGAATGAATATGAGCAGTAGTATGGCGCCAGAAAAGTGCTTGCTGGCGTGCAGCTGATGGTAGTAATATTGCGGGAAGTAAACATGCAGTAGTAACGCAGCAGTAGTAACGCAAAGAAAAAAGTAACAAGCAGGATAGCAGTATTTAGGAACAAGGCCTAGGGAATAGACTTTCACTAGTGGACACTCTCAACATTGATCACATAACAGAATAGATAAATGCATACTCTACACTTTTGTTGGATGATGAACACATTGCGTAGGATTACACGAACCCTCAATGCCGGAGTTAACAAGCTCCACAATAATGCTCATATTTTAGTAACCTTTAGTGTAAGATAGATCAAAAGACTAAACCAAGGCATGCTAACCAATATGGTTTCTTAAAAAGTCGAACTATCCAAGATTGTGTTGCATGGACCTATGAATACATCCATCAGTGTAAGCAGTCGGGTCAGGAGGTGGTCATCCTAAAACTTGACTTTGCGAAGGCTTTCGATACCTTTGAACATGCAGCCTTGTTACAAATTCTCCAATGCAAAGGGTTCGATGAGCGGTGGCTGCGGATGATTCGCCTCATCCTTTCATCTGGTTTTTCCTCCATTTTGCTCAATGGTGTTCCAGGGAAAAAGTTTCCTTGTAGACGTGGAGTACGGCAAGGCGATCCTTTATCTCCGGTTCTTTTTGTTGAAGGCGCTGACCTACTTCAATCTATGGTAAACCACCTTGCTCAGATGGGGCTGCTCACTCCTCCGTTACCTATTCCGGACACGGACTTTCCTATAGTCCAATACGCTGACGATACCTTGTTGATTCTTCAAGCTTGTCCGATGCAGCTTCTTGCTCTCAAGGATTTACTTCAGTCTTTTGCTGCTGCTACGGGTTTGAAGGTTAACTATGACAAGTCTTGTTTACTCCCTATAAATGTCAGTGGTGATCGTCTTCAGTTTCTGGCTGGCTGTTTTGGTTGCGCCGTGGGATCGTTACCTTTTACTTACCTCGGACTCCCGCTTGGTACCTCGAAGCCCACAATCCAAGACCTCACCCCGATCATTGATCAAATTGAGCGGAGACTCAATGCTAGTGCTAGATTTCTGGACTATGGTGGTCGATTAACGCTGGTAAATTCAGTTTTATCCTCGCTTCCGTTGCACTTTCTTTGTTCGCTCAAAATTCAGAAAACCATTCTCAAGCTCTTTGATCGTTCACGTCGGCATTGTTTGTGGGCTAAGGAGGATGACTCCACTTCAGTTAACTCTTTGGCAGCATGGTCTCTGGTCTGTAGACCAAAACGTCATGGTGGCCTAGGTGTTTTAAACATGGAAATTCAGAATAAAGCCTTATTAATGAAGCAACTACACAAGTTCTACTCCAAAGCGGACATTCCATGGGTTAAATTGGTTTGGGCTCTGTATGCGCCAGGTGCTCCTCATGCCCAGTCTAGCAGAGGGTCTTTTTGGTGGAAAGACGTGTTTAGTCTTGTTGGAGATTATCGGAGCATTAGCAGAATTCAGATCGGTAATGGTTCTTCGACGCTGTTTTGGAAGGATTTTTGGCATGGTGTGACGAATCTATGTGACAAGTTTCCACGCCTCTTCTCATATGCTTTGAATGAGGATGTGACAGTTGCTGACTTTGCTCAAAACCCGGATATTTTCTCGATGTTTTTGTTGCCGCTGTCAACCCAAGCTTTTGAAGAACTTCAGCAAGTGCAACAGATTATGGAGAGCTTGGCTATCGATCCAACTATTCATGATTCCCGTATTTTTGTCTGGGGCAGTGATCAGTTTACTTCTGCCAAATATTACAACTTTTTATTTGCAAGGTTGCCACAAGATCAGGCGCTAAACTCTATTTGGAAATCAAAGTGTCTTCCAAAGCTAAGAATCTTTGCTTGGTTATTACTCCAGGATAGGCTTAATACGAAAGATATTATGCAGCGTAAAAATTGGCATATTGAAGAGGGGCCTGCGTGTGTTCTATGCACAAATAGCACCTTGGAGACATGTGATCACTTATTTTTTGAGTGCTCGTTTGCTCAAGAGTGTTGGACTTCTGTGGGGATTCAGTGGGATTGCTCCTTACCCGTCTCTAACCGTTTGCTTCAGGCAAGATCGATGTTTCAGGGGCCTTGCTTTATGGAAATTTTCACCTGCGCTGCATGGAATATATGGAAAGAGAGAAATGAATACATTTTTAAAAACCAGCCTCCTTTTATGGCACGTTGGAAGGTCAAGTTCAGGAGTGATCTCCTTCTTCATCAGTATAGAGTTAAGGCTGCTATGGTGCAACCTCTTATGGACTGGGTTCTGCATGTTTTTTTCTTAATATGTTTTTGCTTTATTATTATTATTATTATTTTCACTTCCTTCCCCCTTGATGTACTTCTTGTAGTCTGTACTTGTGTTTGGTGGTTAATATAAAATCTACACCGTAGGGGCTTCCCCTACGGTAATTCGGTCAAAAAAAAAGACTAAACCAAGTACTAGCATAGCATGCACACTGTCACCTTCATGCATATGTAGGAGGAATAGATCACATCAATACTATCATAGCAATAGTTAACTTCGCAATCTACAAGAGATCATGATCATAGCATAAACCAAGTACTAACACGAGTGCACACACTGTCACCATTACACCGTGTAGGAGGAATAAAACTACTTTAATAACATTGCTAGAGTAGCACATAGATAAATTGTGATACAAAACATATTGCAATCATAAAGAGATATAAATAAGCACTTCACTATGCCATTCATAACAGTGAATAAGTATTCTGTGAAATATAGCCTAAGAGACCCACACGGTGCACACACTGTCACCTTTACACACGTGGGACAAGGAGTCTCCGGAGATCACATAAGTAAAACTCACTTGACTAGCATAATGACATCTAGATTACAAGCATCATCATATGAATCTCAATCATGTAAGGCAGCTCATGAGATTATTGTATTGAAGTACATAGGAGAGAGATGAACCACATAGCTACCGGTACACCCGAGCCTCGATGGATAACTACTCCCTCCTCATGGGAGCAGCAGGTGATGAAGATGGCGGTGGAGATGGCAGCGGTGTCGATGGAGAAGCCTTCCGGGGCACTTCCCCGTCCCGGTGCCGGAACGAGACTTCTGTCCCCCGAATCTTGATTTCGCGATGGCGGCGGCTCTGGAAGGTTTTCTCGGGTCTCGTCTTCGTATCGGTGTTTTTAGGTCAGGGACGAATAAATAGGCGAAGAGATGGAGTCGGAGGGGCCACGGGGTGCCCACACAGGGGGGCGTGCCCCCCTGGCCCGCGCCGGGGTGTGGTGTGGGGCCCCCCTCCCTCTCGTCCCTCTCCGGTGCTCGGAAGCTTCCGGGAATTATAAGGTCTTCGGTCTTTATTTCGTCCGATTCCGAAAATATTTCTTTACTAGGATTTCTGAAACAAAAAAAGCAGAAAACAGCAACTGGCCTTTCGGCATCTCGTCAATAGGTTAGTTCCGAAAACGCACGAATATGACATATAATGTGTATAAAACATGTAGATATCATCAATAAAGTGGCATGGAACATAAGAAATTATCGATACGACGGAGACGTATCAGCATCCCCAAGCTTAGTTCTGCTCGTCCCGAGCAGGTAAAACGATAACAAAGATAATTTCAAGTGACATGCCATCATAACCTTGATCATACTATTGTAAGCATATGAGATAAATGCAGAGATTCGAAGCAATGATGAAGATAATGAGTAAACAAATGAATCATATAACAAAGACTTTTCATGAATAATACTTTCAAGACAAGCATCAATAAGTCTTGCATAAGAGTTAACGCATAAGCAATAAATTCTTAGTAGAAAGCTTTGAAACAACACAAAGGAAGATATAAGTTTCAGCGGTTGCTTTCAACTTTAACATGTATATCTCATGGATAATTGTCAACACAAAGTAATATAACAAGTGCAATAGGTAAACATGTAAGAATCAATGCACACAATTTACACAAGTGTTTGCTTCTAAGATAGAAAGAATAGGTAAACTGACTCAACAATAAAGTAAAAGAATGGCCCTTCAAAGAGGAAAGCATCGATTGCTATATTTGTGCTAGAGCTTTTATTTTGAAAACATCAAGAGAGTATAAAAGTAAAGTTTTGAGAGGTGTTTGTTGTTGTCAACGAATGGTAGCGGGTACTCTAACCCCCGACAAACCTTCAAAGAGCGGCTCCAATTTTATTTTATTTTTGGGTGGCACTCCTTCCAACCTTTCTTTCACAAACCATGGCTAACCGAATCCTCGGGTGCCTGCCAACAATCTCATACCATGAAGGAGTGCCTTTTTATTTTAGTTTTATTATGATGACACTCCTCCCCACCTTTGCTTTCTCAAGCCATGGCTAACCGAATCCTTCGGGTGCCGTCCAACAATCACATACCATGGAGGAGTGTCTATTTTTGTTAATTAATTTGGGACTGGGAATCCCATTGCCAGCTCTTTTTGCAAAATTATTGGATAAGCGGATGAAGCCACTAGTCCATTGGTGAAAGTTGCCCAACAAGATTGAAAGATAAACACCACATACTTCCTCATGAGCTATAAAACATTGACACAAATCAGAGGTAATAACTTTTGAATTGTTTAAAGGTAGCACTCAAGCAATTTACTTTGGAATGGCGGAGAAATACCATGTAGTAGGTAGGTATGGTGGACACAAATGGCATGAATATTGGCTCAAGTATTTGGATGCATGAGAAGTATTCCCTCTCGATACAAGGTTTAGGCTAGCAAGGTTATTTGAAGCAAACTCAAGTATAAAATGGTGCAGCAAGACTCACATATAAACATATTGTAAGCATTATAAGACTTTACATTGTCTCCTTGTTGTTCAAACACCTCAACCAGAAAATATCTAGACTTAGAGAGACCAATCATGCAAACCAAATTTTAACAAGCTCTATGTAATTATTCATTAATGGGTACTAGGTACATGATACAAGAGCTTAAACAAGATCTATATGAGCACAACAATTGCCAAGTATCACATTATTCAAGACATTATACCAATTACTACATGTAGCATTTCCCGTTTCCAACCATATAACAATTAACGAAGCAGTTTCAACCTTCGCCATGAAAATTAAAAGCTAAGAACACATGTGTTCATACGAACCAGCGGAGTGTGTCTCTCTCCCAAACAATCATTTATTCAAACAAAAACAAAAACAAAACATACAGACGCTCCAAGTAAAGCACATAAGATGTGACCGAATAAAAATATAGTTTCACTAGAAGAAAACTGATAAGTTGTCGATGAAGAAGGGGATGCCTTGGGCATCCCCAAGCTTAGATGCTTGAGTCTTCTTAGAATATGCAGGGGTGAACCACGGGGCATCCCCAAGCTTAGAGCTTTCACTCCTCTTGATCATAGTATATCATACTCCTCTCTTGACCCTTGAAAACTTCCTTCACACCAAACTTCAAGCAAACTCATTAGAGGGTTAGTGCACAATTAATAATTCACATGTTCAGAGGTGGCACAATCATTCTTTACACTTCTGGACATTGCATAAAGCTACTGGACATTAATGGATCAAAGAAATGAATCCAACATAGCAAAAGAGGCAATGCGAAATAAAAGGCAGAATCTGTCAAAAACAGAACAGTCCGTAAAGACGAATTTTAAGATGGCACCAGCCTTGCTCAAATGGAAAAACTCAAAACTAATGAAAGTTGCGTACATATCTGAGGATCACGCTCGTAAATTGGCAGATTTTTTCGAATTTTCTACAGAGAACTGTGCCCAGATTCGTGACAGACAGCAATGCTGTTTCTGCGCAGCGATCCCAAATATAACATCAACTTTAACATAGAAACTTTATTTGGCACAAAAACATGATAAGGAGAGGTTGATACAGTAGTAAACAACTTCCAAGACACAAATATAAAACAAAGTACTATAGTAAAAACACATGGGTTATCTCCCAAGAAGTTCTTTCTTTATAGCCATTAAGATGGGCTCAGCAGTTTTAATGATGCACTCGCAAGAAATAGTAGTTGAAGCAAAAGAGAGCATCAAGAGGCAAATTCAAAACACATTTAAGTCTAACATGCTTCCTATGCATAGGAATCTTGTAAATAAATAAGTTCAAGAAGCATAATGCAACAAGCATAGAAAGATAAAACAAGTGTAGCTTAAAAAATTTCAGCACATAGAGAGGTGTTTTAGTAACATGAAAATTTTTACAACCATATTTTCCTCTCTCATAATAACTTTCAGTAGCATCATGAGCAAACTCAACAATATAACTATCACATAAAGCATTCTTATCATGAGTCTCATGCATAAAATTATTACTCTCCACATAAGCATAATCAATTTTATTAGTTGTAGTGGGAGCAAATTCAACAAAGTAGCTATCATTATTATTCTCATCATCAAATATAGGAGGCATAGTATCATCAAAGTAAATTTTCTCCTCAATGCTTGGGGGACTAAAAATATCATGCTCATCAAAGCCAGCTTCCCCAAGCTTAGAATTTTCCATAGCATTAGCAACAATAGTGTTCAAAGCATTCATATTAATATGTTCCATGGGTTTTTTAATTTTCGCATCAAACCATCCATGTCTTAAATCAGAAAATAGAATAAAAAGGTCATTGTTGTCCATTATGCCTAACTAGTGTAAACAAGAAACCAAATGTCGTAATTGCAGAGTCTAAAGGAAATAGCTTTGAGCACAAACAATGGCGCCTTAAAAGCATCAGTTACTGAACCGAGTATAGTGCCTTTTACCTTTCCTCCCCGGCAACGGCGCAAAAGTGCTTGGCGCGTAGTTGACGAGGGAGGAAAAGTGCTTAGTTGCGGGCTTGCCAATGTGTGAGTGCCGTTTACCTTCCCTCCCCGGCAACGGCGCCTTAAAAGTGCTTGATGTCTACGGTGCTTCTATTCTTGTAGACGTGTTGGGCCTCCAAGAGCAGAGGTTTGTAGAACAGCAGCAAGTTTCCCTTAAGTGGATTACCCAAGGTTTATCGAACTCAGGGAGGAAGAGGTCAAAGATATCCCTCTCATGCAACCCGCAACCACAAAGCAAGAAGTCTCTTGTGTCCCCAACACACCTAATAGGTGTACTAGTTCGGCGAAGAGATAGTGAAATACAAGTGGTATGAATGAATATGAGCAGTAGTATGCCTAAAAGTGCTTGTCGTGCAGATGATAGTAATATTGCGGGAAGTAAACATGCGAGTAACGCAGCGTAGTAACGCAAGAAAACAAGAATAAGCAAGTGATAGCAGATTTAGGAACAAGGCCTAGGGAATAGACTTTCACTAGTGGACACTCTCAACATTGATCACATAACAGAATAGATAAATGCATACTCTACACTTTTGTTGGATGATGAACACATTGCGTAGGATTACACGAACCCTCAATGCCGAGTTAACAAGCTCCACAATAATGCTCATATTTTAGTAACCTTTAGTGTAAGATAGATCAAAAGACTAAACCAAGTACTAGCATAGCATGCACACTGTCACCTTCATGCATATGTAGGAGGAATAGATCACATCAATACTATCATAGCAATAGTTAACTTCGCAATCTACAAGAGATCATGATCATAGCATAAACCAAGTACTAACACGAGTGCACACACCGTCACCATTACACCGTGTAGGAGGAATAAAACTACTTTAATAACATTGCTAGAGTAGCACATAGATAAATTGTGATACAAAACATATTGCAATCATAAAGAGATATAAATAAGCACTTCACTATGCCATTCATAACAGTGAATAAGTATTCGTGAAATATAGCCTAAGAGACCCACACGGTGCACACACTGTCACCTTTACACACGTGGGACAAGGAGTCTCCGGAGATCACATAAGTAAAACTCACTTGACTAGCATAATGACATCTAGATTACAAGCATCATCATATGAATCTCAATCATGTAAGGCAGCTCATGAGATTATTGTATTGAAGTACATAGGAGAGAGATGAACCACATAGCTACCGGTACAGCCCCGAGCCTCGATGGAGAACTACTCCCTCCTCATGGGAGCAGCACCGTTGATGAAGATGGCGGTGGAGATGGCAGCGGTGTCGATGGAGAAGCCTTCCTGGGGCACTTCCCGTCCGGGTGCGAACAGAGACTTCTGTCCCCCGAATCTTGATTTCGCGATGGCGGCGGCTCCGAAGGTTTTCCGGGTCTCGTCTTCGTATCGGTGTTTTTAGGGACGAATAAATAGGCGAAGAGATGGAGTCGGAGGCCACGGGGTGCCTGCACCACGGGGCGCGCCCCCGGCCCGCGCCGGTGGTGTGGGGCCCCCGGCTCCCTCTCGTCCCTCTCCGGTGCTCGAAGCTTCCGGAATTATAAGGTCTTCGGTCTTTATTTCGTCCGATTCCGAAAATATTTCTTTACTAGGATTTCTGAAACCAAAAACAGCAGAAAACAGCAACTGGCCTTTCGGCATCTCGTCAATAGGTTAGTTCCGGAACATATGACATATAATGTGTATAAAACATGTAGATATCATCAATAAAGTGGCATGGAACATAAGAAATTATCGATACGAGACTAGAGTGTCTCTCCCATAAGATAAAAGCATGTTGGGTGAACAAATTACAGTCGGCAATTGACAAATAGAGAAAGGCATAACAATGCATATACATGATATGATAAATATAGTGAGATTTAATTGGGCATTACGACAAAGTACATAGACCGCCATCCAACCGCATCTATGCCTAAAAAGTCCACCTTCAAGTTATCATCCGAACCCCATTCGTATTAAGTTGCTAAGCAACAGACAATTGCATTAAGTATGGTGCGTAATGTAATCGACAACTACATCCTTAGACATAGAATCAATGTTTTATCCCTAGTGGCAACAAGACATCACAACCTTAGAACTTTCTGTCACTGTCCCATGTGTCAATGAAGGCATGAACCCACTATCGAGCATAAATACCCTCTTGGAGTTAAGTGCAAAAACTTAGCAGAGCCTCTACTAATAACGGAGAGCATGCAAGATCATAAACAACACATAAACAATAGATTGATAATCACCATAACATAGTATTCTCTATCCATCGGATCCCGACAAACACAACATATAGTATTACATATAGATGATCTTGATCATGTTAGGCAGCTCACAAGATCCAACAATGAAGCACAACAAGGAGAAGACGACCATCTAGCTACTATGGACCCATGGTCCAGGGTGAACTACTCACTCATCACTCCTGAGGCGACCATGGCGGTGTAGAGTCCTCCGGAGATGAATCCCCTCCGGCAGGTGCCGGAGGCGATCTCCGAATCCCCCGAGATGAGATTCGCGCGCGCGGCGTCTCTTGAAGGTTTTCCGGTGGCTCTGCTCGGGGTTTTCGCGACGGAGGCTTTAAGTAGGCGGAAGGGCAACGCGGGGGCCACACGAGGGCCCCACACCCTAGGTCGCCGCGGCCAGGGCCTGGGCCGCGCGCCCCTATGGTGTCGGCACCTCGTGGCCCCACTTCCTTCTCTTCTTCGGAAGCTCCGTGCAAAAATAGGACCCCGGGCGAAGATTTCGTCCAATTCCGAGAATATTTCCTTACTAGGATTTTGAAACCAAAAACAGCAGAAAAAGAATCGGCTCTTCGCATCTTGTTAATAGGTTAGTTCCGTAAAATGCATAAATATGACATATAATGTGCATAAAACATGTAGGTATCATCAATAAAGTAGCATGGAATATAAGAAATTATCGATACGTTGGAGACGTATCAGCATCCCAGCTTAGTTCTGCTCGTCCGAGAGTAAAACGATAACAAAGATAATTTTAAGTGACATGCCATCATAATCTTGATCATACTATTTGTAAACATATGTAATGAATGCAGGGATCAAAACAAAGGTAATGACATGAGTAAACAACTGAATCATAAAGCAAAGACTTTTCATGAATAGTACTTCAAGACAAGCATCAATAAGTCTTGCATAAGAGTTAACTCATAAAGCAATAAATCAAAGTAAAGGTGTTGAAGCAACACAAAGGAAGATTAAGTTTCAGCGGTTGCTTTCAACTTATAACATGTATATCTCATGGATATTGTCAACATAAAGTAATATAACAAGTGCAATATGCAAGTATGTAGGAATCAATGCACAGTTCACACAAGTGTTTGCTTCTTGAGGTGGAAGGAGATATGTAAACTGACTCAACAATAAAAGTAAAAGAAAGGTCCTTCAAAGAGGAAAGCATCGATTGCCGTATTTGTGCTAGAGCTTTTATTTTGAAAACATGAAACAATTTTGTCAACGGTAGTAATAAAGCATATGAGTTATGTAAATTATATCTTACAAGTTGCAAGCCTCATGCATAGTATACTAATAGTGTCCGCACCTCGTCCTACTTAGCTTGGACTACCGGATCTTTGCATGCCATGTTTCAACCAAGTGTCACAAAGGGGTACCTCCATGCCGCCTGTACATAGGTCTAAGGAGAAAGCTCGCATTTTGGATTTCTCGCTTTTGATTATTCTCAACTTAGACATCCATACCGGGACAACATGGACAACAGATAATGGACTCCTCTTAAATGCATAAGCATGTAGCAATGATTATTATTCTCATATGAGATTGAGGATATATGTCCAAACTGAAACTTCCACCATGATTCATGGTTTTAGTTAGCGGCCCAATGTTCTTCTCTAACAATTTTGCATGCTCCAACCACTAAAATGATAGATCCTTCAGACAAGACGGACATGCATAACAACTCACATGATATTCAACAATAGTTGATGGCGTTCCGTAAGCATGGTTATCGCACAACAAGCAACTTAATAAAATATAAAGTGCATAAGTACATATTCAATACTACGATAGTTTTTAAGGCTATTTTGTCCCATGAGCTATATATTGCAAAGGTGAATGATGGAATTTTAAAGGTAGCACTCAAACAATTTACTTTGGAATGGCGGAGAAATACCATGTAGTAGGTAGGTATGGTGGACACAAATGGCATAGTGGTTGGCTCAAGGATTTTGGATGCATGAGAAGTATTCCCTCTCGATACAAGGTTTAGGCTAGCAAGGTTATTTGAAGCAAACTCAAGGATGAACAGTGTAGCAAAACTCACATAAAAGACATATTGTAAACATTATAAGACTCTACACCGTCTTCCTTGTTGTTCAAAAGTCAATACTAGATATTATCTAGACCTTAGAGAGACCAAATATGCAAATCAAATTTTAGCAAGCTCTATGTATTTCTTCATTAATGGGTGCAAAGCATATGATGCAAGTGCTTAAACATGAGCACAACAATTGCCAAGTATCACATTATCCAAGACATTTTACCAATTACTACATGTAGCATTTTCCAATTCCAACCATATAACAATTTAACGAAGAAGAAACTTCGCCTTGAACATTATGAGTAAAGCCTAAGGACATATGTGTCCATATGCAACAGCGGAGCGTGTCTCTCTCCCACAAAGTGAATGCTAAAATCCATTTTATTCAAACAAAAACAAAAACAAAAACAAACCGACGCTCCAAGTAAAGAACACAAGATGTGATTGAATAAAATATAGTTTCAGGGGAGGAACCCGATGATGTTGTCGATGAAGAAGGGGATGCCTTGGGCATCCCCAATCTTAGACGCTTGAGTCTTCTTAAAATATGCAGGGGTGAACCACGGGGCATCCCCAAGCTTAGAGCTTTCACTCCTCTTGATCATAGTATATCATTCTCTCTCTTGACCCTTGAAAACTTCCTTCACACCAAACTTCAAGCAAACTCATTAGAGGGTTAGTGCACAATTAACAATTCACACATTCAGAGGTGACACAAACATTCTTTACACTTCTGGACATTGCATAAAGCTACTGGACATTAATGGATCAAAGAAATAAATCCAACATAGCAAAAGAGGCAATGCGAAATAAAAGGCAGAATCTGTCAAAAACAGAACAGTCCGTAAAGACGAATTTAAAGATGGCACCAGACTTGCTCAAATGGAAAAACTCAAAATTAATGAAAGTTGCGTACATATCTGAGGATCACGCTCGTAAATTGGCAGATTTTTTAGAATTTTCTACAGATACCTGTGCCCAGATTCGTGACTGACAGCAATGCTGTTTCTGCGCAGCGATCCCAAATATAACATCAACTTTGACATAGAAACTTTACTTGGCACAAAAACATGATAAGGAGAGGTTGCTACAGTAGTAAACAACTTCCAAGACTCAACAAACAAAAAAATTGCTGTAGTAAAAACATGGGTTGTCTCCCATAAGCGCTTTAACGCCTTTGCTACGCAGAAAGTGCAAATCAAGTATTATCGAGAGACGAAGCATCAACATTATTATTTTTCATGCAAACACAACTTGTTGCAGAGGGTACTTTAGGTGCTCCATTATCTAAATTTCTATGGTGGTGCTAGGGGTTTTAGAAATTTTAGGCCTATAATAATTCTTTTGTTTAGGCACTTTAGAGGCGTACATGAATTTTTGCTCTTTACCCACATAAGCTTTCTCATTATACTTGAGAGAAGAAAAGGTTGAACCCAAGGTTCCCATAGCTTTTTCAAGTTCATCAATCCTATTGGTTTGATTATCATGGATAACACAAGTTCCTAGGACACTAATTCTTTCATCAATTCCTCCTAGGGATTTATCAAGTTCATCAGTTTTATCCAATAACATTTCCAATTTAGTTTCAATACTTGGGAAATTTTTCTCTATGATTTCCAATTTTTTCATAACATCCTCAGGAGAGATTTCAATTTTAACTTCATTAACAGGTGGTATTCCAACTAGACTCTCAATGATGCAACTAGCTTCTAAAGCGGGAGTACCTAGGAAATTACCTCCGAAAGAGTATCAAGAACATATCTATTCCAACTAGATAAACCAACATAGAAGTTCCTAAGAAGGATGGTGGTGGAGTGTTTCTTAATGCACCTTTGATGAGCATTAATAATTCTATACCAAGCATCTTTAAAACTTTCTCCACCTTGTTGCTTAAAAGAACGAACTTCAACTTCAGGATTACTCATTTTAGTAGCAAGAAATAAAACAAACTAGATAAAGTAAATGCAAGTAAATAATTTTTTTGTGTTTTTGATATAGAGAGCAAGACAAAAATAAAGTAAAACTAGCAACTAATTTTTTTGTATTTTGATTTAGTGCAGCAAACAAAGTAGTAAATAAAATAAAGCAAGACAAAAACAAAGTAAAGAGATTGAGAAGTGGAGACTCCCCTTGCAGCGTGTCTTGATCTCCCCGGCAACGGCGCCAGAAAAAGTGCTTGATGGCGTGTAACTCACACGTTCGTTGGGACGGAGCCAAGAAGGTATGATGCGCACAGTAGCAAGTTTTCCCTCAGAAAGAAACCAAGGTTTAATCGAACCAGGAGGAGCCAAGAAGCACGTTAAAGGTTGATGGTCGCGAAATGTGATGCGGCGCAACACCAGGGATTCCGGCGCCAACGTGGAACCTACACAACACAACCCAAGTACTTTGTCCCAACGAAATAGTGAGGTTGTCAATCTCACCGGCTTGTTGTAACAAAGGATTAAGCGTATCGAGTGGAAGATGTTTGCAAAGAAAACAGTAAACAAGTATTGCAGAGATTGTATGCTATGTAAAGAATAGGACCGGGGTCCATAGTTCACTAGAGGTGTCTCTCCCATAAGATAAAAGCATGTTGGGTGAACAAATTACAGTCGGGCAATTGACAAATAGAGAAAGGCATAACAATGCATATACATGATATGATAAATATAGTGAGATTTAATTGGGCATTACGACAAAGTACATAGACCGCCATCCAACTGCATCTATGCCTAAAAAGTCCACCTTCAGGTTATCATCCGAACCCCATTCAGTATTAAGTTGCTAAACAAGAGACAATTGCATTAAGTATGGTGCGTAATGTAATCGACAACTACATCCTTAGACATAGAATCAATGTTTTATCCCTAGTGGCAACAACACATCACAACCTTAGAACTTTCTCACTGTCCCAGGTGTCAATGAAGGCATGAACCCACTATCGAGCATAAATACTCCCTCTTGGAGTTAAGAGCAAAAACTTGGCCAGAGCCTCTACTAATAACGGAGAGCATGCAAGATCATAAACAACACATAAACAATAGATTGATAATCACCATAACATAGTATTCTCTATCCATCGGATCCCGACAAACACAACATATAGTATTACATATAGATGATCTTGATCATGTTAGGCAGCTCACAAGATCCAACAATGAAGCACAACAAGGAGAAGACGACCATCTAGCTACGCTATGGACCCATGGTCCAGGGGTGAACTACTCACTCATCACTCCGGAGGCGACATGGCGGTGTAGAGTCCTCCGGGAGATGAACCCCTCCGCAGGTGCCGGAGGCGATCTCCCGAATCCCCCGAGATGGGATTCGGCGGCGTCTCCGGAAGGTTTTCCGTATCGTGACTCTGCATCGGGGTTTTCGACGAGGCTTTAAGTAGGCGGAAGGGCAACGCAGGGGCCACACGAGGGCCCCGCACCCTAGGTCGGCGCGGCCAGGCCTGGGCCTCGCGCCTATGGTGTCTGCGCCTCGTGGCCCCACTTCCTTCCCTCTTCGGTCTTCTGGAAGCTGCAAAAATAGGACCCTGGGCGAAGATTTCGTCCAATTCCGAGAATATTTCCTTACTAGGATTTCGAAACCAAAAACAGAGAAACAAAGAACTGACTCTTCGGCATCTTGTTAATAGGTTAGTTCAGAAAATGCATAAATATGACATATAATGTGCATAAAACATGTAGGTATCATCAATAAAGTAGCATGGAACATAAGAAATTATCGATACGTTGGAGACGTATCGCACACTTAAGGAGTTCAAGCTCTTCGCAATGCAGCCATCTCATGAGATTACTACAACGGTTGTTCACCATCCTGATGTCATGGAAGCTCTCCATGATGTACAATTCACTGCCTGCATCGGTTGCACCGAATTTAGCATTCAGTGCATCCCAGAGCTCTTTACCATCTGTTATGTGCATGTACACATCACACAGACGATCAGCAAGAATACTCAGAACGCATCCGACGAAGAGAGTATTGTTTTCCTTGAACTTGTTCTGATCTTGGTCAGATATAGTTCCTTTAGGTAAACCATTACTAACTTCGAACACTTTCAGATGAGTAAGCCAGAGCGTGGCCTTAACTTGCCACCTCTTGAAGTGCACACCGGTAAACTTATCCGGCCTCAGTGCATCAGCAAAACCAGCCATTGTTAACTCAGGAAATTGCCTACAATTAGGTTTTTGGATTGTTGGATAATTAGGCACAATTTCCATGATTAATTCCAGAATATAAAACATGATGACAAGCAACTACTAACATGTGAAACTCGAACATACTAGATGCATTAATCAACATGAGTAGCAGCAGCACAAACGATAAAGCATCCATCGCTAAACAGATCGAGATATGTCGCACGTACCGATCTGGTGGAGGTGTAGCAGATGATGTCGCAGCAGTAACGTTGTTGATGACAACGTTGTTGACGACAGGGACGACGGGTCGAAGTAGACGGCGTTGAAGACGACGGAAGGCAGCACCGCCCGACTTGGACGGAAGGCGACCCGTGATGAAGAACTTGAGCAGTCGCGCAGAGCGCTTCCCAAACCTAATTCGCCCTCTCCCGTACAGGATCGCAAGGACGAGCGGTTCCGGAGACCTGCTCTCCCGTTCGCCGATGCACGTCGGCGCGCGGGATGGAGTAGGCTACGATGGCGGCGCAGAGAGAGAGGTGGAAACCCTAACTCGTGTATTCGGTATGTCTCGGCTCGAGGCTCAATCCACTCACCACGAGCGCGGCGCGTCGCGCCGCGTCGTGTCGAGACGAGCGAGGAGGAGGAGGAGCGCGCGTGTAGCACTCCTATTCTCACTCACTTACTAGTGGTGAAACAACCCACCTTATAAGGTGGTCTAACTTCCTCCCAACTTTCCATGTGGGACTAAACTTCCCACCTCTTGCCACTCACTAGTGAGCTGCCACCAACTTGGGCTCAAACTCACAAGGCTGCCACTATGTGGGCTTTGAGATTTATAGGAAAAACTGAAATCTAATTTAGGCCACTAAAAGTGGGCCCAATATTTCAACAACTCCTACATATATCAATGTGTAGAAATTACAAGAAGGGATCTCACAGTGAACTGACAGATTACTTGTATTTCCAAGATGGCAGTGAACTGACAGAGTACACAAATAAATATTTACCTCTCATGTGACTTTCTCAAGATGACAGTGAACTGACAGAGTACACAAGATGATAGTGTTCTGGAAAGGAGGTTTAGCAAACTGAAAATGTTAACCAAACTGCTTTGAGTAGTGTACTGTACTGGCAAATATGCTCACAGTGTTCTGGAAAGGAGGTTTAGCAAGCTGAAAATGTTAACTAAACTGCTTAGAGTATTTGCTGTTCTTACCAAGCACACACGCATGCCTATCCCTTATCCTATATAGAAAATGCTTATCTGAGAGTTAAAAACTCATCAGTTTCTTAAACGATCGATCCGGCCCCGTTTGGGGGACGGTTTGGGGATGCGACTGGAGATGCTCTAATGTGTAATCATCAGTTTCTTAAACGATCGATTTATCATGCATGACAATGTTTTTGGAGATTTTTTTTTGTTACATACGAGACATTAAGAAATGATAGAGTTGCCTATTTGCTTGGACATTGTAGGTGCAGTGGTGTACTTTGACATACCAGCTCCGATCTTATCTCTGATCCGGCAACCTTGCAGTACCCCACTTTCAAAGACATTGTTCTCATCGACGCTGACATATAATTATTATCATTTCATATCTGGTTTGCGCTATTAGGCCCCATCATTTCATGTGTAGATCCACCAAGATACCTCGATGTCCGAAGATTCCACCATCAATGTCTGTGTCTTCAAATTTTCGTATGTGCTCAACCAACACAAAATGCCGAATATGCCCTTGAACTTGGCTCGCAAATTTGAGAAAACATAAAGTGATAGAAAATCTATTGAAATTGATGTCGTCCTTTGACATGGTACCATACATGATAGTTATTTATTATTTGATGAGTTGTGCTTCTCAAGGAAGCAGTTGTTAGGTAAAGTGAGTCGCAAATAAGCCGTATCTACAAGGAAGTGACAATTAGTGTTAGCGAATCATAGAGCCATGCTTCTCAAAGATTGTGGTTAGCGAGTCGTAGAGCAGCCAGGTTTTTCAAGGAACGAAAAAGGGTAACACGAGTCGTAGTGGACGTCGGCGCGGTAGCAACGACGGACACGGAGACGAGCCCACCACTTAAATGAAAGTAGAGGTTAGTTCTAGCGAGTCACGGATGAGCCATGCATCGTCTCAAGGAAGTAGCGGTTAAAATAACTTGGGTTAGAGTGGACATCGAAGACATATCGACAACAAACACAGAGATGGGCCAACACGTTAAGGAAAGCAATGGTTATGGTAACACTAGTTGGAGTCGTGCTATTGGAATAGGGTAACCAGCTAGTCTGAGTGGTCGTCAGCGCGGCAACAATGACGGATATGGAGACGGGTTCGCCACTTTGAATGAAAGTAGAGATTAGTTCTAGCAAGTCGAATACAAGCCATGCATCATCTCAAGGAAGTAGCGATTAAAGTAAAACGGTTCGGAGTGGACGTCGACAAAATATTTACGATAGACAAAGAGACGGGCCCAACACGTCAACAAAAGCAGCACTTATATATGGTAACACGAATTTGAAACGTGTGTTGGAATAGGGTAACGCGAGTCGTAGTGGACGTCGGCACGATAGCAACGACGGACACAGAGACGAGCCCACCACCTTAAATATATGAAATCACATTTTTGTTCTAGCTAGTTGCCGATGAGCCCTACGTTGTGTCAAGGAAGTAGTGGTCAAAGTAACAAGGTTCATAGTGGACATCGATAGAATATCACTGGCATACATAGAGATGAGCCGAGCACGTCAACGGAAGTAGCGGTTATGATAACACTAGTTGGAGACGTGCCATCCGTCTCAAGGAAGAAGTGGTTAGGGTAACACGATTCTGATCACAATGAACTGCACTCCTATGTCAAGAGTTTGTACTAAATAAAACTATCTAGATTCAAAAATCAAAATTATATTCAAATTTGGCCAAACTAAACGTAATGAATCCCCCACAATTGGGCCATATGATTCTGGCTCTCCTCCCGCACGCGTCCAGATCTCACCGTGGTCGTTCTCTACAATGTGTGCCTTGGCTACCACCGCATCAACATGTCCTCCCTTTACAGCATCGAACCATGCGGACCGATGATGTCCTCTTATCACCTTCAAGATTTGGATCTCCGATGGGGTCATCCCGGCTCATCTCCAGCACTCCCTTGCCCGCCTATGCATGTACTATCTTGAGTTACTACTGTTCCATTGAATTGTCTCATCCCTTAGCGGTGAATTAGACATGGCGGGCATGCATGGAGAAGAAATATGCATACATTATATGCATACATGTGGTAGCATGTGCCTACATGACGTTGCACATGCATGAGCCACCCACACCTATGCACACCTATGTTCTGGCTATCAGCTTTGTCGAGAAAATGGCATCGTGCAACGGTCATATCCTTTTCTTTTTTGAGCAACTGCCTGCTGCAGGATGGTCATCGACTTCTGGGTAATCTCTATATAATTATACATGATGGAGACTCTTCCAAGATACAATTAGGCATCATCATAGCCACCTAGCGTTGATTACTCCCAACTCAGACAATAAGAATAGCTAACCTCTGCGAGGTGCATCATCCTCCACCCAAAACACGAAAAAGTTTGTTGTCCTTCCATGTCGTGTATGCCCTCGTGCCAGAAGACGGTTGCTACTGCATATTAGTTTCTCTTGCATCATCGCATTTAGTAAATGGTGAGTATACATATCAAGGAGTATGCTTTTAGCATAAAATAGCAGTTGATTTTCCTCGTCAAGCCCCGTTGCACATGCAATAGTAAGAAGTGTTATTTTTTTTGCCAAAAAAGCAAACAACGCCTATAATAATTAATTAGATTAAACATATTTATCACGTGGGGACGAGTAACTTTTTTTTGCAGCAAACTGGCCTGGACTTCGCTCGGCTCCGCGGGCAGGCTTCCATAGGTGTTTGTCGATGGAGAGCACCTATACAACTCGACTAGGTTCGGCGCATGAATGAGGCTAGGGAGCAACTCCATGGCCAAACAGGGAGAAGAAAATTTGCTCATCCATGGAGTTTGCCGCTTAGAGTACCAGCTAGATGAGAGGAGGCGTTGTTGTGTAGCGGAGCCCCATGAGACAATACGCCGGTGCCACTAAGAGGAATGCCCAAGTGAGCTGGAACAACGGCATGATCGACGTATGACCCATTGAACATCGGCATGAACCCTTTCAGCAACATCGGGTCGAGTGTCCACTTCAACAGCTAGGCAGTGCATGAATTTCTGGGCGAGGCGCGCATGCTGATTCAAAGTTGACATCATGATGATGCACATATGCATGGTTTTTTTTTTTGCAAAGTGTACATCTCCGTGGACGACCAATTCTGTTGCCACCTCTTGCTTAATTGGCTAGATAATTGACAACTTGGTGATGCAATACCCACCTGTGAAAAGTCTACCCAAGAAAGCTCACATGTTAAGCAATGTGCGTGCATGCATTTATGTAGTTGTTTCACCGCTGTTTTTAAAAAAAGTGTAGTTGTTCCGAAGAATTCTTAGCAAGCAAGTGCAACTTCATGGCCAAAGAGAGAGAAGAAAAACTCACTGTAGTTTATTTCTCTTCCTTATCCTTTTGCCCTTTGGCATGCTGGATGTATATAAACTACATGCATGAAACACGAAGCATGCATCTGCCTACCACACCAACACAACTTCCTGCATTGATTCCCGCTAGAGTAAACATCAGCCCAACAACGGAAAGCCTAGCTGGGTCCAAACAGACAATATGGCCCAGTAGTGGAACGGGGCAACCTAGATGGTTTGGCTGGTGGAGCATTGTATTGTTTAGTCCCACATTGCTAGTCTAGAGAGGTTGTGACCACCTTATAAGGGAGGCATTTTGTTGTCTTCTAGATAGATGTACCAAGAAGAAGTACATGTACATAGCGCGTGCGCTCGCGTGAATATTCGCGACTTAAGACTTTGGACGCTTGGCGACGACGCGCGGACTAGCAAATAAAATATTTCTTTTTATCCATGGATTTTCTGTTCTATTAGCTCCATAGTGGTACGCAGAGCTAGGCGCGACGGGACGCGTCGCTGCGCCTCTGCGTGAACTGCACCGTCGTTGCGCGCCAATAACTTCCGTCACGAGGTAGGCGATGGTTTGGTTAAAATTTATTGTGCCACTGACGCGTCGGCCCCGCCACTCCCCGCCTCGCTTTTCGGTGTGTCCGGCGTCCCTAGTGCGTCCCCTGTGGGGCGGGGACGGGCTCGGGGCGCCGGACACCGTATCGGGGCGCGCCGGACAAAATTGGGCTTTGGGGGACGCGGCTGAAACCGTTTTTTGGTCCGGCGCGTGATGCGCGTAGATGTACACGTCCGTTGGGAACCCCAAGAGGAAGGTATGATGCGCACAGTGGCAAGTTTTCCCTCAGTATGAAACCAAGGTTTAATCGAACCAAGAGGAGCCAAGAAGCACGTTGAAGGTTGATGGTCGCGAAATGTGATGCGGCGCAACACCAGGGATTCCGGCGCCAACTAGGAACCTGCACAACACAACCAAAGTACTTTGCCCCAACGAAACAGTGAGGTTGTCAATCTCACCGGCTTGCTGTAACAAAGGATTAAACGTATCGAGTGGAAGATGTTTGCAAAGAAAACAGTAAAACAAGTAGATTGTATGCTATGGAAAGAATAGGACCGGGGTCCACAGTTCACTAGAGGTGTCTCTCCCATAAGATAAAAGCATGTTGGGTGAACAAATTACAGGCAATTGACAAATAGAGAAAGGCATAATAATGCATATACATGACATGATAAATATAGTGAGATTTAATCCGGCATTACGACAAAGTACATAGACCGCCATCCAACCGCATCTATGCCTAAAAAGTCCACCTTCAGTTATCGTCCGAACCCCTCCAGTATTAAGTTGCAAAGCAACAGACAATTGCATTAAGTATTGTGCGTAATGTAATCAATAACTACATCCTTAGACATAGCATCAATGTTTTATCCCTAGTGGCAACAAGCACATCACAACCTTAGAACTTTCTGTCACTGTCCGGTATCAATGAAGGCATGAACCCACTATCGAGCATAATTACTCCCTCTTGGAGTTAAGAGTAAAAACTTGGCCAGAGCCTCTACTAATAACGGAGAGCATGCAAGATCATAAACAACACATGAACAATAGATTGATAATCACCATAATCATAGTACTCTCTATCCATCGGATCCCGACAAACACAACATATAGAATTACATATAGATGATCTTGATCATGTTAGGCAGCTCACAAGATCCAACAATGAAGCACAACAAGGAGAAGACGACCATCTAGCTACTGCTATGGACCCATGGTCCAGGGGTGAACTACTCACTCATCACTCCGGAGGCGATCATGGCGATGAAGAGTCCTCCGGAGATGAATCCCCTCTCCGGCAGGGTGCCGGAGGCGATCTCCGAATCCCCCGAGATGGGATTCGCGGCGGCGGCTCTCCGTAAGGTTTTCCGTATCGTGGCTCTCGGTACTGGGGGTTTCGCGACGGAGGCTTTAAGTAGGCGGAAGGTCAACGCGGGGGCCACACGAGGGGCCCAGGGGGCAGCGCGCGGCCAAGACCTAGGCCGCCGCCACCCCCCGGCTGCCTCGTGGCCCCACTCGTTAGGTCTTCGGTCTTCTGGAAGCTTCGTGCAAAAATAGGACCCTGGGCGAAAGTTTCGTCCAATTTCGAGAATATTTCTTTACTAGGATTTCTGAAACCAAAAACACAGAAAAACTGGCTTTCGGCATCTTGTTAATAGGTTAGTTCCAAAATGCATAAATATGACATATAATGTGCATAAAACATGTAGGTATCATCAATAAAGTAGCATGGAACATAAGAAATTATCGATACGTTGGAGACGTATCAGCATCCCCAAGTTAGCTCGTCCCGAGCAGGTAAAACGATAACAAAGATAATTTCTGAAGTGACATGCCATCATAATCTTGATCATACTATTTGTAAACATATGTAATGAATGCAGCGATCAAAGCAAAGGTAATGACATGAGTAAACAACTGAATCATATAGCAAAGACTTTTCATGAATAGTACTTCAAGACAAGCATCAATAAGTCTTGCATAAGAGTTAACTCGTAAAGCAATAAATCAAAGTAAAGGTGTTGAAGCAACACATAAGAAGATTAAGTTTCAGCGGTTGCTTTCAACTTGTAACATGTATATCTCATGGATATTGTCAACATAAAGTAATATAACAAGTGCAATATGCAAGTATGTAGGAATCAATGCACAGTTCACACAAGTGTTTGCTTCTTAAGGTGGAAGGAGATAGGTAAACTGACTCAACAATAAAAGTAAAAGAATGGTCCTTCGCAGAGGAAAGCATCGATTGCTGTATTTGTGCTAGAGCTTTTATTTTGAAAACATGAAACAATTTTGTCAACGGTAGTAATAAAGCATATGAGTTATGAAAATTATATCTTACAAGTTGCAAGCCTCACGCATAGTATACTAATAGTGCCCGCACCTCGTCCTACTTAACTTGGACTACCGGATCTTTGCATGCCATGTTTCAACCAAGTGTCACAAAGGGGTACCTCCATGCCGCCTGTACAAAGGTCCAAGGAGAATGCTCGCATTTCGGATTTCTCGCTTTTGATTATTCTCAACTTAGACATCCATACCGGACAACATGGACAACAGATAATGGACTCCTCTTTAATGCATAAGCATGTAGCAAAGTTATTATTCTCATATGAGATTGAGGATATATGTCCAAAACTGAAACTTCCACCATGATTCATGGCTTTAGTTAGCGGCCCAATGTTCTTCTCTAACAATTTTGCATGCTCCAACCACTAAAATGATAGACCTTCAGACAAGACGGACATGCATAGCAACTCACATGATATTCAACAATAGTTGATGGCGTTCCCCAGAAACATGGTTATCGCACAACAAGCAACTTAATAAAATATAAAGTGCATAAGTACATATTCAATACTACGATAGTTTTTAAGGCTATTTTGTCCCATGAGCTATATATTTGTGAATGATGGAATTTTAAAGGTAGCACTCAAGCAATTTACTTTGGAATGGCGGGTAAATACCATGTAGTAGGTAGGTATGGTGGACACAAATGGCATAATGGTTGGCTCAAGGATTTTGGATGCATGAGAAGTATTCCCTCTCGATACAAGGTTTAGGCTAGCAAGGTTATTTGAAGCAAACTCAAGGATGAACAAGTGCAGCAAGACTCACATAAAAGACATATTGTAAACATTATAAGACTCTACACTGTCTTCCTTGTTGTTCAAAACTCAATACTAGATATTATCTAGACCTTAGAGAAACCAAATATGCAAATCAAATTTTAGCAAGCTCTATGTATTTCTTCATTAATGGGTGCAAAGCATATGATGCAAGAGCTTTAAACATGAGCACAACAATTGCCAAGTATCACATTATCCAAGACATTTTAGAATTACTACATGTAGCATTTTCCAATTCCAACCATATAACAAATTAACGAAGAAGAAACTTCGCCTTGAACATTATGAGTAAAGCCTAAGGACACATGTGTCCATATGCAACAGCGGAGCGTGTCTCTCTCCCACAAAGTGAATGCTAGGATCCATCTTATTCAAACAAAAACAAAAACGAAAACAAACCGACGCTCCAAGTAAAGAACACAGATGACCGAATAAAAATATAGTTTCGGGGAGGAACCTGATGATGTTGTCGATGAAGAAGGGGATGCCTTGGGCATCCCCAAGCTTAGATGCTTGAGTCTTCTTAAAATATGCAGGGATGAACCACGGGGCATCCCCAAGCTTAGAGCTTTCACTCCTCTTGATCTTAGTATATCATTCTCCTCTCTTGACCCTTGAAAACTTCCTTCACACCAAACTTCAAGCAAACTCATTAGAGGGTTAGTGCATCATTAATAATTCACACATTCAGAGGTGACACAATCATTCTTTTCACTTCTGGACATTGCATAATGCTACTGGACATTAATGGATCAAAGAAATAAATCCAACATAGCAAAAGAGGCAATGCGAAATAAAAGGCAGAATCTGTCAAAAACAGAACAGTCCGTAAAGACGAATTTATAAATGGCACCAGACTTGCTCAAATGGAAAAACTCAAAACTAATGAAAGTTGCGTACATATCTGAGGATCACGCTCGTAAATTGGCAGATTTTTTCGAATTTTCTACAGAGAATTATGCCCAGATTCGTGACAGACAGCAATGCTGTTTCTGTGCAGCGATCCCAAATATAACATCAACTTTGACATAGAAACTTTACTTGGCACAAAAACTTGATAAGGAGAGGTTGCTACAGTAGTAAACAACTTCCAAGACTCAATAAAACAAAAAATTGCTGTAGGTAAAACATGGGTTGTCTCCCATAAGCGCTTTTCTTTAACGCCTTTCAGCTAGGCGCAGAAAGTGCAAATCAAGTAACATCGAGAGTAAAAGCATCAACATCATTACCTTGGGAGCTGGGAGTTTTCTCAACAATGCATTGTATCTGGTCTATATAAGTAACTCCTCTCTCATTGCTCCTAGGCTTACTATTCTCATCAAACAAATTTTCAGGAACAAGCCAAGCATAGTTATTTTCCAAAGCTTCATGCATCCCTAGTAGTTTACTAGGTATTGGCGCTTTAATTTCCCTACCATCATTAACATTATTAGTATACTTAATTCTATCCATATCCATCTTTTCAAGTATTTGTTTAAAATTAGGAAAGAAACCAAGCCTCTTATGCTTAATAAAAACTTTTCTAGCTTCTTTAACTATATCCTCAAATTCTCTAACAAGGACTTTTAAAACAAAATTTCTCTTTTCCCCATCTCCATATCCGAAAGTGTAAGAAACATATGTTGTATTATGGGATTGAGATTAACAAATCTAGTTTCTAACATGTGTATCAAACAGGCAGAAGCACTTTCATAAGTAGGAGCAGTTTTTAATAATGGTATATCTTCAAAATCTTCATCCATACTAACATGGGTGAAAAATTCTTCTATATTATCTCTTCCAATGATACACCCTCGTCCTACCGGTATCTCTTCCAAAGTAAACTTAGGATTAAGCATGATGAAATAAGCAAAAAGTAAACTAGGCAAACAAAATAAAGACAAGTAACTAATTTTTTTGTGCTTTTGATATGGAGAGCAAGACAGCAAATAAAGTAAAACTAGCAACTAATTTTTTTTGTATTTTGTTTAGGTGCAGCAAACAAAGTAGTAAATAAAATAAAGCAAGACAAAAACAAAGTAAAGAGATTGAGAAGTGGAGACTCCCTTGCACGTGTCTTGATCTCCCCGGCAACGGCGCGCAGAAAAAGTGCTTGATGCGCGTAGATGTACACGTCCGTTGGGAACCCCAAGAGGAAGGTATGATGCGCACGGTGGCAAGTTTCCCTCAGCATGAAACCAAGGTTTAATCGAACCAGTAGGAGCCAAGAAGCACGTTGAAGGTTGATGGTCGCGAAATGTGATGCGGCGCAACACCAGGGATTCCGGCGCCAACTAGGAACCTGCACAACACAACCAAAGTACTTTGCCCCAACGAAAAGTGAGGTTGTCAATCTCACCGGCTTGCTGTAACAAAGGATTAAACGTATCGAGTGGAAGATGTTTGCAAAGAAAACAAAAACAAGTAGATTGTATGCTATGGAAAGAATAGGACCGGGGTCCACAGTTCACTAGAGGTGTCTCTCCCATAAGATAAAAGCATGTTGGGTGAACAAATTACAGTCGGGCAATTGACAAATAGAGAAAGGCATAATAATGCATATACATGACATGATAAATATAGTGAGATTTAATCCGGCATTACGACAAAGTACATAGACCGCCATCCAACCGCATCTATGCCTAAAAAGTCCACCTTCAGGTTATCGTCCGAACCCCCTCCAGTATTAAGTTGCAAAGCAACAGACAATTGCATTAAGTATTGTGCGTAATGTAATCAATAACTACATCCTTAGACATAGCATCAATGTTTTATCCCTAGTGGCAACAGCACATCACAACCTTAGAACTTTCTGTCACTGTCCCAGGTATCAATGAAGGCATGAACCCACTATCGAGCATAATTACTCCCTCTTGGAGTTAAGAGTAAAAACTTGGCCAGAGCCTCTACTAATAACGGAGAGCATGCAAGATCATAAACAACACATGAACAATAGATTGATAATCACCATAATCATAGTACTCTCTATCCATCGGATCCCGACAAACACAACATATAGAATTACATATAGATGATCTTGATCATGTTAGGCAGCTCACAAGATCCAACAATGAAGCACAACAAGGAGAAGACGACCATCTAGCTACTCCTATGGACCCATGGTCCAGGGGTGAACTACTCACTCATCACTCCGGAGGCGATCATGGCGATGAAGAGTCCTCCGGGAGATGAATCCCCTCTCCGGCAGGGTGCCGGAGGCGATCTCCGTAATCCCCCGAGATGGGATTCGCGGCGGCGGCGTCTCGTAAGGTTTTCCGTATCGTGGCTCTCGGGGTTTCGCGACGGAGGCTTTAAGTAGGCGGAAGGTCAACGCGGGGGCCACACGAGGGGCCCAGGGGGCAGGGCCGCGGCCAAGACCCAGGCCGCGCCGGCCCCTGGCTGCCTCGTGGCCCCACTTCGTTAGGTCTTCGGTCTTCTGGAAGCTTCGTGCAAAAATAGGACCTGGGCGAAAGTTTCGTCCAATTCCGAGAATATTTCTTTACTAGGATTTCTGAAACCAAAAACAGAAACAAGAACCTTCGCATCTTGTTAATAGGTTAGTTCCAGAAAATGCATAAATATGACATATAATGTGCATAAAACATGTAGGTATCATCAATAAAGTAGCATGGAACATAAGAAATTATCGATACGTTGGAGACGTATCAGCGCGCCCCAAATTGCTTTGGGGGACGCGAGTGGAGATGCTCTAAATGTATGGGTTCAACTTGAGTTTCATTTGAATGTACGTGAATATTGTTGCCATTATTTCAAGCACATCTTATACTCCAGAGAAGCATACCTCTCCCATAAACAATTAAACAATCAACTTGTTGTATTGAGTACTCTCCTACGTATATCAATGTTCGGAAGCTAGAGTGAAGAAATCTAGTATTCTCGTGAAGATGTAGAATTGAAAGGAATTTTCACCTTCCTTTCCTCACGGAGACAAAGACTTAACCAAGAAGATTGTCTTTTTTTGTGTGTATTTTTCTTTTTTTTAATATCTGTCGCTAAATGTATGTATACAAATGAAGTATCAGATGTGCAATATAATTGAAATTTGGCAATGTATTTTTTGAGTGTTCGGTTGGGCATACACCTGCTTGTATCATGGTTCTACAGCTACAACGTGCCGGCTTTGTCTAAAAGCGTTTGCGATGTTTTTGTAAAGCTGACGATTCGCGTAAATATACTATCTCCGTCATAGACGGGAAATCACAACATACCGTTTGCGCGGGCCTCTAAATCGCACATGGTTTCTTTGAAGAACGTGTGCGATATGGTGACCCATCGCACACGGTTGTTGATGACAACGTTGTTGACGACAGGGACGACGGGTCGAAGTAGACGGCGTTGAAGACGACGGAAGGCAGCACCGCCCGACTTGGACGGAAGGCGACCCGTGATGAAGAACTTGAGCAGCAGAGCGCTTCCCAAAAACCTAATTCGCCCTCTCCCGTACAGATCGCAAGGACGAGCGGTTCCGGAGACCTGCTCTCCCGTTCGCCGATGCACGTCGGCGCGCGGGATGGAGTAGGCTACGATGGCGGCGCAAGCAGAGAGAGGTGGAAACCCTAACTCGTGTATTCGGTATGTTCTCGGCTCGAGGCTCAATCCACTCACCACGAGCGCGGCGCGCGTCGCGTCGCGTCGTGTCGAGACGAGCGAGCGAGCGAGGAGGAGGAGGAGCGCGTGTAGCACTCCTATTCTCACTCACTTACTAGTGGTGAAACAACCCACCTTATAAGGTGGTCTAACTTCCTCCCAACTTTCCATGTGGGACTAAACTTCCCACCTCTTGCCACTCACTAGTGAGCTGCCACCAACTTGGGCTCAAACTCACAAGGCTGCCACTATGTGGGCTTTGAGATTTATAGGAAAAACTGAAATCTAATTTAGGCCACTAAAAGTGGGCCCAATATTTCAACAACTCCTACATATATCAATGTGTAGAAATTACAAGAAGGGATCTCACAGTGAACTGACAGATTACTTGTATTTCCAAGATGGCAGTGAACTGACAGAGTACACAAATAAATATTTACCTCTCATGTGACTTTCTCAAGATGACAGTGAACTGACAGAGTACACAAGATGATAGTGTTCTGGAAAGGAGGTTTAGCAAACTGAAAATGTTAACCAAACTGCTTTGAGTAGTGTACTGTACTGGCAAATATGCTCACAGTGTTCTGGAAAGGAGGTTTAGCAAGCTGAAAATGTTAACTAAACTGCTTAGAGTATTTGCTGTTCTTACCAAGCACACACGCATGCCTATCCCTTATCCTATATAGAAAATGCTTATCTGAGAGTTAAAAACTCATCAGTTTCTTAAACGATCGATCCGGCCCCGTTTGGGGGACGGTTTGGGGATGCGACTGGAGATGCTCTAATGTGTAATCATCAGTTTCTTAAACGATCGATTTATCATGCATGACAATGTTTTTGGAGATTTTTTTTTGTTACATACGAGACATTAAGAAATGATAGAGTTGCCTATTTGCTTGGACATTGTAGGTGCAGTGGTGTACTTTGACATACCAGCTCCGATCTTATCTCTGATCCGGCAACCTTGCAGTACCCCACTTTCAAAGACATTGTTCTCATCGACGCTGACATATAATTATTATCATTTCATATCTGGTTTGCGCTATTAGGCCCCATCATTTCATGTGTAGATCCACCAAGATACCTCGATGTCCGAAGATTCCACCATCAATGTCTGTGTCTTCAAATTTTCGTATGTGCTCAACCAACACAAAATGCCGAATATGCCCTTGAACTTGGCTCGCAAATTTGAGAAAACATAAAGTGATAGAAAATCTATTGAAATTGATGTCGTCCTTTGACATGGTACCATACATGATAGTTATTTATTATTTGATGAGTTGTGCTTCTCAAGGAAGCAGTTGTTAGGTAAAGTGAGTCGCAAATAAGCCGTATCTACAAGGAAGTGACAATTAGTGTTAGCGAATCATAGAGCCATGCTTCTCAAAGATTGTGGTTAGCGAGTCGTAGAGCAGCCAGGTTTTTCAAGGAACGAAAAGGGTAACACGAGTCGTAGTGGACGTCGGCGCGGTAGCAACGACGGACACGGAGACGAGCCCACCACTTAAATGAAAGTAGAGGTTAGTTCTAGCGAGTCACGGATGAGCCATGCATCGTCTCAAGGAAGTAGCGGTTAAAATAACTTGGGTTAGAGTGGACATCGAAGACATATCGACAACAAACACAGAGATGGGCCAACACGTTAAGGAAAGCAATGGTTATGGTAACACTAGTTGGAGTCGTGCTATTGGAATAGGGTAACCAGCTAGTCTGAGTGGTCGTCAGCGCGGCAACAATGACGGATATGGAGACGGGTTCGCCACTTTGAATGAAAGTAGAGATTAGTTCTAGCAAGTCGAATACAAGCCATGCATCATCTCAAGGAAGTAGCGATTAAAGTAAAACGGTTCGGAGTGGACGTCGACAAAATATTTACGATAGACAAAGAGACGGGCCCAACACGTCAACAAAAGCAGCACTTATATATGGTAACACGAATTTGAAACGTGTGTTGGAATAGGGTAACGCGAGTCGTAGTGGACGTCGGCACGATAGCAACGACGGACACAGAGACGAGCCCACCACCTTAAATATATGAAATCACATTTTTGTTCTAGCTAGTTGCCGATGAGCCCTACGTTGTGTCAAGGAAGTAGTGGTCAAAGTAACAAGGTTCATAGTGGACATCGATAGAATATCACTGGCATACATAGAGATGAGCCGAGCACGTCAACGGAAGTAGCGGTTATGATAACACTAGTTGGAGACGTGCCATCCGTCTCAAGGAAGAAGTGGTTAGGGTAACACGATTCTGATCACAATGAACTGCACTCCTATGTCAAGAGTTTGTACTAAATAAAACTATCTAGATTCAAAAATCAAAATTATATTCAAATTTGGCCAAACTAAACGTAATGAATCCCCCACAATTGGGCCATATGATTCTGGCTCTCCTCCCGCACGCGTCCAGATCTCACCGTGGTCGTTCTCTACAATGTGTGCCTTGGCTACCACCGCATCAACATGTCCTCCCTTTACAGCATCGAACCATGCGGACCGATGATGTCCTCTTATCACCTTCAAGATTTGGATCTCCGATGGGGTCATCCCGGCTCATCTCCAGCACTCCCTTGCCCGCCTATGCATGTACTATCTTGAGTTACTACTGTTCCATTGAATTGTCTCATCCCTTAGCGGTGAATTAGACATGGCGGGCATGCATGGAGAAGAAATATGCATACATTATATGCATACATGTGGTAGCATGTGCCTACATGACGTTGCACATGCATGAGCCACCCACACCTATGCACACCTATGTTCTGGCTATCAGCTTTGTCGAGAAAATGGCATCGTGCAACGGTCATATCCTTTTCTTTTTTGAGCAACTGCCTGCTGCAGGATGGTCATCGACTTCTGGGTAATCTCTATATAATTATACATGATGGAGACTCTTCCAAGATACAATTAGGCATCATCATAGCCACCTAGCGTTGATTACTCCCAACTCAGACAATAAGAATAGCTAACCTCTGCGAGGTGCATCATCCTCCACCCAAAACACGAAAAAGTTTGTTGTCCTTCCATGTCGTGTATGCCCTCGTGCCAGAAGACGGTTGCTACTGCATATTAGTTTCTCTTGCATCATCGCATTTAGTAAATGGTGAGTATACATATCAAGGAGTATGCTTTTAGCATAAAATAGCAGTTGATTTTCCTCGTCAAGCCCCGTTGCACATGCAATAGTAAGAAGTGTTATTTTTTTTTGCCAAAAAAGCAAAGAACGCCTATAATAATTAATTAGATTAAACATATTTATCACGTGGGGACGAGTAACTTTTTTTTGCAGCAAACTGGCCTGGACTTCGCTCGGCTCCGCGGGCAGGCTTCCATAGGTGTTTGTCGATGGAGAGCACCTATACAACTCGACTAGGTTCGGCGCATGAATGAGGCTAGGGAGCAACTCCATGGCCAAACAGGGAGAAGAAAATTTGCTCATCCATGGAGTTTGCCGCTTAGAGTACCAGCTAGATGAGAGGAGGCGTTGTTGTGTAGCGGAGCCCCATGAGACAATACGCCGGTGCCACTAAGAGGAATGCCCAAGTGAGCTGGAACAACGGCATGATCGACGTATGACCCATTGAACATCGGCATGAACCCTTTCAGCAACATCGGGTCGAGTGTCCACTTCAACAGCTAGGCAGTGCATGAATTTCTGGGCGAGGCGCGCATGCTGATTCAAAGTTGACATCATGATGATGCACATATGCATGGTTTTTTTTTTTGCAAAGTGTACATCTCTGTGGACGACCAATTCTGTTGCCACCTCTTGCTTAATTGGCTAGATAATTGACAACTTGGTGATGCAATACCCACCTGTGAAAAGTCTACCCAAGAAAGCTCACATGTTAAGCAATGTGCGTGCATGCATTTATGTAGTTGTTTCACCGCTGTTTTTAAAAAAAGTGTAGTTGTTCCGAAGAATTCTTAGCAAGCAAGTGCAACTTCATGGCCAAAGAGAGAGAAGAAAAACTCACTGTAGTTTATTTCTCTTCCTTATCCTTTTGCCCTTTGGCATGCTGGATGTATATAAACTACATGCATGAAACACGAAGCATGCATCTGCCTACCACACCAACACAACTTCCTGCATTGATTCCCGCTAGAGTAAACATCAGCCCAACAACGGCAAGCCTAGCTGGGTCCAAACAGATAATATGGCCCAGTAGTGGAACGGGGCAACCTAGATGGTTTGGCTGGTGGAGCATTGTATTGTTTAGTCCCACATTGCTAGTCTAGAGAGGTTGTGACCACCTTATAAGGGAGGCATTTTGTTGTCTTCTAGATAGATGTACCAAGAAGAAGTACATGTACATAGCGCGTGCGCTCGCGTGAATATTCGCGACTTAAGACTTTGGACGCTTGGCGACGACGCGCGGACTAGCAAATAAAATATTTCTTTTTATCCATGGATTTTCTGTTCTATTAGCTCCATAGTGGTACGCAGAGCTAGGCGCGACGGGACGCGTCGCTGCGCCTCTGCGTGAACTGCACCGTCGTTGCGCGCCAATAACTTCCGTCACGAGGTAGGCGATGGTTTGGTTAAAATTTATTGTGCCATTGACGCGTCGGCCCCGCCACTCCCCGCCTCGCTTTTCGGTGTGTCCGGCGTCCCTAGTGCGTCCCCTGTGGGGCGGGGACGGGCTCGGGGCGCCGGACACCGTATCGGGGCGCGCCGGACAAAATTGGGCTTTGGGGGACGCGGCTGAAACCGTTTTTTGGTCCGGCGCGCCCCAAATTGCTTTGGGGGACGCGAGTGGAGATGCTCTAAATGTATGGGTTCAACTTGAGTTTCATTTGAATGTACGTGAATATTGTTGCCATTATTTCAAGCACATCTTATACTCCAGAGAAGCATACCTCTCCCATAAACAATTAAACAATCAACTTGTTGTATTGAGTACTCTCCTACGTATATCAATGTTCGGAAGCTAGAGCGAAGAAATCTAGTATTCTCGTGAAGATGTAGAATTGAAAGGAATTTTCACCTTCCTTTCCTCACGGAGACAAAGACTTAACCAAGAAGATTGTCTTTTTTTGTGTGTATTTTTCTTTTTTTTAATATCTGTCGCTAAATGTATGTATACAAATGAAGTATCAGATGTGCAATATAATTGAAATTTGGCAATGTATTTTTTGAGTGTTCGGTTGGGCATACACCTGCTTGTATCATGGTTCTGCAGCTACAACGTGCCGGCTTTGTCTAAAAGCGTTTGCGATGTTTTTGTAAAGCTGACGATTCGCGTAAATATACTATCTCCGTCATAGACGGGAAATCACAACATACCGTTTGCGCGGGCCTCTAAATCGCACATGGTTTCTTTGAAGAACGTGTGCGATATGGTGACCCATCGCACACGGTTGTTGATGACAACGTTGTTGACGACAGGGACGACGGGTCGAAGTAGACGGCGTTGAAGACGACGGAGGCAGCACCGCCCGACTTGGACGGAAGGCGACCCGTGATGAAGAACTTGAGCAGCGCAGAGCGCTTCCCAAAAACCTAATTCGCCCTCTCCCGTACAGGATCGCAAGGACGAGCGGTTCCGGAGACCTGCTCTCCCGTTCGCCGATGCACGTCGGCGCGCGGGATGGAGTAGGCTACGATGGCGGCGCAAGCAGAGAGAGGTGGAAACCCTAACTCGTGTATTCGGTGTCTCTCGGAGGCTCAATCCACTCACCACGAGCGCGCGCGCGCGTCGCGTCGTGTCGAGACGAGCGAGCGAGCGAGGAGGAGGAGGAGCGCGCGTGTAGCACTCCTATTCTCACTCACTTACTAGTGGTGAAACAACCCACCTTATAAGGTGGTCTAACTTCCTCCCAACTTTCCATGTGGGACTAAACTTCCCACCTCTTGCCACTCACTAGTGAGCTGCCACCAACTTGGGCTCAAACTCACAAGGCTGCCACTATGTGGGCTTTGAGATTTATAGGAAAAACTGAAATCTAATTTAGGCCACTAAAAGTGGGCCCAATATTTCAACAACTCCTACATATATCAATGTGTAGAAATTACAAGAAGGGATCTCACAGTGAACTGACAGATTACTTGTATTTCCAAGATGGCAGTGAACTGACAGAGTACACAAATAAATATTTACCTCTCATGTGACTTTCTCAAGATGACAGTGAACTGACAGAGTACACAAGATGATAGTGTTCTGGAAAGGAGGTTTAGCAAACTGAAAATGTTAACCAAACTGCTTTGAGTAGTGTACTGTACTGGCAAATATGCTCACAGTGTTCTGGAAAGGAGGTTTAGCAAGCTGAAAATGTTAACTAAACTGCTTAGAGTATTTGCTGTTCTTACCAAGCACACACGCATGCCTATCCCTTATCCTATATAGAAAATGCTTATCTGAGAGTTAAAAACTCATCAGTTTCTTAAACGATCGATCCGGCCCCGTTTGGGGGACGGTTTGGGGATGCGACTGGAGATGCTCTAATGTGTAATCATCAGTTTCTTAAACGATCGATTTATCATGCATGACAATGTTTTTGGAGATTTTTTTTGTTACATACGAGACATTAAGAAATGATAGAGTTGCCTATTTGCTTGGACATTGTAGGTGCAGTGGTGTACTTTGACATACCAGCTCCGATCTTATCTCTGATCCGGCAACCTTGCAGTACCCCACTTTCAAAGACATTGTTCTCATCGACGCTGACATATAATTATTATCATTTCATATCTGGTTTGCGCTATTAGGCCCCATCATTTCATGTGTAGATCCACCAAGATACCTCGATGTCCGAAGATTCCACCATCAATGTCTGTGTCTTCAAATTTTCGTATGTGCTCAACCAACACAAAATGCCGAATATGCCCTTGAACTTGGCTCGCAAATTTGAGAAAACATAAAGTGATAGAAAATCTATTGAAATTGATGTCGTCCTTTGACATGGTACCATACATGATAGTTATTTATTATTTGATGAGTTGTGCTTCTCAAGGAAGCAGTTGTTAGGTAAAGTGAGTCGCAAATAAGCCGTATCTACAAGGAAGTGACAATTAGTGTTAGCGAATCATAGAGCCATGCTTCTCAAAGATTGTGGTTAGCGAGTCGTAGAGCAGCCAGGTTTTTCAAGGAACGAAAAAGGGTAACACGAGTCGTAGTGGACGTCGGCGCGGTAGCAACGACGGACACGGAGACGAGCCCACCACTTAAATGAAAGTAGAGGTTAGTTCTAGCGAGTCACGGATGAGCCATGCATCGTCTCAAGGAAGTAGCGGTTAAAATAACTTGGGTTAGAGTGGACATCGAAGACATATCGACAACAAACACAGAGATGGGCCAACACGTTAAGGAAAGCAATGGTTATGGTAACACTAGTTGGAGTCGTGCTATTGGAATAGGGTAACCAGCTAGTCTGAGTGGTCGTCAGCGCGGCAACAATGACGGATATGGAGACGGGTTCGCCACTTTGAATGAAAGTAGAGATTAGTTCTAGCAAGTCGAATACAAGCCATGCATCATCTCAAGGAAGTAGCGATTAAAGTAAAACGGTTCGGAGTGGACGTCGACAAAATATTTACGATAGACAAAGAGACGGGCCCAACACGTCAACAAAAGCAGCACTTATATATGGTAACACGAATTTGAAACGTGTGTTGGAATAGGGTAACGCGAGTCGTAGTGGACGTCGGCACGATAGCAACGACGGACACAGAGACGAGCCCACCACCTTAAATATATGAAATCACATTTTTGTTCTAGCTAGTTGCCGATGAGCCCTACGTTGTGTCAAGGAAGTAGTGGTCAAAGTAACAAGGTTCATAGTGGACATCGATAGAATATCACTGGCATACATAGAGATGAGCCGAGCACGTCAACGGAAGTAGCGGTTATGATAACACTAGTTGGAGACGTGCCATCCGTCTCAAGGAAGAAGTGGTTAGGGTAACACGATTCTGATCACAATGAACTGCACTCCTATGTCAAGAGTTTGTACTAAATAAAACTATCTAGATTCAAAAATCAAAATTATATTCAAATTTGGCCAAACTAAACGTAATGAATCCCCCACAATTGGGCCATATGATTCTGGCTCTCCTCCCGCACGCGTCCAGATCTCACCGTGGTCGTTCTCTACAATGTGTGCCTTGGCTACCACCGCATCAACATGTCCTCCCTTTACAGCATCGAACCATGCGGACCGATGATGTCCTCTTATCACCTTCAAGATTTGGATCTCCGATGGGGTCATCCCGGCTCATCTCCAGCACTCCCTTGCCCGCCTATGCATGTACTATCTTGAGTTACTACTGTTCCATTGAATTGTCTCATCCCTTAGCGGTGAATTAGACATGGCGGGCATGCATGGAGAAGAAATATGCATACATTATATGCATACATGTGGTAGCATGTGCCTACATGACGTTGCACATGCATGAGCCACCCACACCTATGCACACCTATGTTCTGGCTATCAGCTTTGTCGAGAAAATGGCATCGTGCAACGGTCATATCCTTTTCTTTTTTGAGCAACTGCCTGCTGCAGGATGGTCATCGACTTCTGGGTAATCTCTATATAATTATACATGATGGAGACTCTTCCAAGATACAATTAGGCATCATCATAGCCACCTAGCGTTGATTACTCCCAACTCAGACAATAAGAATAGCTAACCTCTGCGAGGTGCATCATCCTCCACCCAAAACACGAAAAAGTTTGTTGTCCTTCCATGTCGTGTATGCCCTCGTGCCAGAAGACGGTTGCTACTGCATATTAGTTTCTCTTGCATCATCGCATTTAGTAAATGGTGAGTATACATATCAAGGAGTATGCTTTTAGCATAAAATAGCAGTTGATTTTCCTCGTCAAGCCCCGTTGCACATGCAATAGTAAGAAGTGTTATTTTTTTTGCCAAAAAAGCAAACAACGCCTATAATAATTAATTAGATTAAACATATTTATCACGTGGGGACGAGTAACTTTTTTTTGCAGCAAACTGGCCTGGACTTCGCTCGGCTCCGCGGGCAGGCTTCCATAGGTGTTTGTCGATGGAGAGCACCTATACAACTCGACTAGGTTCGGCGCATGAATGAGGCTAGGGAGCAACTCCATGGCCAAACAGGGAGAAGAAAATTTGCTCATCCATGGAGTTTGCCGCTTAGAGTACCAGCTAGATGAGAGGAGGCGTTGTTGTGTAGCGGAGCCCCATGAGACAATACGCCGGTGCCACTAAGAGGAATGCCCAAGTGAGCTGGAACAACGGCATGATCGACGTATGACCCATTGAACATCGGCATGAACCCTTTCAGCAACATCGGGTCGAGTGTCCACTTCAACAGCTAGGCAGTGCATGAATTTCTGGGCGAGGCGCGCATGCTGATTCAAAGTTGACATCATGATGATGCACATATGCATGGTTTTTTTTTTTGCAAAGTGTACATCTCCGTGGACGACCAATTCTGTTGCCACCTCTTGCTTAATTGGCTAGATAATTGACAACTTGGTGATGCAATACCCACCTGTGAAAAGTCTACCCAAGAAAGCTCACATGTTAAGCAATGTGCGTGCATGCATTTATGTAGTTGTTTCACCGCTGTTTTTAAAAAAAGTGTAGTTGTTCCGAAGAATTCTTAGCAAGCAAGTGCAACTTCATGGCCAAAGAGAGAGAAGAAAAACTCACTGTAGTTTATTTCTCTTCCTTATCCTTTTGCCCTTTGGCATGCTGGATGTATATAAACTACATGCATGAAACACGAAGCATGCATCTGCCTACCACACCAACACAACTTCCTGCATTGATTCCCGCTAGAGTAAACATCAGCCCAACAACGGCAAGCCTAGCTGGGTCCAAACAGACAATATGGCCCAGTAGTGGAACGGGGCAACCTAGATGGTTTGGCTGGTGGAGCATTGTATTGTTTAGTCCCACATTGCTAGTCTAGAGAGGTTGTGACCACCTTATAAGGGAGGCATTTTGTTGTCTTCTAGATAGATGTACCAAGAAGAAGTACATGTACATAGCGCGTGCGCTCGCGTGAATATTCGCGACTTAAGACTTTGGACGCTTGGCGACGACGCGCGGACTAGCAAATAAAATATTTCTTTTTATCCATGGATTTTCTGTTCTATTAGCTCCATAGTGGTACGCAGAGCTAGGCGCGACGGGACGCGTCGCTGCGCCTCTGCGTGAACTGCACCGTCGTTGCGCGCCAATAACTTCCGTCACGAGGTAGGCGATGGTTTGGTTAAAATTTATTGTGCCACTGACGCGTCGGCCCCGCCACTCCCCGCCTCGCTTTCGGTGTGTCCGGCGTCCCTAGTGCGTCCCTGTGGCGGGGACGGGCTCGGGCGCCGGACACCATATCGCGCCGGACAAAATTGGGCTTTGGGGGACGCGGCTGAAACCGTTTTTTGGTCCGCGCGCCCCAAATTGCTTTGGGGGACGCGAGTGGAGATGCTCTAAATGTATGGGTTCAACTTGAGTTTCATTTGAATGTACGTGAATATTGTTGCCATTATTTCAAGCACATCTTATACTCCAGAGAAGCATACCTCTCCCATAAACAATTAAACAATCAACTTGTTGTATTGAGTACTCTCCTACGTATATCAATGTTCGGAAGCTAGAGTGAAGAAATCTAGTATTCTCGTGAAGATGTAGAATTGAAAGGAATTTTCACCTTCCTTTCCTCACGGAGACAAAGACTTAACCAAGAAGATTGTCTTTTTTTGTGTGTATTTTTCTTTTTTTTAATATCTGTCGCTAAATGTATGTATACAAATGAAGTATCAGATGTGCAATATAATTGAAATTTGGCAATGTATTTTTTGAGTGTTCGGTTGGGCATACACCTGCTTGTATCATGGTTCTGCAGCTACAACGTGCCGGCTTTGTCTAAAAGCGTTTGCGATGTTTTTGTAAAGCTGACGATTCGCGTAAATATACTATCTCCGTCATAGACGGGAAATCACAACATACCGTTTGCGCGGGCCTCTAAATCGCACATGGTTTCTTTGAAGAACGTGTGCGATATGGTGACCCATCGCACACGGTTGTTGATGACAACGTTGTTGACGACAGGGACGACGGGTCGAAGTAGACGGCGTTGAAGACGACGGAAGGCAGCACCGCCCGACTTGGACGGAACCCGTGATGAAGAACTTGAGAGCGGCAAGTCCCAAACCTAATTCTCCCCCGTAGATCGCAAGGACGAGCGGTTCCGGAGACCTGCTCTCCCTTTCGCCGATGCACGTCGCGCGGGATGGAGTAGGCTACGATGGCGGCGCAAGCAGAGAGAGGTGGAAACCCTAACTCGTGTATTCGGTATGTTCTCGGCTCGAGGCTCAATCCACTCACCACGAGCGCGGCGCGCCGCGCCGTCGAGAGCGAGCGGAGGAGGAGGAGCGCGCGTGTAGCACTCCTATTCTCACTCACTTACTAGTGGTGAAACAACCCACCTTATAAGGTGGTCTAACTTCCTCCCAACTTTCCATGTGGGACTAAACTTCCCACCTCTTGCCACTCACTAGTGAGCTGCCACCAACTTGGGCTCAAACTCACAAGGCTGCCACTATGTGGGCTTTGAGATTTATAGGAAAAACTGAAATCTAATTTAGGCCACTAAAAGTGGGCCCAATATTTCAACAACTCCTACATATATCAATGTGTAGAAATTACAAGAAGGGATCTCACAGTGAACTGACAGATTACTTGTATTTCCAAGATGGCAGTGAACTGACAGAGTACACAAATAAATATTTACCTCTCATGTGACTTTCTCAAGATGACAGTGAACTGACAGAGTACACAAATTGATAGTGTTCTGGAAAGGAGGTTTAGCAAACTGAAAATGTTAACCAAACTGCTTTGAGTAGTGTACTGTACTGGCAAATATGCTCACAGTGTTCTGGAAAGGAGGTTTAGCAAGCTGAAAATGTTAACTAAACTGCTTAGAGTATTTGCTGTTCTTACCAAGCACACACGCATGCCTATCCCTTATCCTATATAGAAAATGCTTATCTGAGAGTTAAAAACTCATCAGTTTCTTAAACGATCGATCCGGCCCCGTTTGGGGGACGGTTTGGGGATGCGACTGGAGATGCTCTAATGTGTAATCATCAGTTTCTTAAACGATCGATTTATCATGCATGACAATGTTTTTGGAGATTTTTTTTGTTACATACGAGACATTAAGAAATGATAGAGTTGCCTATTTGCTTGGACATTGTAGGTGCAGTGGTGTACTTTGACATACCAGCTCCGATCTTATCTCTGATCCGGCAACCTTGCAGTACCCCACTTTCAAAGACATTGTTCTCATCGACGCTGACATATAATTATTATCATTTCATATCTGGTTTGCGCTATTAGGCCCCATCATTTCATGTGTAGATCCACCAAGATACCTCGATGTCCGAAGATTCCACCATCAATGTCTGTGTCTTCAAATTTTCGTATGTGCTCAACCAACACAAAATGCCGAATATGCCCTTGAACTTGGCTCGCAAATTTGAGAAAACATAAAGTGATAGAAAATCTATTGAAATTGATGTCGTCCTTTGACATGGTACCATACATGATAGTTATTTATTATTTGATGAGTTGTGCTTCTCAAGGAAGCAGTTGTTAGGTAAAGTGAGTCGCAAATAAGCCGTATCTACAAGGAAGTGACAATTAGTGTTAGCGAATCATAGAGCCATGCTTCTCAAAGATTGTGGTTAGCGAGTCGTAGAGCAGCCAGGTTTTTCAAGGAACGAAAAAGGGTAACACGAGTCGTAGTGGACGTCGGCGCGGTAGCAACGACGGACACGGAGACGAGCCCACCACTTAAATGAAAGTAGAGGTTAGTTCTAGCGAGTCACGGATGAGCCATGCATCGTCTCAAGGAAGTAGCGGTTAAAATAACTTGGGTTAGAGTGGACATCGAAGACATATCGACAACAAACACAGAGATGGGCCAACACGTTAAGGAAAGCAATGGTTATGGTAACACTAGTTGGAGTCGTGCTATTGGAATAGGGTAACCAGCTAGTCTGAGTGGTCGTCAGCGCGGCAACAATGACGGATATGGAGACGGGTTCGCCACTTTGAATGAAAGTAGAGATTAGTTCTAGCAAGTCGAATACAAGCCATGCATCATCTCAAGGAAGTAGCGATTAAAGTAAAACGGTTCGGAGTGGACGTCGACAAAATATTTACGATAGACAAAGAGACGGGCCCAACACGTCAACAAAAGCAGCACTTATATATGGTAACACGAATTTGAAACGTGTGTTGGAATAGGGTAACGCGAGTCGTAGTGGACGTCGGCACGATAGCAACGACGGACACAGAGACGAGCCCACCACCTTAAATATATGAAATCACATTTTTGTTCTAGCTAGTTGCCGATGAGCCCTACGTTGTGTCAAGGAAGTAGTGGTCAAAGTAACAAGGTTCATAGTGGACATCGATAGAATATCACTGGCATACATAGAGATGAGCCGAGCACGTCAACGGAAGTAGCGGTTATGATAACACTAGTTGGAGACGTGCCATCCGTCTCAAGGAAGAAGTGGTTAGGGTAACACGATTCTGATCACAATGAACTGCACTCCTATGTCAAGAGTTTGTACTAAATAAAACTATCTAGATTCAAAAATCAAAATTATATTCAAATTTGGCCAAACTAAACGTAATGAATCCCCCACAATTGGGCCATATGATTCTGGCTCTCCTCCCGCACGCGTCCAGATCTCACCGTGGTCGTTCTCTACAATGTGTGCCTTGGCTACCACCGCATCAACATGTCCTCCCTTTACAGCATCGAACCATGCGGACCGATGATGTCCTCTTATCACCTTCAAGATTTGGATCTCCGATGGGGTCATCCCGGCTCATCTCCAGCACTCCCTTGCCCGCCTATGCATGTACTATCTTGAGTTACTACTGTTCCATTGAATTGTCTCATCCCTTAGCGGTGAATTAGACATGGCGGGCATGCATGGAGAAGAAATATACATACATTATATGCATACATGTGGTAGCATGTGCCTACATGACGTTGCACATGCATGAGCCACCCACACCTATGCACACCTATGTTCTGGCTATCAGCTTTGTCGAGAAAATGGCATCGTGCAACGGTCATATCCTTTTCTTTTTTGAGCAACTGCCTGCTGCAGGATGGTCATCGACTTCTGGGTAATCTCTATATAATTATACATGATGGAGACTCTTCCAAGATACAATTAGGCATCATCATAGCCACCTAGCGTTGATTACTCCCAACTCAGACAATAAGAATAGCTAACCTCTGCGAGGTGCATCATCCTCCACCCAAAACACGAAAAAGTTTGTTGTCCTTCCATGCCGTGTATGCCCTCGTGCCAGAAGACGGTTGCTACTGCATATTAGTTTCTCTTGCATCATCGCATTTAGTAAATGGTGAGTATACATATCAAGGAGTATGCTTTTAGCATAAAATAGCAGTTGATTTTCCTCGTCAAGCCCCGTTGCACATGCAATAGTAAGAAGTGTTATTTTTTTTGCCAAAAAAGCAAACAACGCCTATAATAATTAATTAGATTAAACATATTTATCACGTGGGGACGAGTAACTTTTTTTTGCAGCAAACTGGCCTAGACTTCGCTCGGCTCCGCGGGCAGGCTTCCATAGGTGTTTGTCGATGGAGAGCACCTATACAACTCGACTAGGTTCGGCGCATGAATGAGGCTAGGGAGCAACTCCATGGCCAAACAGGGAGAAGAAAATTTGCTCATCCATGGAGTTTGCCGCTTAGAGTACCAGCTAGATGAGAGGAGGCGTTGTTGTGTAGCGGAGCCCCATGAGACAATACGCCGGTGCCACTAAGAGGAATGCCCAAGTGAGCTGGAACAACGGCATGATCGACGTATGACCCATTGAACATCGGCATGAACCCTTTCAGCAACATCGGGTCGAGTGTCCACTTCAACAGCTAGGCAGTGCATGAATTTCTGGGCGAGGCGCGCATGCTGATTCAAAGTTGACATCATGATGATGCACATATGCATGGTTTTTTTTTTTTTTTTGCAAAGTGTACATCTCCGTGGACGACCAATTCTGTTGCCACCTCTTGCTTAATTGGCTAGATAATTGACAACTTGGTGATGCAATACCCACCTGTGAAAAGTCTACCCAAGAAAGCTCACATGTTAAGCAATGTGCGTGCATGCATTTATGTAGTTGTTTCACCGCTGTTTTTAAAAAAAGTGTAGTTGTTCCGAAGAATTCTTAGCAAGCAAGTGCAACTTCATGGCCAAAGAGAGAGAAGAAAAACTCTCTGTAGTTTATTTCTCTTCCTTATCCTTTTGCCCTTTGGCATGCTGGATGTATATAAACTACATGCATGAAACACGAAGCATGCATCTGCCTACCACACCAACACAACTTCCTGCATTGATTCCCGCTAGAGTAAACATCAGCCCAACAACGGCAAGCCTAGCTGGGTCCAAACAGACAATATGGCCCAGTAGTGGAATGGGGCAACCTAGATGGTTTGGCTGGTGGAGCATTGTATTGTTTAGTCCCACATTGCTAGTCTAGAGAGGTTGTGACCACCTTATAAGGGAGGCTTTTGTTGTCTTCTAGATAGATGTACCAAGAAGAAGTACATGTACATAGCGCGTGCGCTCGCGTGAATATTCGCGACTTAAGACTTTGGACGCTTGGCGACGACGCGCGGACTAGCAAATAAAATATTTCTTTTTATCCATGGATTTTCTGTTCTATTAGCTCCATAGTGGTACGCAGAGCTAGGCGCGACGGGACGCGTCGCTGCGCCTCTGCGTGAACTGCACCGTCGTTGCGCGCCAATAACTTCCGTCACGAGGTAGGCGATGGTTTGGTTAAAATTTATTGTGCCACTGACGCGTCGGCCCCGCCACTCCCCGCCTCGCTTTTCGGTGTGTCCGGCGTCCTCGTCCCCTGTGGGGCGGGGACGGGCTCGGGCGCCGGACACCGTATCGGGCGCGCCGGACAAATTGGGCTTTGGGGGACGCGGCTGAAATTTTTGGTCCGGCGCGCCCCAAATTGCTTTGGGGACGCGAGTGGAGATGCTCTAAATGTATGGGTTCAACTTGAGTTTCATTTGAATGTACGTGAATATTGTTGCCATTATTTCAAGCACATCTTATACTCCAGAGAAGCATACCTCTCCCATAAACAATTAAACAATCAACTTGTTGTATTGAGTACTCTCCTACGTATATCAATGTTCGGAAGCTAGAGTGAAGAAATCTAGTATTCTCGTGAAGATGTAGAATTGAAAGGAATTTTCACCTTCCTTTCCTCACGGAGACAAAGACTTAACCAAGAAGATTGTCTTTTTTTGTGTGTATTTTTCTTTTTTTTAATATCTGTCGCTAAATGTATGTATACAAATGAAGTATCAGATGTGCAATATAATTGAAATTTGGCAATGTATTTTTTGAGTGTTCGGTTGGGCATACACCTGCTTGTATCATGGTTCTGCAGCTACAACGTGCCGGCTTTGTCTAAAAGCGTTTGCGATGTTTTTGTAAAGCTGACGATTCGCGTAAATATACTATCTCCGTCATAGACGGGAAATCACAACATACCGTTTGCGCGGGCCTCTAAATCGCACATGGTTTCTTTGAAGAACGTGTGCGATATGGTGACCCATCGCACACGGTTGTTGATGACAACGTTGTTGACGACAGGGACGACGGGTCGAAGTAGACGGCGTTGAAGACGACGGAAGGGCACCGCCCGACTTGGACGGAAGGCGACCCGTGATGAAGAACTTGAGCAGTCGCGCGAGCGCTTCCCAAAAACCTAATTCGCCTCTCCCGTACAGGATCGCAAGACGAGCGGTTCCGGAGACCTGCTCTCCCGTTCGCCGATGCACGTCGGCGCGCGGGATGGAGTAGGCTACGATGGCGGCGCAAGCAGAGAGAGGTGGAAACCCTAACTCGTGTATTCGGTATGTTCTCGGCTCGAGGCTCAATCCACTCACCACGAGCGCGGCGCGCGTCGCGTCGCGTCGCGTCGCGTCGCGTCGCGTCGAGACGAGCGAGCGAGGAGGAGGAGGAGGAGCGCGCGTGTAGCACTCCTATTCTCACTCACTTACTAGTGGTGAAACAACCCACCTTATAAGGTGGTCTAACTTCCTCCCAACTTTCCATGTGGGACTAAACTTCACCTCTTGCCACTCACTAGTGAGCTGCCACCAACTTGGGCTCAAACTCACAAGGCTGCCACTATGTGGGCTTTGAGATTTATAGGAAAAACTGAAATCTAATTTAGGCCACTAAAAGTGGGCCCAATATTTCAACAACTCCTACATATATCAATGTGTAGAAATTACAAGAAGGGATCTCACAGTGAACTGACAGATTACTTGTATTTCCAAGATGGCAGTGAACTGACAGAGTACACAAATAAATATTTACCTCTCATGTGACTTTCTCAAGATGACAGTGAACTGACAGAGTACACAAGATGATAGTGTTCTGGAAAGGAGGTTTAGCAAACTGAAAATGTTAACCAAACTGCTTTGAGTAGTGTACTGTACTGGCAAATATGCTCACAGTGTTCTGGAAAGGAGGTTTAGCAAGCTGAAAATGTTAACTAAACTGCTTAGAGTATTTGCTGTTCTTACCAAGCACACACGCATGCCTATCCCTTATCCTATATAGAAAATGCTTATCTGAGAGTTAAAAACTCATGTAGCTACGGTTCTGTAAATGAACATTATCCTTGCATGTGTGTGGAAGGATGCAGAGTTCAGAATAAAGTATACCATACTGTCTTGAGATCAGCGAGCAGTAAGTTGTAGGCTTTAGATTTGAGCTAAATGGGTGTACGGTGTGAGCTTATGACGTGCTAATTCAACTAATTTGCTTGCATGATAATAACAGAAATATAGAAAAGCATGCTCTGAAATTTATAGCTGCTGTGGTGCTCCTGTGTAGCTAAAATGCTTGCACTATTGAACAATAATAGAATTACATGTGACTTAATATCTCTATTCTATACACTTGGTCATAGGGATTTTATTTTGGTAACTATGTATAAGATAATGGCAAGCAAAGGTGTGCGACGTCATGTTTGCGATCGCTTTGCATTAGTGTTTCGCGTATGATTACTAATCATTTGAACTTTAAATCATTGATAATTATTTTTTGTTAGCATTTTCTCACTTCCTTGTTAATTGTTTGCAGGGCACGCTATGACACAGTCGGCAGCAGCATGGAAGAAACTCCATTGCAAAACTTTAAGGCAACCCAGCTTAAACTTCTTCATTCATATCTTCGCAAGCATAAATGAAGGAATCTCGTATCCTTTCTGAGGTCGTGTCTTCGTAGGGATAAATGGAGAAAACTAGTATCTCGCGGAGATGTAGAATTAAGAGGAATTTCCACCTTCCTTTCCTCACGGAGACAAAGACGTAACCAAGAAATGCTACAAGTTGTCTTCTTCTGTGTATCTTTCTCTTTTTTCTGTATCTGTCGCGTACACAAATGATGTATCAGATGTGCAATATAATTGAGATTTGCGCGGTTCCTCCTAGTATCATGGTTTTGCAGCTACAGCGTGCCCGTTCTGTCTAAAATCATTTGCGATGTTTTTGTAAAGCAGAAAATTTGTGTAAACATATTGTCTTCGATTGTCAGAAACACAGACGGGAGAGTACAAAATACCGTTTGCACGGGCCTCTAAATCGCACAAGGTTTCTTTGAAGAACGTGTGCGACATGGTGATCCGTCACACATGGTTCTAGGAACCGTGTGATTTGTTTTGGCATATCGCCTGCCCTCGCGTATCGACTGTTAGGTTTATCGTGTGCGATAGCCTGATCTGCACTAGTGCGAGTTCAAACGTTTTCTTCCGAATTCAAACACTTCAATTGGTGTTGAGACGAATTTGATCCCAAAAAAAATCCTCTAAGCTATTCCGACCGCGGCATTGGGCCTTCTAAGCGATTACAAGTAAGAGCATCTTCAGTCGCGTCCCCCAAACCGTCCCCAAAAGGATTTGGGACGCGCCGGACAAAAAAACGTTCCCAGCCGCGTCCCCCAACGCCGTTTTTTTTTCCGGCGCGGCCCGATACGGTGTCCGGCGCCCCGAGCCCGTCCCCGCCCCACAGGGGACGCTCCGGGGACGCCGGACACACCGAAAAGCGAGGCGGGGAGTGGCGGAGCCGACGCGTCAGCGGCACATTGAATTTTAACCTAACCGTCGCCTACCTCGCGACGGAATTATTGGCGCGCAGCGACGGTGCAGTTCCCGCAGAGGCGCAACGAAGCGTCTCGTCGCGCCTAGCTCTACGTGCTGGCGTTAATGAGCGACACAGCTCCCCCGCCTCCCTCCGGCCTATAAAAAGGGAGCATATGCTAGCAGATAGTGTTCTCATGGAGAATAAATAATGACAGTTTCTTGATCGAATATAATAAGCCTGCAACAATTTACAAATCCCCACAGAAGCTTTACTAAAAATATAAAGATGAATATGCTGTGGATTTCTAGCTGCATGAGCAAGGCCCTAAACCCATGTGAACCTGGTTCTATTGGCATACTGCGGAAATGATGCGGCGGTATATATACATATATAGAGAAACAAAATATCCATTCCCCATACTGTAACCCATATCACTATCACCTTACTAAGATCTTAATTCTCTAACCACGTGTTAACAGAACCAAGGTACTCAGATGCATCCTCGTGCTTATGATGACATTTCAAACTGCAGTGGATGTGTTTGTACTTGTTGTTAGGGCAATATGCTTGATGTATTACCAGGGGGCCAAAGGCCACAATATATAGTACATGTACAGGATGCAGAAAGCCGTGCTCCTGCTGAAAGCCACAAGCCACAAGACGCGCTTTATAGCGCTCAAGAGATCCATCAGAGCGAGTCTTAATTTTATAGACCCACTTACACGTGATAGGACGAACACCAGAAGGGGGAGAAACAAGATCCCAAGTGCCGGTGCGCTCAAGCGCAGCGATCTCCTCAGCCATGCAAGCTGCCATTCAGGATGATGCTCGGCATCCCGATAAGAAGTGCTCGGAAACGACAGAGAGACCATACTGACTAGGAGAGTAACGAGCTGGAGCACGACGCTGACGGACAGGCCGGGAAGGGGGAAGGTCATCAGCGGAGGACAACTCATCAGAAGAAGAGGAAGAAGGGACAGCATCAGAAGGATCCGAAGCCGGAGAACGAGTAGTACTAGGTGGACTAGATGGAGGAGAGGATGGCGCGAGGGCGCATCAGGACTAGGAGGGGAGGAGACGGGATAGCGGGGTGCATCCGGAAAAAAGAGGAAGAGATATCATCCACCGGGTAAGTACCCGAGGTGGGACGAGGATAGAAGGGACGCGTCTCATCAAACGTGACATCACGAGAGATGCGCATCCGACGACCAACGGGGTCCCAACAGCGATAGCCCTTGCTCATCATCGTATCCAGAAAAACACACTCAACAGATTGAGCGGTCAGTTTGGTGCGTTCGCGAGGCGAAGGACATAGCAGACGCAACCAAATGAACGGAGAGTCGAGTAGTGGAGAAACACCGGAGAGACGCTCGAGAGGAATGCCACCTGTAGAGCAGCGGAAGGCTGAATGTTAATGAGGTGGGCCGACGTAGCGACAGCCTCAGCCCAGAAATGTGGCGGAAGAGAAGAAGCAATCATCATAGCACGGGTGGTCTCAAGAAGATGACGATGCTTACGCTCGGCGACGCCATTTTGAGCATGCGCGGCGGGACAAGAAAGCGAGGGTGCCCTCCTCAGCAAGGACACCACGAAGGTGCTGGGAGATATACTCACCAGCAGAATCAGCACGGAACACACGAATGGGTGAGGAATACTGAGTGCGGACCATGGCCGCAAAACGCTGATAAATAGAGAGCACCTCCACTGCGAGAGTGCATGAAAAACACCAGGTGTACCGTGAAAATCATCAATGAATAAGATATAGTATCGATGGCCCCCTTTCGAAGCGAAGGGAGCCGGACCCCAAACATGAATGGACTAAATCGAACGGTCGCTGAGAGACATACACACTAGTAGGATAGGGAAGCTGAATCTGTTTGCCTAACCTACAACCCTGACAGTGTAACGACCCATCTCCAGAGACAGACCCGAAGGCCACGATGAACCAAAGACGACAGGCGAGAGTCACAAAGGTGACCAAGACGATGATGCCACTGCTGAAAAGAGCCGGTGACAGAGGCAACAACCGGAGGAGAACTGGCCGATGGAGTGGCAGCGGAAGGACCACGAAGCAGTCTAACTCCCAAAGCCCCGGAGACTTACGGCTACGAGGGCCAGCTCCAACCAGGGCTGTGTGCGACGATCCTGAACCGCACAAGACTCAGCGTCAAGAATGACGCGACAACCAGAATCGGTGAGCTGGCTAGCAGAGAAAGGTTCATCGAAGGCGAGGAACATGAGAAACATCAGGGACAGAAAGAGGGAGTAGAAAGGGTGCCTCTACTAGAAACATGAATAGAGGTACCATCAGCCGTGACAACACAGACATGAGAAATAAGAGACCGAAGAGCAGACAGAATAGAGGACTCAGAGGTCATATGAAAGGAAGCTCCATAATCCAGATACCACGGGGACGTACATTGTGTAGAAAGTGGTGGTCGCACGGTGAAGACGAGTCAGAACCCAGCGCCCGGCGGAAGAGTCGTAGTAGCGACGGACCACGAACCCCGAGAATATCCGATCAGTGCAGCTGCAGAAGATCTGAAGAGCGCCTGGACGATCCCGGAGCTGGACGTGCCGGGATCGATGCGTGATATACACGTCCGTTGGGAACCCCAAGAGGAAGGTATGATGCACATGGCAAGTTTCCCTCGCAAGAAACCAAGGTTTAATCGGACAGTGAGTCAAGAAGCACGTTGAAGGTTGATGGTGGCGAAATGTGATGCGGCGCAACACCAGGATTCCGGCGCCAACGTGGAACCTGCACAAGACAACCAAAGTACTTTAGCAAGCAGTGAGGTTGTCGATCTCACCGGCTTGCTGTAACAAAGGATTAACCGTATTGTGTGGAAGATGATTGTTTGCGAAGAAAACAGTAAAACAAGTATTGCAGTAGATTGTATGCGATGTAAAGAATAGGACCGGGTTCACAGTTCACTAGAGGTGTCTCTCCCATAAGATAAAAGCATGTTGGGTGAACAAATTACGTCGGGCAATTGACAAATAGAAAAGGGCATAGCAATGCATATACACGATATGATAAATATAGTGAGATTTAATTGGGCATTACGACAAAGTACACCGCCATCCAAGCATGCATCTATGCCTAAAAAGTCCACCTTCGAGTTATCATCCGAACCCCTTCAGTATTAAGTTGCAAATGACAATTGCATTAAGTATGGTGCGTAATGTAATCAACAACTACATCCTTAGACATAGCATCAATGTTTTATCCCTAGTGGCAACAGCACATCCACAACCTTAGAACTTTCTGTCACTGTCCCAGATTTAATAGAGGCATGAACCCACTATCGAGCATAAATACTTTCTCTTTGAGTTAAGAGCAAAAACTTGGCCAGAGCCTCTACTAATAACGGAGAGCATGCAAGATCATAAACAACACATAAGTAGTAGATTGATAATCACCATAATATAGTATTCTCTATCCATCGGATCCCGACAAACACAACATATAGTATTACAGATAGATGATCTTGATCATGTTAGGCAGCTCACAAGATCCAACAATGAAGCACATAAGGAGAAGACGACCATCTAGCTACCGCTATGGACCCATAGTCCGGGGTGAACTACTCACTCATCACTCCGGAGCGATCATGGCGATGAAGAGTCCTCCGGAGATGATTCCCCTCTCCGGCAGGGTGCGAGGCGATCTCCTGAATCCCCGAGATGGGATTCGGCGGGCGTCTCCGGAAGGTTTTCCGTATCGTGGCTCTCGCAGGGTTTCGCGACGAAGACTTTAAGTAGGCGGAAGCAACGGGGGCCACACGAGGGCCCCACACACCAGGCCGGGCGGCCGGGTGGGCTGCGCCGCCCTGTTGTGGCGGCGCCTCGTGGCCCCACTTCCTTTCCCCTCGTCTTCTGGAAGCTTCGTGCAAAAATAGGACCCTGGGCATTGATTTCGTCCAATTCCGAGAATATTTCCTTACTAGGATTTCTGAAACCAAAAACAGCAGAAAACAACAACTAGCTCTTCGGCATCTTGTTAATAGGTTAGTGCCGGAAAATAAATACGACATATAATGTGTATAAAACATGTAGATATCATCAATAATGTAGCATGGAACATAAGAAATTATCGATACGTCGGAGACGTATCAGCATCCCCAAGCTTAGTTCGCTCGTCCCGAGCAGGTAAACGATAACAAGGATAATTTCTGGAGTGACATGCCATCATAACCTTGATCATACTATTGTAAACATATGTAATGAATGCAGCGATCAAAACAATGGTAATGACATGAGTAAACAAATGAATCATAAAGCAAAGACTTTTCATGAATAGTACTTCAAGACAAGCAACAATAAGTCTTGCATAAGAGTTAACTCATAAAGCAATAAATCAAAGTAAAGGTATTGAAGCAACACAAAGGAAGATTAAGTTTCAGCGGTTGCTTTCAACTTATAACATGTATATCTCATGGATAGTGTCAATGTAAAGTAATATAACAAGTGCAATATGCAAGTATGTAGGAATCAATGCACAGTTACACAAGTGTTTGCTTCTTAAGGAGAGATAGGTAAACTGACTCAACATAAAAGTAAAAGAAAGGTCCTTCAAAGAGGAAAGCATCGATTGCTATATTTGTGCTAGAGCTTTTATTTTGAAAACATGAAACAATTTTGTCAACGGTAGTAATAAAGCATATGAGTTATGTAAATTATATCTTACAAGTTGCAAGCCTCATGCATAGTATACTAATAGTGCCCGCACATTGTCCTAATCAGCTTGGACTACCGGATCATCGCAATACACATGTTTCAACCAAGTGTCACAAAGGGGTACCTCCATGCCGCCTGTACAAAGGTCTAAGGAGAAAGCTTGCATTTTGGATTTCTCGCTTTTGATTATTCTCAACTTAGACATCCATACGGGACAACATGGACAACAGATAATGGACTCCTCTTTAATGCACAAGCATGTGGCAACAATTATTATTCTCATATGAGATTGAGGATATGTCCAAACTTCCACCATGATTCATTGCTTTAGTTAGCGGCCCAATGTTCTTCTCTAACAATATGCATGCTCCAACCATTAAGGTGGTAGATCTCTCTTACTTGAGACAAGACGAACATGCATAGCAACTCACATGATATTCAACAAAGAATAGTTGATGGCGTCCCCAGAAGCATGGTTATCGCACAACAAGCAACTTAATAAGAGATAAAGTGCATAAGTACATATTCAATACCACAATAGTTTTTAAGGCTATTTTGTCCCATGAGCTATATATTGCAAAGGCGAATAATGGAATTTTAAAGGTAGCACTCAAGCAATTTACTTTGGAATGGCGGAGAAATACCATGTAGTAGGTAGGTATGGTGGACACAAATGGCATAGTGGTTGGCTCAAGGATTTTGGATGCATGAAAGTATTCCCTCTCGATACAAGGTTTAGGCTAGCAAGGTTATTTGAAGCAAACTCAAGGATGAACCGGTGCAGCAAAACTCACATAAAAAACATATTGTAAACATTATAAGACTCTACACGTCTTCCTTGTTGTTCAAAAATCAATACTAGAAATTATCTAGACCTTAGAGAGACCAAATATGCAAACCAAATTTTAGCAAGCTCTATGTATTTCTTCATTAATGGGTGCAAAGTATATGATGCAAGAGCTTAAACATGAGCACAACAATTGCCAAGTATCACATTATCCAAGACATTTTAGAATTACTACATGTAGCGTTTCCCGATTCCAACCATATAACAATTTAACGAAGAAATTTCAACCTTCGCCTTGAACATTATGAGTAAAGCCTAAGGACATATTTGTCCATATGCAACAGTGGAGCGTGTCTCTCTCCCACACATTGAATGCTAGGAACCATTTTATTCAAACAAAAACAAAAACAAAACAAACCGACGCTCCAAGTAAAGCACATAAGATGTGACTGAATAAAAATATAGTTTCGGGAGGGAACCCGATGATGTTGTTGATGAAGAAGGGGATGCCTTGGGCATCCCCAAGCTTAGACTTGAGTCTTCTTAAAATATGCAGGGATGAACCACGGGGCATCCCCAAGCTTAGAGCTTTCACTCCTCTTGATCATAGTATATCATACTCCTCTCTTGTTGAAACTTCCTTCACACCAAAAACTTCAAGCAAACTCATTAGAGGGTTAGTGCACAATTAAAAATTCACATATTCAGAGGTGACACAATCATTCTTAACACTTGGACATTGCACAAGCTACTAGACATTAATGGATCAAAAGAATTCATCCAACATAGCAAATACGGCACGAAATAAAAGGCACTAAAACAGTCCGTAAAGACGAACCTGAAAGGGGCACTAGACTTGCTCAAATGGAAAAACTCAAAACTAATGAAAGTTGCGTACATATCTGAGGATCACGCTCGTAATTTTTGATTTTTGAATTTTTTACAGAGACTTATGCCAGAATTCGTGACAGCAATGCTGTTTCGCAGCGATCCCAAATATAACATCAACTTTAGCATAGAAACTTTACTTGCACAAAAACATGATAAGGAGAGGTTGCTACAGTAGTAAACAACTTCCAAGACTCAAATATAAAACAAAGTACTGTAGTAAAAACATGGGTTGTCTCCCATAAGCGCTTTTCTTTAACGCCTTTCAGCTAGGCGCAGAAAGTGTAAATCAAGTAACATCAAGAGTAGAAGCATCAACATCATAACTTGTTCTAATAATAGAATCAAAAGGCAACTTCATTTTCTTTCTTGGGAAGTGTTCCATACCTTTCTTGAGAGGAAATTGATATCTCATATTACCTTCCTTCATATCAATAACAACACCAACGGTTCGAAGAAAAGGTCTTCCCAACACAATGGGACAAGATGCATTGCATTCAATATCCAAGACAACAAAATCAACGGGGACAAGGTTATTGTTAACCGTAATGCGCACATTATCAATCCTCCCCAAAGGTTTCTTTTTAACATTATCGGCAAGATTAACATCCAAATAACAATTCTTCAATGGTGGCAAGTCAAGCATATCATAAATCTTTTTAGGCATAACATAAATACTTGCACCAAGATCACATAAAGCATTACATTCAAAGTCATTGAATTTCATTTTAATGATGGGCTCCCAACCATCTTCTAACTTTCTAGGAATAGAAGTTTCAAGTTTTAGTTTCTCTTCTCTAGCTTTTATGAGAGCATTGTAATATGTTTTGTAAAGGCCAAATTTATAGCACTAGCATTAGGACTTTTAGCAAGTTTTTGTAAGAACTTTATAACTTCAGAGATGTGGCAATCATCAAAATCAAAATCATTATGAGCTACAGCAATGGGATCATTGTCCCCAAGGTTGGAAAAAATTTCAGCAGTTTTATTTTTTCCAATTTCAGGCAGTTTTGTACGCTTTGCACTAGGAATAGAAACATTGCCAACACCAATTATTTTACCATTGATAGTAGGAGGTGCAGCAACATGTGAATCATTATCATTACTAGTGGTGGTAATAGTCCAAACTTTAGCTATATTATTCTCTTTAGCTAGTTTTTCATTTTCTTCTCTATCCCACCTAGCATACAATTCAGCCATTAATCTTATATTCTCATTAATTCTAACTTGGATGGCATTTGCTGTAGTAGTAATCTTATTATCAATATCCCCAGGTTTAGCAGCCATTTTATTAATTAAAGAGGATTGTGATGCGGACATGTATGAGATTCGGGTTTCAGCATTTGAAATTTTAGTTTGCAGACCAGAAATCTCCCTATTCAAGTTTTCAAGTTGATTCCTATATTTTTCAACAAGGTAGATTGTTCATTCATAGTTTTAGTAAACAATTGATTTTGCTCATATTGTGATTGCATAAAGTTTTTAGTGGATCTTTCAATTTCTAGCATCTTTTCCTCATATCTACCATAAGAATTACCATAATCATTACCACTAGCAGGATATGGCCTATAGTTATTACCAGAGTTGTTCCTATAAGCATTGTTGTTGAAATTATTATTTTTAATGAAATTCACATCAACATTTTCTTCTTGAGCAACCAATGAAGCTAAAGGAACATTATTTGGATCAACATTAGATCTACCATTCACAAGCATAGACATAATCACATCAATCTTATCACTCAAGGAAGAGGTTTCTTCAACAGAATTTACCTTCTTACCTTGTGGAGCTCTTTCCGTGTGCCATTCAGAGTAATTTATCATCATATCATCAAGAAGCTTTGTAGCCGCCCCCAAAGTGATGGACATAAAGGTACCTCCAGCTGAATCCAATAAATTCCGCGAAGAAAAATTTAGTCCTGCATAGAAGGTTTGGATGATCATCCAAGTAGTCAGTCCATGGGTTGGGCAATTCTTTACCAAAGATTTCATTCTCTCCCATGCTTGAGCAACATGTTCAGTATCTAATTGCTTAAAATTCATTATGCTACTTCTCAAAGATATAATTTTAGCGGGAGGATAATATCTACCAATAAAAGCATCCTTACATTTAGTCCATGAATCAATACTATTCTTAGGCAAGGATAGCAACCAATCTTTAGCTCTTCCTCTTAATGAGAAAGGAAACAATTTCAATTTAATAATATCACCATCTACATCCTTATATTTTTGCATTTCACAAAGTTCAACAAAATTATTAAGATGGCAGTAGCATCATCAGAACTAACACCAGAAAATTGATCTCTCATAACAAGGTTCGAAAGCAGGTTTGATTTCAAAGAATTCTGCAGAGGTGGTGGAGCAATAGGTGTGCATAGGAAATCATTATTATTTGTGTTTGTCAAGTCACACAACTTAGTATTTTGGGGTATTCATTTTAGCAACAGTAAAAAAAGCAAACTAGATAAAGTAAATGCAAGTAACTATTTTTTTGTATTTTTGATGAGAACAAGACAGTAAATAAAGTAAAACTAGCAACTAATTTTTGTGTGTTTTGTTTAGGTGCAGCAAACAAAGTAGTAAATAAAATAAAGCAAGACAAAAACAAAGTAAGAGATTGGGAAGTGGAGACTCCCCTTGCGTGTCTTGATCTCCCAACAGCGCCAGAAATTTGCTTGATGCGCGTAGATGTACACGTCGTTGGGAACCCCAAGAGGAAGGTATGATGCGCACGATGGGGCAAGTCGGTAAGAAACCAAGGTTTAATCGGACCAGTAGGAGTCAGAAGCACGTTGAAGGTTGATGGTGGAAATGTGATGCGCAACACCAGGGATTCCGGCGCCAACGTGGAACCTGCACAACACAACCAAAGTACTTTGCCCCAACGAAACAGTGAGTTGTCAATCTCACCGGCTTGCTGTAACAAAGGATTAACCGTATTGTGTGGAAGATGATTGTTTGCGAAAACAGTAAAACAAGTATTGCAGTATGCGATGTAAAGAATAGGACCGGGGTCCACAGTTCACTAGAGGTGTCTCTCCCATAAGATAAAAGCATGTTGGGTGAACAAATTACAATTCGGGCAATTGACAAATAGAAAAGGCATAGCAATGCATATACATGATATGATAAATATAGTGAGATTTAATTGGGCATTACGACAAAGTACATAGACCGCCATCCAATGCATCTATGCCTAAAAAGTCCACCTTCGGGTTATCATCCGACCCCTTCCAGTATTAAGTTGCAAGCAACAGACAATTGCATTAAGTATGGTGCGTAATGTAATCAACAACTACATCCATAGACATAGCATCAATGTTTTATCCCTAGTGGCAACAGCACATCCACAACCTTAGAACTTTCACATCTGTCCCCATTTAATGGAGGCATGAACCCACTATCGAGCATAAATACTCCCTCTTGGAGTTAAGAGCAAAACTTGGCCGGAGCCTCTACTAATAACGGAGAGCATGCAAGATCATAAACAACACATAAGTAGTAGATTGATAATCACCATAACATAGTATTTTCTATCCATCGGATCCCGACAAACACAACATATAGTATTACGTATAGATGATCTTGATCATGTTAGGCAGCTCACAAGATCCAACAATGAAGCACATAAGGAGAAGACGACCATCTAGCTGCATATGGACCCATAGTCCGGGGGTGAACTACTCACTCATCACTCCGAGGCGATCATGGCGATGAAGAGTCCTCCCGGAGATGATTCCCCTCTCTCGTGGTGGTGCGGGATCTCCGAATCCCCAGAGATGGGATTCGCGGCGGCTCTGGAAGGTTTTCCGTATCGTGGCTCTCGGTACGGAGGGTTTCGCGACGAAGACTTTAAGTAGGCGGAAGGACAACGGGGGCCACGAGGGCCCCACCAGGCCGGCGCGGCGGGGCAGGCCGCGCCGCCTGTTGTGGCGGCGCCTAGTGGCCCCACTTCCTTTCCTCGGTGCGAGCTTCGTGCAAAAATAGGACCCTGGGCGTTGATTTCGTTCAATTCCGAATATTTCCTTACTAATTTTGAGAAAACAAGCAGAGAAACAACAACCGCTCTTCGGCATCTTGTTTAGGTTAGCCGGAAAATGCGTAAATACGACATATAATGTGTATAAAACATGTAGATATCATCAATAATGTAGCATGGAACATAAGAAATTATCGATACGTCGGAGACGTATCAGGATCCCGCGTCCAACAGGTGGAGGAAGTGTGGCTAACCTTGCCACAGTAGGTGCAATAAGGACGAGGGCGGAGACTGGACCGCAAGGCCGCGACGTATTTGAATCCCAGCATCAAGCGGAAAGGAAGCTGCGCTTATCTCATGCGTAGAGAGGGGCGCGTCGACATACAATCAGGTGCCGACGAGGAGCTACCACCCACACGCACAGAGGCCACCAAAGGGGGCGACAGTGAGCAACACGCCGAGGAAGACAGAGTCGGCAAAGCGCGGTCATAACCACGTGAAGAGGCCGCGAAAGTCGATGTAGAGCGGCAGGCCGACATAGACGGAGTCGACGAAGCGCGGCCATAACCGCGGGAAGAGGCCGCAAAAGTCGATGTAGAGGCGGACCGACGTGAACGAAGTACGGCGACGGGCGGCGTGAAGAGGCGCAAACGGCGACAAAGAATGGCGAGCCGTCATACAAGACAGCGGACAAAGACCAGAAGTACGAAGAGGCCCAAAGATAAGGCGGGATCAGCGGAAGAAGACATCGGATAAGAACAGCCGACGACATTATTCCTTTTTTTCGCTTTTTTTTTGCTTTTTTTTTCAGCTAGAAGTCAACACGGGACAAGGAAAAGGCAGAGATCAGAGAGCGGGGACGGCAGAGCAGGTGGGGATACGGGGCGATTCCGCGCACGCCAATCCAATCCAATCGGCAGAAGCGAGGGGCAGATCGGGCGGGGTGAGCCGCACGGTCAGATCGAGCGGGGCGAGCGGGGCGATCAGCTCACGGCCAGATCGGGCAGGGCGAGCGCAGCGATTTCGCACGGCCAGATCGGGCGGGGCGAGCGGGGCGTTTAGCTCACGGCCGAAGAGATCGGGCGAAGACGGCCGGACGGAGACGGCGACAAGACGGCCGGACGGAGATGGCCACGGAGAGCGGCGGCCGGCGGACGAAGGACGGGAACTATGGCCGGGACGACAACGTACAGACTAGGACCAAGGTTTGCTCTGAATGTTAGGGCAATATGCTTGATGTATTACCAGAGGAAGCCAAAGGCCACAATATATAGTACATGTACAGGTGCACATATGCAGAAAGCCCCCTAACACATGGGGAAACTATAATAGACAAATATATACATCTAACACTTGTATGCTTAAGGTGACCAAAACAGATGCTACACAAAAGTTGTTGCAAAAAACCTCATTATGATACAACCGAATTCGGAGGTTTTAGTTCCTGATTTTTGTACCCTATGCTCTGAAAACAGCGAGTACAAGAGACCCCTCTCTGAAACGTTTAGTGTCTACTATGCAGCAACAAAGCAGAGCAACCAAAACTGAAGTCTGCTGCAAGAATAGATGCTAGCGCTGTCTTTTCACGGTAGATGTTTAGGCTTTCCCTAATAGGCAAGCTGTGGAAGTACCTCTTCTCGGATCAGTTACGTATAGTTTTTCCTTCTCCTGAAATTTCACTTTCGCTGATCTGTTACAGCATACTGTCGATGACCTGAGACCCGCGTCATCGTCAGTTCGTCAGCAGAAGACCACCACCACTGGCCACTGGAGCCTAGCTACAAACTGAAGCTTTGCCCGCACGGCCGCACTGGTATCGAAGCCACAAGCTTGATTAAACAGAACAACATCAACCAATTAGCTTTGGAATGGTGCCCCCACGTGTGATTGATCCATCGATCGAGACGGCGCCAACGTACGTCGTGAGCAGTGCGGGCGGCGAGTCTCCGTCGGTTGTTGAGCACCGGCGATGGGTTCCGTTTGTGATCGCGAGCGGGAAATAGACAAGGCAAACTGCCTAGAATACGAGGCCCGGCCCCTCGACGAGTATCTCTGGCGTAGAGTACAAGCGGCCCGTTGCCATCGGGTAGTCTCATCGGTCGTGTGGGCAGACCACACGGCGAGCGCCACGTACAAATCGGTACATCACCATACGATTTCCTCCGGGTTATTTGGAATTTTGCAGATCTCCTCGTGCATTGCATGCAGAAGCCACCGACAATGCTAGTTCCGAATTCTCAAAAAAAAAAAAAAAAAAACAATGCTAGTTCCGTGGTGGAGCTATTGTTTTTCTGTCGAATAAAACTCCATCTGCTCACAGAAGTGAAAAAAAAACCTTAAAAACTGAAATTCCAATCACAGCTTACTGTCTCACTTTACCTGCAAATCACAGCTCAAGAGACAATAAGTTACACGTTCTGGGTTGATACGAGTTCATAGTCTAATCTGAATTTGCTGCAAACTACGTACAGTAAATTTTAATTTTCTAGTCAAGCTACCAACCGTATTTAAATTTAGAATTTCGTAGCATGGTAGATACACGATATAACTATACAAGTAGATGCTCAAGGATTTTTTTTTTGCATTTTTAAATGGGTGATTTTTGGATTAGCTTACTAGGAGAACCCAATCGACGAGTCTTCCGCCACGAAATAAGTCACAGTCAGCCCACGAGATTCGACTTGCTACCGATACGGCGGGGTGTCGGGCACTCGGCGACAGCGGGGCATGGTCGATGCGGCCGATAATGATGGCAGGAGGGTGTAGCGGATGTGTGGCAGAAGGAGGAGGAGGCACGGAGGAGGGAAATGAGAAACTTTATATCTAAGGAAAATGTAGAATTCCATATCATGGTAGATACATATTATATCTAAGGAAGTATATGCTTATAGAATTGAACATCTTTAATATTGTTGATTTTTGGATTAGGGGTTCCAAAAACCCAAAGATGGGGGCACCTAAGCTTTCGGACCACCGGTATGGCGTGATAACCTCCTCCATACCCGCGCCATGAAGGGAGGGGATGCCGCTGGAGAAGCCAGGAGTGTCACAGGGGAGTAGGAGGATCCCACCGAGAGCATCCCCAGAGCCACGGCGAGTCCCACGCGGGGTTCCTCCTCCATACCCCTTCACCAGCTTATGCTCCCTCCGTATAATATCATTAGTGACTCAATTTTTTTTAGATATGAAAGTATGTATAACTAAAATACATCTACATACAACCGCACCTAGATAAAGTTAATTCACTTATTTATGAACATAGAGAGTAAGAAAAACAAACTGGGTGAAACGAAGCACGACGAACGCGTGCGTGCGTCATGCATTGCCGAACTCCTATTATGAGACATCGACGAGGCCGTCTGGAAACGTGGGACCGATGAAACCATCTGGATCCGGAGGCCGATGCCACCTTGCCACACGTTATTACCAACATGGATTTTGAAGCATCGATCGAAAAGGTGACGCCAGTTCAAAAGTTCGCCCGGGATCTGGTCGACGCGTCACCAAGACATGTACTGTACTTTCTAGATCATCTACTGTCCGATGACATTAGTGCGTGCGTGGTAACAAAGCAAAATGGCGCGCGACGCGGCGTGCCGTGGCGTGGCGCCCCGGGCCTGCTCGGCTGCGCGTCAGTAAACCAGCCACCGCGCCACGCTTTCTCGATCGAGCTCCCTCGTGCCGGGCAGCATATCAACCACGGCAAGCTACATACACGTCGTTCCTGGGCTAGCTAGCGTGGCCGGAAACTTCCGTTTCATCCACGCCCACAATAAGCTAAGGGCATCTCCAACCGGGCGACCCAAACGGATGCGCTGGGCCGTCCGTTTTGGGCCGTTTGCGTGGCCGAGCGGACGCGGTGCGTGCGCGCCCGCGCGGGATTTGGGTCGCGTTGCCCTATGGTATGTTTTTCTTGTAAATTCACTAGAAAAATGCAAAAACATATTATATAAAATAGTTCAAATGCTCAAAATGTATTACACATTACATAGTCCATGTAATCAAGGATAAAGTATTATTCAAATAAAATGAAAAACGATACAAATGCTCTAGGCTTCAGGATTTCCTTCATCATTGTTGTTTGCAGCATTGCTGCCTACATGCTGCACATGTCCTCGACCAAAAAGCTGAAGCTGGTTGTGTACAGCTAGATCTCGAATTTCATGGTGCGCATGAAGAATGTCCTGGAATGATGCCGGAGCACCTTGAGGAGTAACCAACTCTCCTTGGCCTTCCTAGTCATTATCAAAGAGTGAATCATCCCGCTCTACCTCAACAATCATGTTATGCATGATTACACAAGCGATCATCACCTCCCACAGAGTTTGCACATCCCAGGCTCTGGCAGGGTGTCTGACGATAGCCAAACTTGGAGGATGCCAAACGCCGCTCCACATCTTTCCGGGCTGCCTCCTGCTCTTTGGCAAACCTTGCTTCCGCTCTGGGGGTTTGGATTGTCTTCACGAGTGTAGCCCAAGGTGGATAGATACCATCGACAGTACCCTTGGTGTAGTGGTGGCCATTGATCTCAAAATCCACATCGGGGACTGACCGTACGCTAGCCTATCAAACACCGGAGAGCGCTGCAGCACATTGATGTCATTGTGCGAGCCAGCCATTCCGAAGAATGAGTGCCAAATCCATGTGTCATGGGAAGCAACAGCTTCAAGAATGACTGTGCACCCCTCAGATTGTGCTGTACTGCCAACCAAAGGCGGTTCTTCCCCTCCCGGTGCATGCGTCTATCTTGCCAAGCATCCCAGAAACCCACCAGCGTTGATCGTGGACCAGTGTGTCTCTGCATTAGGTTGCCGGAGGTCTGTTCTCGAGCAGACCGATCACGCCTCTGCGAACCTGTACATCGATTCAGGCGGTTGACTCACTCATGCGCGTGTACTCATCTACGAAATCAGCAGCGCCATATGCGAGCATCCTAATCGCTGCCGTGCATTTCTGGTACGAAGAGAGGCCTACCTTGCCAAGTGCATCCACTTTCGCAGAAGTAGTCGTCGTAGATCTTGCGCCATCCATTATCCGGCGGAGCAGCGGCTGGTCATCCAAAACGAGGCGAAACAATGCGCACGAACAATGCCTTCGGTTGGAAGTAGTCTCGTAGAGCTGTCGTGGCGCGTTCTCTCGGTCAAGGCGGCCGCGCGCCCGGCAAGGACCCCCGGTGCGGGAATCGCGAGACAATGTGCTCGTGGATGAAGCAGGCCGCAACAACCGTGAAAAAAGTCGTCGGACTCCTCTTCGACGACGTGTCGATGAAGTTCTTGGAGTAGTATTCGTCGTCGCTGTCCACCATGATCTGAAAAGGGACACATTTGAGTTCGAGCACCAACGAACACCTCGCGCGGCGGAGCGATCAAATGCTTCCGTAGGGACACAGGCATGGCCAGGTCTGGGCACCACGGTGCGAAACACGGCGGAGAGCTCACCTCGCGGAAACGGCGCGAATGGGCGAGCGGGAGGTGTCGACGGTGAGAGGACAACACGGCGGCGGCGCGTCCTCAGGCTCTGCTACGACGCGGCGGGGGCCTGGAGCTATGCTTCCATGCCGCTGCCGGCGTCTCGACGACGATGGCCGGCGTCGGCGCGCTCCCAAATCGCCGGTCCGTGGGTGGCGGCGGGGTGGTGGGAGATATGTGCGACGGGCTTGTGTTTTGGGAGCGGACGCGGGCAGGGGCGGACAAGGGGAGGACGCGAGCGACCGCCTTTCGCGTGCGCGGCCACGCAACTCGTCCAAGATTTGGGCGGGTTTGGGTCGTTCCGACCCGCGGCCATCCGTTTAGGGATGAGTCCGCGGCTGCCACGTTTTGTCCGTTTCGACTCATCCGGACACGCGGGCGCGGGATGGGTCGCCCGGTTGGAGATGCCCTAAGCATGCTCTAACCAATGCAACCAAAAGACCGATCTAATGAAAGAGATTAGGCAATGCATTTATACTTCAACACCTCACGTGTGGATCCCTCAGGCCTAAACGTGACCGAAAATGAGCTGCAATATTTTTATTTTATATTACTCCAGCCGGTCTTGAACTCAAGATCTTGGCTCTCTTAATGTAGAACCAAATGCTAAAATGCAACCAAAAGACCGATCTGATGGAAAAGATTAGGCAATGCATTTATACTTCAACAGTTGCAAAGTGTACGTCAGATTCTATAATCTACTTCCTCCGTTCGAAGATGCTTAGACAAATATAAATCGGTTTTTGGTTAATCACCGGTGTTTATATATACTATGGAGATGCCTAACTAGGCACCTTTTTTATACCAGTGCTTAAGAAAATGTCTGGTTTATTTTTGTAAGCACCTATCTAAGCATTTTGCATTGTAGATGGCCTAAGTGTCACATATTTATATAGATTCGTACGTGTCTAGACATGTTTCTGTTTAGATAATTTAAATTAAGGAAAATGATTACGATCATCCGGGGGATCGCATCGCTCGCGTCCCCCGGCTCCATCTCGCGACGCGTGGCTGAAGGCCCCACCTTATCTTTCCGTCGTGGCTTCCCCTAAACCGCATCACGCAGCTCCCCCGACCTCATCTCCTCTCTATTCCCCACCAGCACAGCAAACCGACCGAATTCGTCCCCATGGCTGGAATTGGTCCTCGATGCTGGAGCGAGCCCGCCGCCGGCAAGGTCCCGCCACGCGCCGTCCGATCTCCGCCGCTTCCCAGTCCCTCCCGCTCCGCCGGCCCTCCCATCTCTGCCCGCGTGCCCTGCCATGGCCATGGAGAGTTTGCCCCGCGGATTGATCGCCATGGCACAGCCCTGCTGGGACCTACGCGCCCCGGCCTCCAGGCCGGCTGCATGCCGAGATCACCGGTAACGTCTGATCCCGCGACACCCCATGTCCTCCTCCTCCAGGTGCGGTGGTGTTGCCATGGGTGACAGCGACGTGCAGCGATGCCTGCTGCTGAGATCTCCGCCCGCCCTGCTCCGGTTGTGCTTCGCCTCCTCCGGCGACGACCCCGTCGTCCTCCTCCAGGTCTGGTGGTGCCGCCATGGGTGACGGTGAGTGCAGCGATTGTGGTATCATTTTGTAAGCGGAAGCCCGATGGTCTGCTGCCTTGGGATACGACAGTTGCTGCCAATGGCGTCAGACGGCATTACAAGCACCTCCATGCGCCAGCACCGCGCGTTTGCGGCAGTTTGCTGCCTTAGGCCTGCGGCATTGCTACTTGCGGAGGCTGGTTTTGCTATCTTAGGCCTACTTTGCTACCCTAGGTGTAGGACATTGATACTAGTGGTTTCTGGTGTTGCTGTCTTGGTCAGGCAGAGTTGCTACAGCCTCGGACGGTACTATTTGCCGGATGTAATTTGTAACATATGAATAAAAATATTTGCTACAATTTATTTGTGGTTTTGCTACATCTGCATAATATGTTTGCTATGGGGTCTCCGCAAGATGTCCGGTGAGTTCTCCAGCAAGTTCCCCTTCGATGTCTGCAATGATATCTATTTTTTTGCTACAATAGCATAATTTGTTTGCTACAAGCTATCCAACGCAGTGGCGTGTTGGGCAAGCTCAACCTTTTTGTTTTATTTTTTGAACGAACCATTTTTTGCTACACTGAAGTAAAAGCGAGAATTTTTTTGCTACCCGGCAGCAAAAATGTCACGTGTCAGCACGGGAAGCAGGAGGCTAGAAAATCAAATCCCCTGGGGGATTCCTAGCACTGATACTTCTTCGGATCAATCATTTCTCTGTGTAATCTGTGTCTAGGAAAAAATGAAACAAGTTATTTTAGAACAAAGGAAATGCTAAATCTAAATGGAGGAAGTAGCAGTCTAGCAACCCGTCAAAGAAAACAGAAAAAGTAAGTGTACAAAGCCTCTAGAAAAGGCACGGTCTCGATCTCCTTTCCACCAGTTGATTTGGCCTACTCCTTTTGGTCCTCGTGAGATCACAGGCGAAACGATCGCGGACCCATCTTCCGATTTGCTTCTTCGAACGAGGCGTCCACATCACACGTCACCCGTCCGTCGATCTTGCACTGTAGTTAGCCTGCAGCAAATCCCGTAAATCCACGTCCTATTTAATTCGAATTCTGGTTCAACTTCTCGATTATTAGGAAACAAAATTTGGAAGTTATGGAAACTAATAATAACTCTAAAAAATTCCGATTCAACGGGAGATAGTATTGTATGCTTCTTCTTATGAATCAAATTGTGTTTCCCATGTTTTCTAGCATTGCTTCCGTGTGAAGGAAAAATAATTTCTAGTCGTGGAAATTTTTATTTCCGGTGCAATTAATTTTTTTAATTCTGTCGAGCATATTTGCTTCATATGCATAACAAAGATGGGAAATGAGAAGGCACCCCACACACTCTCACCGTGCGACAGATGCGTCAATATTTTTGCACATATGCATCTAAGGAGCGTGCGCACAGACGAGAAGACCAGTAAACCATATCCCCTCGCGGGCTTTCCTGTCCACTAGCTAGTTCCCACATGTTGACTCTAGGTTGCCCATGGATCATTTGAAGATCATGCTTGAGTTTCTTGTTCATTTGGAATGTTTGGGTCACCATTTTGTCCGCAAGAATGTGCATTGAACATCTATTTGAATTTCATATTCACAATTAATAAACATATTGGCCACTAGTAACTTGCAAATTTTCTCCGCAATTTCCCATGAAGAAGCTGATGGTGCACAGTTGCAAGAAGGGTCTTTTGCACAGATAATTGATCAAAGGTTGTTATGTATTTGCTTGTTGTCTTCATCATTAACTATGTTGAGTTGCAGTGTCTGTGCTAACGTCCAACGAGACCCGTCTCTCACAAGTTGTTCCAATCTGGGTAATGATATTTTTCTCAAACTTTCCTTCCGCTGAGCCGAGCTACTCACAAGCTTGACGGCTTGACGCTCTCCCCTGATGGCGTCAACGGCCCCAGAGCTGACCTTAAGACCGTCTTGCCCTATCAGATTTAGAACATGTGCCACACAACAATGATGAAGTAGGATGAAGCTATTCGCCTAGCTATTCGGTTATTTTTCCCTGTTAAAAAAAATCATCGATATGCCAAAGTGCGAACCCACTTTGCTGCAAGGTATTGTTGAATGTAGATGGGCTGCAGCCCAGTAACGCAGCCCATATGGTCTACAATTCCTGAAATCTCAAGACCCATCACGTTGGCAGCTTGGGACAGCCTTGGAGGACAAAGTTTAGTCCCACATTGCTAGTTGGGAGTGAGTTGGAGTGGTATATAAGGGCTGCTGTTCTACTCCTTCCAAGTGAGTGAGAATAGAAGGAGCCCTCGCGCACTCCTCCTCCTCCGCCTCGTCGCGTCGCGTCGCGTCGCGTCGCGTCGCGTCGCATTTCGTGACTCGAGTTCGAGTTCGAAACACACTTAAGGAAGCCTACATTTTTGCTTGGTGCACCAACTGAGTTGGGTACGTGTCGACCTGCATGTGCATGCTCGCGCGTGTCCACGGCTTCCTACGCGTGTCAACACGGTCGGCTCTCCTCCCGAGCTATACCAAGAGAGCGGATCGAGATCTGGAGTCTCATACGCTACAGTTCATCTCTCTCAAGAAGTTCCTTTTGCTGCTACTCTCTAGTCTTCCCATCCCGGCGACGCATGCCGCCGTCCGGGAGAGCAGCCTCCGAAACTCCGTCCGTTGAGATCCTGCACCGGGAGACGGCGATAAGGTTTTTGGGGAGCGTCTCGGCGCGACTGCTCACTCTGTTCGTGCTCTTCTTCACCGGTTCGACCTTTCATCGACAGATCCGACTACACCATGGGCGACATCAACAATACCCATGGTGGTGGTGGTGGTGCTGCTGCTGCTGGTGCGACCTTCCCGTTCGCGATGTACGTGCTTTTCTCTCTACCTTGCACGCTACTTGTTCCATGTTCGGATCTGATGCATGTGCTTAGTCTGATGTGTGGTTAAGTATGCTTGTGCATCTGTAATGTTGCGGTAATTAATCTCATACGGAAATTGCCTAATAATCCAACAATCCAAAAACCTTATTTGCTTAGGCAATTTTCACCGTCTGGTTTTGTTGCTGCGCTTAAACCGAGCCCGTTTACGGGATCTCATTTCAAGAGATGGCAGAATAAGACCCTCTTGTGGCTCAACTATGGGTGTGCACCGAATTGTGGAAGGTACTCCCAGAGGTCCGCTTACTCCTGAAGAGGATAAAGCGTTTGGGGATGTCACCGTAATCTTTGTGGGTGCCGTTCTAAGTGTGCTTGGAGACAAGTTGGTTGATGCTTATCTGCACATACGAAATGGGAAGGAACTGTGGGATGCACTGACGCTAAGTTTGGTGCTGCCGATGCTGGAGGTGAACTGTCTGCTATGGAGCAGTTCAATGACTACAGAATGGTTGAGAACCGATCTATAGTAGAACAGGCTCATGAGATACAGATCATGGAAAAGGAACTTGAGCTCCTCAAGTGTGTGCTATCGGCAAGTTTGTCGCGGGATGCATTGTGTAAGCTTCCCCCTTCATGGAGGAACTTTGCCACTTCTCTGAACAGAGGCATGAGTTTTCTGTTGAGAATATCATGGGCTCTCTGGATGTTGAGGAGGAGGCGAGGACAAACACGCTGGAGGAACCAGGGACGTTACGCCAATATGGTGCGAAAAATGCCCACAAGTCCAAGGGAAAGAACAAGGGAGTCTCCCAGGACTACCAACTTCAAGAAGAAGGAAAAAACGGAGAAGAAAGTCCTTTTGGGTGTGTGGCGAGACGGGCCATTGGGCTGTCGCTGTCCACAACGCAAAGGAAAGAAATATCAAGCTGGACAGAACTCAACTTCATCAACATGGTCATTGGTAACCCGGAGGAAGGAACTAAGGAGTATGGTAATATTTTACCTCTTTGTTCTTTCGGTGTTTCATTAGAATGGTGGGTTGATACAGTGCAATGTTCATGTGTCTTTGACATCTCCATGTTTACCTCTTATGAGCCTCAGTTCCTCGAGAATGATGGGGAATGGGTTACATGCTACTGTCGTGGTGTTGGCACGGTAGATCTGAAGTTTACTTCGGGAAAGATCGTGCAGTGAAGAACGTCTTGCATGTCCCTTCTATCAAGAAGAATCGTTAGTGGCTCCCGTCTTATGAAAGATGGGTTTAAGTTGGTGTTTTGAGTCCAATAAAGTTGTCATTGTCTAAGTATGGAACTTTTGTTGGAAAGGGCTATGAGTGTGAGGGAATGTTTCGCTTCTCTCTAGAAGACTTCTGTGATAATGTTGTGAACCATGTAAGCACTAGCGTTAATGAGACTAATGTTTGACATTCACGACTTTGTCATGTTAATTTCGGTTGTATGACGCGGCTTGCTGATATGAGTTTAATTCCGAAATTCACCTTTGTCAAAGGCTCTAAGTGCCATGCTTGTGTGCAAGCAAAGCAGCCTCGCAAGCCTCACAAGCCTGCGAAGGAAAGAAACTTGGCACCACTAGAGCTCATACATTCAGATCTATGTGAGATGAATGGTGAGTTGACAAGAGGCGGAAAGAAATATTTCATGACTTTGATTGATGATTCCACTAGGTATTGTTATGTGTATCTCCTGAAAACTAAAGATGAGGCTCTTGATTTCTTTAAAATCTATAAGGTTGAAGTTGAGAACCAACTTGAAAGAAAGATTAAAGGGTTCGGTCCGACCGTGGTGGAGAGTACTTTTCTAATGAGTTCAATTTATTCTGTGCGGAACATGGTATAATCCATGAGAGGACGCCTCCAAATTCCCCACAATCCAATTGGATTGCGGAAAGGAAAAACGTACTCTAACAGATTTGGTTAACGCCATGTTAGATGTTTCGGGTTTATCCAAGGAATGGTGGGGGAGGCTATATTGACTTCGTGTCATGTCCTAAACCGTGTTCCAACCAAGAATAAAGAGATTACCCCTTATGAGGAGTGGGAAAAGAAAATACCAACACTCTCCTACCTACGAACTTGGGGTTGTTTGGCTAAAGTGAATTTGTCAATCACTAAAAAGCGAAAGCTTGGACCAAAAACTGTGGACTGTGTCTTTCTTGGCTATGCTTCCCATAGCATTGCTGTTACCACCCGATTTTGGCCAAATCAGGAGATGGGCCGTAAGTGAAGATGGGCGTTGAAGATTACACGTGGAGCATCTTTGAAGCGGCCTTGTGCTGAGAGTTTGGGCTAAATGGCCCATGTATCTGTAATATATTAGATCGTATTGTAATTTAGATTAAAGAGATAGAGTGCGGCCCGTGCACGGTTAGGTGCACGCCTCAATTAGAAAGTCCCTTGGACTATAAATATGTATCTAGGGTTATCAGAAAAGGAGGACAATCACCGTTCAACCAAAACAAACCAATCTCGGCGCATCATACCCCCTTTCCTCTGGGTTCTTACCGTACAGCATCATGCTGCTAGATCGCATCTCGCGATCTAGGCAGCGTAAAGCGTATTGTTCATGCGTTGCTCGTCTGAGCCTTTTTGATGGCGAGCAACGTAGTTATCATAGATGTGTTAGGGTTAGCATTGTTCTTCACGTAATATGCTATCGTAGTGCAACCCTTGCATATCTAGCTGCCCTTACGTCTATCCAGGCGTAAGGGCAGCATCTTGCTTGATCATGCTTAGTAGATCCGATCCGTTATAGTTGCTCCTGCATCTGCGGATTAGTTTAATATCTGCATAGTTAGGCCTTATCTGGGTCGGAGGATCCGGTGGTGCGTTAGATGTTGTTTCCGTCACTGCGAGGGATGTTCGGGGATCAACGTTATGTTGGTTTTAGGCCTCTCGTAGGGGTAGTTTGCATCGTCTCTCGTAGTGCTAGGCCCGATCGCACGTAGGACGTTCCGATTATGCGGTGAAAACCCTAAATGTCGTGGATCGTTTTAGCTTTGTCTTGATCAAGCAGGATCCCCATGCCATTGCTAATCCATCAAGGACCATGGGGCGATCGGCTCTTTGAGCCGATCCACGGAGCAGAGCCGATAAGGCTCGTATTTAATGTGCACGTGTCTACCATGCAGAACAATCGAAGCACTAACACCCTTCCGACCAGGTCTAGGTCGGGTGGCACGCCAGGACTGCGCCAGGACGCGCGCGAGAAGATTTGCGGGACGACGCGAGGTGCAGGGATCCACTAAGCGGCCCTAGGAGCCTCCCGGCTCTTCGTGTTGCTTAACCAAAGCCCGTCGGGGTTTTGGAGGGTAACACATTCTGGCACGCCCGGTGGGACGTCTTCTGCAACATCCACATCAACACCAACATACGAGATGGCGGAGGAGCAGATCACACAAGGATCTCCTGCGGAGCACAAGAAGAAATACGATGGTGAAGGCCATCTGTGGCCGAACTCATCGGATCCTCTGAGACAACCCGTTCTCGCAACATCAAGCTCGGAGAAACACGTGTCTGTCGCATGGCGTCGCACAGTGAATCTCCACTCCATAAGAGAACCGGGGTTCTCTTTCGGTGCCAATATGGCAGGGTTCGTGATTCGCCATGGCGCGGACAAAGAGAGCAGCCACCACTCGTGGCAAAGATAAAGAGGAGGCCGTTCCACGCGACCGGCCCCAAGACGACGGTAGACGATACCTGACCGAGGAGGAGGTGAAACATACGGTATCCACGCCATTATCCGTGCATCTCCTCAGCAAATATGAACAGCACGACCGACGTCGCCGCTACGACAACGACGATGAAGGATATCGTGGTGATGCAAACAAGAGGTATCGTCGGCATGGTGAGACAGCGGCGAATGCAGGCGTCGCGCAGGGGAGGTCAAAGAGCAAGACAACATGGACGAACCTTGGGACTGTCCCTTCTTCAAACATTGCTGGGACTCAGGAATGAGCCGTTGCCAACAATCGAGAACCCAGAATGCAAACAACAAGGAAGAGGGGCAAGCGAAGTTTCAGTGTTCGAGCGTCTGGACCTCTCCCACCTCGAGTAAACGGGCTGAGTCGTCTCAAGAAGACTTCGAGGAGTCAGATGGAGAAGATAGGTATCACCGACCAGGTGGTGCCCGATGGACTCAGCCATTCTCGGGCCGGGTGCGGCGGCTGGAAACTTGGAAGAAGCCGAGGCACGCGCACGTTGGGAAGAGCGCGGCCTGATCTGGCCGCGAAAATCCAGCAAACGTAGGGAACGAAGGCGCGCCGCCAAAGAAAGTATGGCGCCCCAAACAGAAAGCCGATACAGGCATCGGCTGATGCCAAATGCGATGCATCATTGGTACAAACATGGTATTCATACTCCGTCGAGTTGCGCTCAAGCGGCGAGGAAGTTAGTGGCTAAGTCACTGCGGTCCACGACCAATTATTTTTGAAAAGCCACAAGATAGAAGCTACGAGCATCCGAAAGCCCTATACTTGAAGGGTTACATCATGGGCACCTATCGGCAAGATGTTGGTTGATACTGGGAGCGGCGGTCAACATAATGCCATATTCCATGCTACGTCGTTTAGGGCATTCCAGCGACGATCTGATCAAGACCAGCATCACATTAAGCGACTTCAACGGCCAGGCGTCAGAAGCGAAAGGTGTTCGAATGTAGAGCTTACTGTGGGCCGGAAAACCATACCTACCGCGTTCTTCATCGTTGACAAAAGCAATTATGCCGTCCTATTGGGAAGGGACTGGATTCATGCTAAGCTGTTGTATCCCGTCTACAATGCATCAATGCATCATACGATGGGACGGAGATGAAGTGGAAGTCGTTCAAGCGGATGACTCAATCGAGATATCATTAGCTGCCATGAGCGTGTGGGAACAGATGACCAAGAGCCGCTCTCTGGAATCAGTTTAGAGGGTTGTGAGCGCATCGAAGCCTCGAAAGAATGGGGTAAGGCTGGTTTTATCCACCGGCCTAACGGAATAGCACGTCCAAGACTTTGGACATGCGTGGCAAGGCCGGTCCCTGCGATCGGCCCTCAAAAAATGAAAAAAAATAAAGGATCTTATCTCCAACGTGCCACGTAGCTACAATGGAAATCCGAGAAGTTGCACATCATCGCCAAAGCATTGCAACGAGAAGGAAGGCCGATTCCCGCAATCGGCCAAAATTATCCTCAACATACCTTCGTCTGTGTTCAGCATTGATCCAACGGATGCACCGAAGAGCCGATACCATCAATTACCACGAGAATCGGCTCGGGGGCACATAGATGGATGATATACGAGGATACGGAGGGGAACGGATGTCAAATTTCCCAACGAGAGCAGCTCAGAGCAAGAGGCCGATATGTAAGCAAATCGACCGCAAAAAAATCGAAAATACAGAAATTTTTGAGCACAGCCGATCTTGCAGCATCGACTTAGAAGTTCAAGCCGAAGCACGGCCATCGACTCAGGGGTACAGGGTGAGGCTCTGCGAGGATCTCCAATTGTTTGGTGACTCGGTCTTCTCCGAGAACCTCCAGCTGCGTTTGCAAGCCTTCAAGTGCTCTTCTTTCAGCAAGTTCGAGGATTGCAGCCGTGGCCGATCGGGCTAGAATCATGAGAACAACCGGCGATCATCAGGTGGATTGAACTCATTTTCACCAGAGGTTGCCTCATTGGTGAAGGTTCTACGCTATTGATGACCGATTTGGTCAGAATGGTGATCTTTCCCAGTTGAAGGCGATGGTGGCCGATGCGGTGGTACACTCATGCTCGTCTTGGTCAAAGGCTCGGGGAGCATCTGCTGGAGATTTCTTTTCCCTGAAGAACCGATTGATACTGAAATCGGTTGACTCTGCCGCGGCTTGCTTGAAAGGCGGTGGATTATTGGGAGGAGGACAGCCGGAGCGACGAGAGATATTCGGGGGCGGTTGCCTGAAGGATCCTTTGATATCGGAACCCGATTTTGTTCGAAAGATCGGCTAGCTTTGCATCATAGCTTGTCGAGGAATGGTGTTGATGTCGCCAAAAGATCAGTTTCTACATACAAGCCAATTGAGAAACAAGCCTAGAGCTCTATTGAGGACACCTGCCCGTAACCAGATTACCAGCCCACACGGTTGACTGGTAAGAGCCATCTTCCAGGCGTGATCAAGCCTGGGACTGTTTGTCTGAATTGCGGGTCCTCATCATGGTTTCACCTCGATTGAGGCTCGGGGAGCAGCTGGCCTCGTGGATGCTCTGTTTTTAGAAGCCGATGGGAGAGTCATAGTTTGGTTCCGCAGACATTGCCTTGGTAAGCATGGCCCAAGCTCACGATTGCTCCGATGCTAAAAAAGATGAGGAGCGGATCATGGGGGGATCGATGCGTGGAGATCGACTCATTTAAAGTCGATTGAGCTGACGATCGGCTAGATTAGCATAAAAAGAATCGGTTGGGGAAATTCTCCATTGATAAACGAGATTTCTTACAAGGAAGGAGCCGATTGCTTAAGATGGGAAGAACAAAAGAAGGGGTCTGTGCTACTGCTAGGCCTACACTAGTAGATCCTAATCTACGGGCCGTCACTGCCTTCATCATCATCCTCGGAACTCTCATCGGCGCTGCTACCGGCGGGCTCCTCATCGCTGCTCCAGTAGCCCTCTGCAGGGGCTTCATCCTCCTCTTCGCCATCACTGTCGTCATCGTCCCACCACATGCGGAGGCGTTTCGCTGGTGGGTAACCTTCGAGGGAGTCATCGTCGGCGTCTTCCTTTTCTTCCTCTTCCTCGTCGGAGGAAAAGCTCCCTTCCCAGGGGAAGAGGTCGTCGTCGCTTGGTGCTTCCAGCTCCCCGTCGACGAGGAACTGAAGGTCTTCTTCCCCATCGGTGAGGGTTCATCATCTTCCGACTCGTTGTAAGAGTCCCAGTCCCGCGCGTCCCAATACTCGGGGCGCGAGGCCGTAGATGGCCATCAGATCGACCTCTTGCTCGAGTTCGCTGGAGGAGGAGGCTGGAGAGACAGGCCAGAGGAAGCGGAGGAAGGGAGGAATCCATGGGGAGCGAGGAGGGTTTTCGGTTCTGCCGAGTAGCTGCTGGAGCGGGGGATGAAGAGAGGAACCACGAGGATGTGGCCGGATAAAAAAGGAAATAACGATTTAATACCTAAGCGGTTCCGAGGACACGGATGCCGGAGCGAGTCAAGTCGTGCGAGAGAAGGCGAGGAGGCAGACGTCATCATGAAGAAAAGCTGCGACGGTTACGCCACGACATGACCCTTCGAAGAATGCGAGATGGTTTGCAATTATCATTATCAAAACCGGGGGGCATGTTGTCACCCGATTTTGGCCAAATCAGGAGATGGGCCGTAAGTGAAGATGGGCGTTGAAGATTACACGTGGAGCATCTTTGAAGCGGCCTTGTGCTGAGAGTTTGGGCTAAATGGCCCATGTATCTGTAATTTAGATCGTATTGTAATTTAGAGATAGAGTCGGCCCGTGCACGGTTAGGTGCACGCTCCAATTAGAAAGTCCCTTGGACTATAAATATGTATCTAGGGTTATCGAGAAAAGGAGGACAATCACCGTTCAACCAAAACAAACCAATCTCGGCGCATCGCCACCCCTTTCCTACGAGGGTTCTTACCGGTAAGCATCATGCCTAGATCGCATCTGCGATCTAGGCAGTAAAACTAGTATTGTTCATGCGTTGCTCGTTTGAAGCCTTTTGATGGCGAGCAGCGTAGTTATCATAGATGTGTTAGGGTTAGCATTCTTCCGTAATATGCTATCGTAGTGCAACCCTTGCATATCTATCCCTTACGTCTATCCAGGACGTGGGCAGCATCTGATCATGCTTAGTAGATCCAGATCCGTTATAGTTGCTCACATCTGGGGATTAGTTCTTCTCTCGCAGTTAGGCCTTATCTGAGGTGGAGGATCCGGTGGTGCGTTAGATCTTTTTAGTCCTGCGAGGGATGTTCCGGGGATCAACGTTATGTTGGTTTTAGGCCTCTCGTAGGGGTAGTTTGCATCGTCTCTCGTACTAGGCCCGATCGCACGTAGGACGTTCCGATTATGCGGTGAAAACCCTAAGCCTAGCGTGGATCGTTTTAGCTTTGTCTTGATCAAGCGGGATCCCCATGCCATTGCTAATCCATCAAGGACCATGGGGCGATCGGCTCTTTGAGCCGATCCACAGGGCTGAGAGCCGATAAGGCTCGTATTTAATGTGCACGTGTCTACCATGCGGGAACAATGGAAGCACTAACACCTTGACCAGGTCTAGGTCGGTGCAGACCCGGAACGCGCCGAGAAGATTTGCGGGACGACGAGTGCCGGGGATCCACTAAGCGGCCCTAGGAGCCTCCCGGCTCTTCGTGTTGCTTAACCAAAGCCCGTCGGGGGGTTTTGGAGGGTAACAATTGCTTATAGATTTCTTGTGGTGAAATCTGGAGTGGATGACATGAATGTTGGCACCATCTTTGAATCAAGAGATGCTACATTCTTTGAGGATATATTTCCTATGAGAGATATGCATGGCATGTCTAGTTGGGAATCTGATCCAATTCATGAAACTCCTATGGAGTCTAGCGAATCTGATGATGAGAGTTCAGATTCTGATGAAGATGACAATGAAGCTCCACAGGAGTAAGAGACAAAGGACTGCAAAGTCTTTTGGTAATGACTTCATTGTGTATCTTGTGGATGATACTCCCACTACCATTTCAGAAGCTCTCGCATCTCCTGATGCGGAAGCGGTTCAAAGCGAGATGGATTCCATCTTGGCTAATGGAACGTGGGAGTTAGCGGGCGTCCTTATGGGTGCAAACTGTAGGATGTAAATGGGTATTTAAGAAGAAGCTTCGAAGCTGATGGTACATTGAGAAGTACAAAGCTCGGCTTGTAGCCAAAGCTATACCCAAAAGGAAGGCGAAGATTTCTTCGATACCTACTCACCTGTGGCAAGATTGACCATCATTCGTGTACTACTGTCACTGGCTGCCTTACACGGTCTTCTCGTTCATCAAATGGACGTTAAGACGGCTTTCCTAAATGGAGAGTTGGACGAGGAAATTTACATGGAACAGCCTGATGGTTTCGTACTAGAAGGTCAAGAAAGAAAGGTGTGTAAATTAAAGAAATCTCTGTATGGCCTTAAACAAGCACCCAAACAATGGCATGAGAAGTTTGAAAGAACTTTGACATCTGTGGGCTTTGTTGTCAATGAAGCCGACAAATGTGTGTACTACCGCCATGGTGGGGGTGAGGGAGTTGTTCTATGCCTGTATGTGGATGACATACTAATTTTTGGGACAAGCCTCAAAGTGATTGAGGAGGTAAAAACCTTCTTATCTCAATGTTTGAGATGAAAGATCTTGGAGAAGCTGATGTTATATTGAACATCAAGTTATTGAGAGATGGGAATAATGGGATTACACTTGTGCAATCTCATTATGTTGAGAAGGTGTTGAGCAGATTTGGCTATGATGATTGCAAATCTTCTCTCACACCTTATGATCCTAGTGTCTTGCTTCGAAAGAATGAAAAGGCAACTAAAAATCAATTGAGATACTCTCAAATCATTGGTTCACTCATGTATTTAGCTTGCGCTACGAGGCCTGATATCTCGTTTGTTGTGTGCAAACTTAGCCGGTTTGTGGCCAACCCGGGAGATGATCATTGGCATGCTCTTGATAGAGTGATGCGCTATCTAAAGGGAACCATGAGTTATGGAATTCATTATACCGGGTATCCAAGAGGATTGGAAGGGTATAGTGATTCCAATTGGATTTCTGATGCTAAAATGAAAGCCACAAGTGGATATGTTTTCACTCTTGGTGGTGGCGCTGTTTCCTGGAAGTCTTGCAAGCAGACCATCTTAACGAGGTCAACTATGGAAGCAGAACTCACAGCATTAGATACAGCTACTGTTGAAGCGGAATGGCTTCGTGAGCTCTTGATGGACTTGCCCATGGTCGAAAAACCAATACCGGCCATCCTCATGAACTGTGATAATCAAACTGTGATTGTCAAAGTGAAAAGTTCTAAGGATAATATGAAAAGTTCCAAACATATCAAGAGGAGATTGAAGTCTGGACTGAAGAACTCCGGAGTGATAGCATTGGATTATGTCCAAAGTGCTAAGAATCGGCAGATCCTTTCACAAAGGACTATCAAGAAATATGATAGACCTTGCATCGAGGAGATGGGTTTGAGACCCTTTGAGTTGCCGAGGGTAACCCAACCTATGTAATCGAAATTTCGAAGTAGGACCGGGAAAACAAACCGAGTAACCTGATTGAGAAAATTTAATACTCCCACTCCAGCTGCAGATGCAATTCTCATAGTTCTTGTAAGGCAGGTTGACAATGTCTTAATGTGTTATGAGCGGCTCTTAATGAGCGAAGACGCTGGCCTACAGGGCGATCTTTGAAGAACACACCTATATGACACTACTGGTCATAGTGTGGGAGATTTGGGTGAATCTCTAGTAAGCTCATGAAAGGCCGAGGAGTATGACTTATAAGCTCCCGAGGGGAAGGCTATGGTAGCCTAGTACCGTGCCGGCATTGAGTGAAACTTGCTGACAAAGACCGACAATTCAAGGCATAGTCCATTGTTCGGTTGTAGTCAAGCGTAGCACCTTGCCTAAGTGGAAGTTCAACTTAACAACTGAAGTGCAGGTATATTAAACAGTGAATGGAACTAATGTGTCATCTGATGTGCATATGAGATCTGGTGGGGGATTGTTGAATGTAGATGGGCTGCAGCCCCAGTAACGCAGCCCATATGGTCTACAATTCCTGAAATCTCAAGGCCCATCACGTTGGCAGCTTGGGACAGCCTTGGAGGACAAAGTTTAGTCCCACATTGCTAGTTGGGAGTGAGTTGGAGTGGTATATAAGGGCTGCTGTTCTACTCCTTCCAAGTGAGTGAGAATAGAAGGAGCCCTCGCGCACTCCTCCTCCTCCTCCGCCCGCCTCGCCTCGTCTCGTCACGTCACGCACGCACGTCGCATTTCGTGACTCGAGTTTGAGTTCGAGACACATGAAGCCTACATTTTTGTTTGGTGCTGGCTGAGTTGAGTACGTGCTTCCTACGCGTGTCAACACGGTCGCTCTCCTCCCGGCTATACCAAGAGACGGATCAGATCTGGAGTCTCATCGCTACAGTTCATCTCTCTCAAAAAAGTTCCTTTTGCTGCGCTACTCTCTAGTCTTCCCATCCCATTGCGTGCCTGGCCGTCCGGGCAGGCCTCGAAACTCCGTCCGTTGAGATCACAGGAGACGGGCGATAAAGTTTTTGGGGAGCGTCTGCGCGACGCTGCATCTTGTTCGTGCTCTTCTTCGACGGATCGGCTGCTTCATCGACAGATCCGACTACACCATAGGCGACATCAACAATACCCATGGTGGTGGTGGTCTGCTGCTGGTGCGACCTTCCGATCGCGATGTACGTGCTTTTCCTCTCCTACCTTTGCTACTTGTTCAATGTTCAGATCTGATGCATGTGCTTAGTCTGATGTGCATGGTTAAGTATGCTTGTGCATCTGTAATGTTGCTTTCGGTAATTAATCTCATACGGAAATTGCCTAATAATCCAACAGGTATTACCAACCTTGGTTTGGAAGCGTCGAAAATGTGATGCCAGTTCAAAAGTTTGCCCGCGATTGTGTGTTTGCATGCCCCCGATCGACGCGTCATCTTCTCTATCTCTACTATTTAAAAAGACTAAAGTGGTTCCTCATTCTGCCATCTCTCAATACGTCAATTCTCGTCGTCGTCGTCTCCCGTTCCGCCCGCGCCAACATGGGCCGAACCAACTTGGGCCGAGACAGGATCACCTGGAAAAATCCGCCTCCGCTCCACAAACAAGGACCGCACCCCTAATCACTTCCCTCGACCTGCCCTCAGCCGTCGCCGCCGCCGCCCTGCCCTGCCCTCCGCTGCGCTGCATGCAACCCCACGAGTGTGCCTGGGACGACGCGCTTCAGATCACCACACGGACCAACACTGCCGTCTGCCGCCGCCGCACTACTCTCCTCCTGGTTTTTTTCTGCGGGAGGCACTGCATCGTAGTGGGGATATGCGTGGGTTGTGGGTGTGGCTGCCGGCGGCTCTGCGGGCGTCATGTGAATCATGTCGGGCAGTTCGGCGGGTGGTCGCTGCGGGCGGCTGACAACCTGCTCCTACCGCACGTCCCACAACTAGGAGCAAGGGAAGACTCTCATATGGGAGGCCACCGGCTCGCGTATGTACTACTGTGCTCCCAAATCCCAATTGTATGCATATTTCATTAGTTGATTGCTTGCTGCTTTAGTTTTTTTCTTAGGCCTGATGATCGATTGGATCCCTATAAAATTCCGATCTGTACGAGCTGAGTTGGCAAAAAGACAATAGTTGCAGTGATCCGTATGCGTGTATTCTGCTTGTCAGTGCCTTGTTTCTTGGAATTAGCCTTTTTCTATACCAGAGCATAGCAGCGGCAAATCTTGTCTTACTCTGGTTTTACAGAAGAAGATAGAGACGAAAAAGTAGTCCACCAACAAAATGAGGACAGCATAATTTGATCACAGAGTAGAATTGTTGTGTTTTCGTGTGTGTTTCATGAGGAGAGTTGGGAGATTAATTTTATGGGGAGGTTGGTTCGTGGGAACAGAATGTGTAGATACATCACCTATCAAGGATGATAAGTGCATATATGACTTGAAGCATGTTAACAAAATTAAATGGATTTTTTTTTATGGAAGTTCAATGGAAATTTCACTAAATTGGTTGTCTAGCCACTGCTCCAAAGTATTATGTTACCAAGTTGTTATGGAACACTCGATCCATCTAGGAACTACTTTTCTGTTGTTCACAGTAGTAGGATATTCTAGATAGGTTCCTGCAATAAAAAGGATATTCTAGATAGGAACTACTTAAAAAGTAGGAACATGTTCCTTATTCTGCCCAGTTCTCAATCCGTCAAACTTTTGGTCGTCCCACATGGGCCCAACTGGGCCAAAGCCCAACTACCTCGAGTGGAACATGAACCGCACCCGAAACCCTCGCTCCTCACCCCTGCACGAATCGCCTCCTCCTCCTGCCGCCGACCACCCGACGCCTCCTCCCGCTCCTGCCAAGTTCGGAGGACCTCCAGTCCGCCGGCCACCTAATTTAGATCAAGACAATCGTCGGCCGGTCGCCGGCCGCCTAGCTGAGCAGAGGAGAAACTCTAATGAAGAAACTGTAGTGAAGCAATTTGATGAAGAAACCATGATGAAGCAATTTGGATCGATGCGCCGCTGGCTGCAGGCCTCTGCCCGCCTGTCGCGCTGTCCCACGAAAGCGCCGGCGCCGCCGAGTTGTAGATCAAGGAGACCGGAGACGGGAACACTTTCCTTATCCATGTCCTCCCCTTCTGGATGCGGCAGCAGGATCTCGATGACGCCGTTCCCATGTTCCAGTCACCCATCCATCACCTGGCTCATGTCGGCTCTGTCTCCCTCCTCCCCCATGCTTGCACTCCCTAGCCCCCGCACTCACCATAGAAACCGTGATAAAGCCTTTGCAGAATTCATATTCTGATCTAAACCTCAACCCCCTCTGGATTTCACAGAATCTGACCATGTATATGTGGTTGATTTGTCCAACAGTGCAGATCCACAACAGTTTGCAAGATTATATTTTCCCAGCGCTGCAGATCAACGATGCCATCGTTGTGGTGACCCAGATGTTTTTCCCATCCTCTCTCTCTCTCTTCACATGGTATGCCACTCTCCCTCCAATTTCCTCTACTGCAAGGTAGACAAAGATGGAGTTATTTGCATGTTATGTTGTGCTGCAGTATGCTTCTAATTTTAGGTTCTAAATGTGTCACAGTTTATCTATTTGATTCTTGCATGGTAAACATCATATCATAAAAGTAGAAAGTGTGCTGAAATAATTGAAATTGCACATGCTATGCTTTATGGTTCGTACCACTGAACTTAACCGTGTTACAGTTCTTGCTGTGTCCATCTTTGATGGACAATGTCCAAGGGGCACTGCCACTGTAAACTGCTCTATCGGGTTTGATAATATGCAACTCTTAGCAGGCTTCCAACCTATTATAAGCATGTTTGTACTTACAACAATAATAATGTAATGATTAAGTTCTTTGCACTGTGTTAGAACTTGCAAGGCTGTTCGGAAAGGTTAGGAATATGATGTTGTGAGGAATTTATAAATGTGATTGGAGGTGATGCCTGAGTTTTTTTTCTATATATGTCAGCCCTGCTTGCCTCGGCAAGATGTACAGAACATGATGAAAGAGATACAAAAAAAATAACCATATCGAAGGTCTGCATTCTGTGACAGGTATACTTACGTCTTCTATGCAATTCATCTACATTATTCTACATGACCTCTACTATTTATGGATATGGAGATTTGTTATAGTTTACTCGATTATGCCACGGCCAAATTCATATGAGATTTTTTATACAAGGCTTCCTTGGACCACAGGAATTAGATGAATTAGGCATAAGATAAAGACATGATTTTGGTTTCACATGCTTTGGTTTCCTACAATATCTCAAACGGAAGGATTGGTTTTAAATATTTCCTTTGGATAGTACACATGAGATGATAGGAGGGAGGGATGCAATGTGGTACAACTGCACTGTTTAACATTTATGCTTATCATTACTGACGATGTGTTACAAGTGCAATGCTTAACACTTGTACATTTATCAGTAAGGTGTTTTGCAACTCGGCTTCTTTGGTTTTAATTGGATAATGATCATATTACACGAACCAAAAAATAAAGGAAGGTGAAGTTGGTTGAATAAGCAATACAACAAAGAGACAAAAGGCATGTACTTTTTTCGTACAAAAAATGCAAGCTCTGTCCAAAGTAATTATCTTGCTGAAACCTGAGCAGGAAATAGTATAAAAGGCTTACATTTCTCTGTATTTATTGCACGGGTTTTTCTCATAGTTAAAATCTAATCAGTTTGACTCTGTCCCACAGTGCCTTTAAATCTCCTCACCTTCCTCGATCAACCACATGGGTTGTTCAAGCGTAGTAGGAGGCTTGTTGATGGCGGTTTCAAGTAGATTACACGATGCGGCTTTAACAACAGAGCTCTAAGGTGGATTGGTACCGCAGTGGTTCACCTCCTCAACATTGTTCGAGATCTTCACCGGGTAAGTAATCCTATATGATTAAGTTTCCTGCTAAATCTTGAGATCGTTGAATTCTCAACACAACCCCAATAACTTGTTTTGATGCGGAGTGTCTAATGAAGAAGAAATCGGTTTTATACATCTCGATCCCTGAGCACTGTTCATTACTTGATTCTTATAGGGAGTGGAGAAGACTTAGCTGGGTTGTATGCATCTCCAGTAGCACCACACAAACTTTACAGTATGGCTGCATTAGCTACACCAACAATTCAAACTGCCGCTAGCCAGTTCACTCCCATGTTAGCAGCTCAATCTACCGATGGTTTTCCATCTCACCCCATGTTAGCCAAAGGATTACTATTTACTAATGTTCACAACGTACGTGATTTAGGTGGTGTATGCTGTTTTTTTTAGGACAAGCCAAATCTCCAGTTAAGCTGTACGATATTATATCAGCATTATTTCTTTTTGCGCTGGGACAAGGTGTATGATGCTTACACATTGAATATTTCCCTATGCATTTGATATTTAACATATTTCAACATTCCAGACTTCATAAAACCATGTCTAATAGAGTGTATATATCATTTGCATTGTTTATCTTGTGGTCACACAGTGAGAATTTCTAAGCTGATTGAGGCAACACAGTGAGAACACGAACTGGCGATTTGGGGATCTTTAGGGGCTGTTTGTTTGCCGGACAGAGATTGCCAAGCCAAAGTTTGGCGTGCCACAGCGGATTTGGCAGGCGTTTTGTTCATTAACAAGTATTGGCGCGCCACAGCCTCACCATCCACCCGCCACATGTTTTTGCCAGAAAACTTTGGCGGTCTTTTTCCCCGCCACACCCGCCTGCCAACACCGACAAAATTATCGGAGCTGCCGCGAAAAAAATCGCCCAGTGCCTTCTTTCTCAGCTGTTTTCGAAAAAAAATTCCCCTCTCCGCACTTTCACTCCACAGCCTCTCCCCTTCTCCCGACGTAGCTGAGCTCGCCATCGCCACGCCTCCCATCCCAGAACAGGTCGTCGTCGCCAGCGCCCCTTCTCCCATCTCATCCACTCACTGCCACCAGTTCGCTGACCTCTCGATCCCACTCATGTGCAGATCTGAAGCAGAGAAAAGTGGGAGGAGAGTATAGCAGCGCAAAGGGAGGCAGGGCAGCGGAAGTGGCAACAGATTCATGACCAGTCCGTGTGGCAGGAAAAGGTATTCCTTTTTTTCATGCCTTGCAATCGATTCTTTTAGGTCTTGTTCGATCCAGGAGATGCATGTCCTGCCTTCTGTTTTTTTAATCTGGTATCATTGCTTGTATGTACATGGATATATGCTTACACGTGTATTAGTTCCTGTGAAAATCTGTATTAGATGATCTATCAATTTTGTGCACGTCTATTCTTTGTCTATCTTTTCATCGGAGAAAGTTCAGTTCTGCTGTCCTACAATTATTTTTCTGTGGCATAATCAAATTCCGTGATTCGTGTAAACTCAAAAAAAAAACATTCAGTATGAGTCGTTGTAAGTAGTGTATCATATTATCCCCCTGGAATGTTTCACAGAACATTGATGTTTGAATCAGGTTTAGACAGTAGTAGTCAGTATTAGTGCGCTATAGATAAGGACAATTTTTTAGTTGACAAGTTTTCATTGTACTGATTGAATCTTATTTCTAAAAATATGTTTTAGATGTATTTGAAGTATTATCTAGAGTACTGCCATTACATATGGAGAAGTACTTTCTTTTGTATGAAAGACATGAGTGTGATGCTTTAATTATTATGATCATCTACTCAAAGTTTATAAATTCTTTTTTATGAAATACATTAGTTTTATCCCCTCGAACAAATCAAAATAATTGAAGTTTATGGTCATGTGTGACGATTCACTTTATGATCATCTACTTTCATGAGAAGCAGCAATGACCAAGAAAAGGCTGAAGGTTGATGCTGATGTATCCTCTCGTGAGAGAACCGTGACTTGGGCTGATGATCAGAAGAAATACATTCTTGATTGGTACATCGACTACTTGAAAGATCAACATGTAGGATTTAAGTTCAAGAAGCAACATCATTTATTGTGTGCTGATGCATTAAATAAGAATTTCGCATGGGGATGACCGTGGATCAAGTGGACCGTCAGGCACTGAGTAAAAGTGGAAATTCATTTGACCACACCAGATGCATTGTGACTATTTTAGAACCTGAAAAGGCAACCCTATGTGTATGTTGTCTCAACCACATTCAATTTCTTATGCGAGAAGGAAGGCTTAAATCTGTGAACACTACAAGTTGGTTGCAAGCTCATTTTGTATATGTGTGTGCTACTCACATAACGACTAGAACATGTTTAGTGACAATATTACTTTGTTGCTTATCAATGCTAGCTGAATAGAGCTTGATAATCTATTGTTAGTAATCTGGTCCAACTTGGCTTTTGTCATGAATGTTATGTACTACTTAATTGAATGGTCTAAGTTCTGTAACGAAATTTGAACTACTGATAATCTATTTGACATATTTTTGCTTCAACTATTATCTGTAATGGCCATGTACCTCTTTTATTTGCCAAACTTTTGGCGGCAATCCAAACAATTGCCATGAGTTTTTGCCAAACATTTGTGGCAGCAAACCAAACAACTGCCACTGTTTTATTGCCAAACTTTGGTCACCAACCAAATGGAGTACCTTTGGCACAAAATATGGCTTTGCCATAAGTGTGGCTACTGCCAAACTTTGGCTTGGCAAACTATAGCCGAGAACCAAACATGCCCTAGATTAATTTGAGGTAGAATTAGTAGAATGACTTTTACATACATATATGAGACTACTTACTAAAGTTCACTACTACTCATTGAATTTTGCTACCTTTTGCTTGCTGAATGTTACTACAGTTTTCTGAATTGCAGTATGTCTCTTTGAATTTTACATGGAGAAGGTCTAATTTTATTTTGGTTGTCGCAGCAAAAGCTCATAAAGCTCACAGTTTAACAAAGAATCTTGTTTTGCGTATAAAACTGAGCTGTTGTACATGTTGTAAATAGGACATTTGCCCGTGCGTTGCAACGGGAGCGAAATAATTTGCGTGGGACAACTACCTCAGTTCAGGTTTAATCAACGTGGGACACCTTGTACATGGTATATTAGCTAGGCAACACCGCTTCGATTATGTCCGAACGGAGCGACTACAACTTATAGGTTCCTACTATACTTTTACATTTTATCATGTTAATCCAGTGCTATCTAGATACATTCTTGTTTGCAGGTGTAACCAAATTTCTTATCTTCTTGCATATTCGTCGTGCCTTGGAACGCAAATTATTTCACTCCCGTTGCAACGCACGGGCAAATGTCCTAGTCTAGATATATATACTCCGATCTACTGTTCGATGACGTTTGTGCGTGCGCGTGCGTGGTAACGAAGCAAACTAATCATAAGATGATAACCGTGTGTTGGCTCGCGATCAGGACGCGGCGTGCCGTGGCGACCTGCTGTTCCGCGTGCGGTAAACCCGCCATGCATCCGCCAGGCTCGCTTTCTGGAACTCCTCGTGCCGGGCAGCATGCATGCCAACCACGGCAAGCTACCTACGTAAGCGTGCTAGCTTGGCCGGAAACTTCCCCTTGATACACGGCCGGAAGAAGCTACCTAAACTTGCTTCGGTCTGAAGCTAGCATCCGCTCGTTCCCCCCTGTAAACTGCGACCGCGCGCGTAGTTCGATCAGGAAATCGGACTGGGTCGCTCGTCATCGACTCAATTGTTACCTTGATCGCAAAGTACTTCCACCATCTCATGAAAATTATTTAAGATTTACCAAAATTTAAAAAGATTTGCTAGTTCTTAGCTAAGTCATACACTATTTAATTTGCATCGTGATTTGTGTTAGTTATAAGTTGCAACATGAGTTGCAACTGAGATTTGATGATATGATCTGACTGATCACGATGTTAGTTATAAGTCGACTGAAAAATAGTCATACCTAACGTTTTTAGATAATAAACAGAAGATATACTAGAATTTTGATAAATTCTCAACACGTTTCATGTGAGATAGGAGTACCACTGTACCAGTGATGCACACGTTTGTGTGCATATCTTCTAGTAAAAGCCTCCTGCTCATTCGCACATACGGCTTGGATCTGCTCCCCAGTTTCCACGAGTTGACTTGGCGTAGGTGCTTTCTCCTTCTGTCCTTGTGAGATCACAAGCAAAATGATCGCGGACTCATCTTCCGATTTGCTTCTTCTAACGAGCCATCCACATCACACATCACCCGTCCGTCAATCTTGCACTGTGCACACACGTACGTACGTCGTGGTGGCGACCCAACAGGGCGGGCTCGTCCCTGCGGCGGAAAGAGCCGGCTCTGGCCCCGGCCGACGCGGCTCCGGCCGGGCCTGGTCTCCAAGGGCTCGCGCGCGGTGGTGGCTGGAGCTGCTCTGGCCGTGGGAGACCGTGTGGTCGACGGCTGCAGCGTGGAGGTTCTCCTGCACAGCGTCGCTTGGTCCATCGGTTGCATGGTCGCCTAGGGTTGGTGATGTGAGTATTATCTTTTGGATAATTAATATTAGACTACCTTCTTTGGTCCAACCAGGGGTCTATGAAGATTGCCCAACGACTAAGGTGAGCCTATACGTCGGTTCTAATGAAGGAGACTCATCCGAAGAAGGATTGCTGACGAACAAGGCAAGAAGACGCAATACAAGGAAAGATTAGAATATTTTTTTTTGTAATCTAGTCGAGTTCGAACAGGACTCTTGGGATCTCGCCTGCTATATAAGGGCTAGGAGAGGGTCTGTCGAGACACAACTTCAACACATAGATTTACCACAAGTCAAGAGCTATAACCCTAGAATCTTAGCCTCTCGACGAGAATCAGCTTCACTGTCTCCAAATAATCAACTAGCCAGATCTTGCAATCCATCGAATTTCTTGTAACTGTCGGGTAACTTGAAACTAGAAGGAACTTTAGTCTTGCGAACTCTTCGGGTGAAGCAAGGGAGCCCACATGGATCCTCCTCGCTAACTTCTGGTGAGTGCCGACGCTCTCTTGTTCTGTTTTCACGGTCCCTCTCCTGTCATGCTCTCTCGATTCTTGCTTGCGTTACTGTATTTCTCGCGTTACCTTGTCGAGGAGGATCTCGCGCTGCCACCGTCGTGGGCCGAAAGCTATTTATTCGTGTAGCACTTTCAGATTGTGGTGTACTTGAACCAGCTAGCGCTGTCCCCATAACGCCGACACCTGCCATAGCCATCTGATACAGTGCTTCCCTAGGATCTTCTGGAGGTGGTTTGGATACCAGTATGAAGGCATGTGTCGCCATGTATCCTGCTTCCGGTGTTTTTGGGATGATATTTTCCCTCGTGCCTATTGATGTCTACTCACGCTTCTTTTCATGTAGACAGTGTTGGGCCTCCAAGAGCAGAGGTTTGTAGAACAGCAGCAAGTTTTCCCTTAAGTGGATCACCCAAGGTTTATCGAACTCAGGGAGAAGAGGTCAAAGATATCCCTCTCAAGCAACCCTGCAATCACAAAGCAAGAAGTCTCTTGTGTCCCCAACACACCTAATACACTTGTCGATGTATAGGTGCACTAGTTCGGCGAAGAGATAGTAAAACACGGGTGGTATAGATGGTGGTAAAATTAAAGTAAAGATGCAGTAAAACGTAAACAAGCGGCGCAGAAAATAGCTTGCGCGTGGGAAGCAATTCTTTGTGATGGAAACAAGGCCTAGGGATCATACTTTCACTAGTGGACACTCTCAACATTGATCACATAATAAATAAGTTCTCTTTCCTTTGTGCTACATATACTCTTGTTTGATAATGAACACCACTAATTGTGTAGGATTACACGAACCCTCAATGCGGGAGTTAACAAGCTCCACAACATTCGATATTCATGTTTAAGTAACCTTAGAGTATAATAGATCTTTGCAAAATAGACCAAGTACTAACATAGCATGCACACTGTCACCATCACACTATGAAGGAGGCATAGATCATCAATACTATCATAGCGATAATCAACTCCATAACCTACAAGAGATTATGATCATAATCTACGACAAGAACTACACAATGCACACACTGTCACCATTACACCATGGGAGGAATAGACTACTTTAATAACATCACATGAGTAGCACATAACTAGTAGCGATACAAAGCTCATATAAATCTCAATCATGTAAAGCAGCCCATGAGATCATTGTATTGAAGTACATAGGAGAGATATGAACCACATAGCTACCGGTACAGCCCGAGCCTCGATGAAACTACTCCTCCTCATGGGAGCAGCAACGTTGATGAAGATGGCGGTGAAGATGGCAGCGGTGTCGATGGAGAAGCCTTCCGGGGGCACTTCCCGTCCCGGCGGCGTGCCGAAACAGAGACTCTGTCCCCCAGATCTTGGCTTCGCGATGGCGGCAGCTCTGGAACTTTTCTCGTACGTGGCTTATTCTATCGGATTTTAGGTCGGGGACCTTATATGGGCGAAAGGGCAAGGTCGGAGGGGTATGGGGCCACGGACACTAGGGCGGCGCGCCCCTCCTGGCCGCGCCGCCACCGTGGGTGGCCCCTCTCTGGCGGTTCTCGGGTGTTGGAAGCTCCGGGGATTCTAAGATCTTCGGTGTTGATTGCGTCCGATTCCAGAATATTTCTTACTAGGATTTCTGAAACCAAAAACAGTGGAACTGGCACTTTGGCATCTCGTCAATAGGTTAGTTCGGAAAAGCATAAATATGACATAAAGTATGCATAAAACATGTAGATATCATCAATAAAGTAGCATGGAACATAAGAAATTATAGATACGTTGGAGACGTATCAGCATCCCCAAGCTTAGTTCCTACTCGAGTAGGTAAATGATAACAATGATAATTTCTTAAGTGACATGCCATCATAACCTTGATCATACTATTGTAAGCATATGTAATGAATGCAGCGATCAAAAAAAATGGTAATGACATGAGTAAACAACTGAATCATAAAGCAAAGACTTTTCGTGAATAGTACTTTCAAGAAAAGCATCAATAAGTCTTGCATAAGAGTTAACTCGTAAAGCAATAATTCAAAGTAGAGGTATTGAAGCAACACAAAGGAAGATTAAGTTTCAGCGGTTGCTTTCAACTTATAACATGTATATCTCATGGATATTATCAATGTAAAGTAATATAACAAGTGCAATATGCAAGTATGTAGGAATCAATGCACAATTCACACAAGTGTTTGCTCTTTGAGGTGGAGAGAGATAGGTGAACTGACTCAACATAAAAGTAAAAGAAAGGCCCTTCGCAGGGAAGCATTGATTGCTATATTTGTGCTAGAGCTTTGATTTTGAAAACAAGAAACAATTTGTCAACGGTAGTAATAATTCATATGTGCTATGCATAATACTTCCTACAAGTTGCATGTCTCATGCATAGAGTACTAATAGTGCTCGCACCTTGTACTAGCTCGGAAGACACGGATTATCATCGCATAACATACGTTTCAACCAAGTGTCACAAAGGGGTACCTCTATGCCGTACAAAAGGAGAAAGCACGCATTGGATTTCTCGCTTTTGATTATTCTCAACTTAGACATCCATACCGGGACAACATAGACAGAGATAATGGACTCCTTTTTAATTCTTAAGCATTCAACAACAGTTAATATTCTCATAAGAGATTGAGGTTGTATGTCCAAACTGAAACTTCCACCATGATACATGGCTTTAGTTGGCGGCCCAATGTTCTTCTCTAACATATGCATACTCAAACCATTTGATCATGAAATCGCACTTCAGACAAGACGAACATGCATAGCATCTCACATGATATCCAACAAAGGTAAAAAAGTTGATGGCGTCCCCAGAAACATGGTTACCGCTCAACAAGCAACTTATAAGAATTAAGACACATAACTACATATTCATCACCACAATAGTTTTAAGCTATTTGTCCCATGAGCTATATATTGCAAAGGTAAAGAATGGAAATTTTAAAGGTAGCACTCAAGCAATTTACTTTGGAATGGCGGAGAAATACCATGTAGTAGGTAGGTATGGTGGACACAAATGGCATAGTGGTTGGCTCAAGGATTTTGGATGCATGAGAAGTATTCCCTCTCGATACAAGGTTTAGGCTAGCAAGGTTATTTGAAACAAACACAAGGATGACCGGTGCAGCAAAACTCACATAAAAGACATATTGTAAACATTATAATACTCTACACCGTCTTCCTTGTTGTTCAAAACTCAATACTAGAAATTATCTAGACCTTAGAGAGACCAACTATGCAAACCAAATTTTAGCAAGCTCTATGTATTTCTTCATTAATGAGTGCAAAGTATATGATGCAAGAGCTTAAACATGAGCAGAACAATTGCCAAGTATCACATTATCCAAGACATTTTACCAATTACTACATGTAGCATTTTATGTTTCCAACCATATAACAATTAACGAAAAGTTTCAACCTTCGCCATGAACATTAAAAGCTAAGAACACATGTGTTCATATGAACCAGTGGAGCGTGTCTCTCTCCCACACAAGGATGAACTTATTCAGAGAATGAAAATAACAAAACGAAAATAAAAGCACACAACGCTCCAAGTAAAATACATAAGATGTGACCGAATAAAAATATAGTTTCACTAGAAATGACCCGATAAGTTGTCGATGAAGAAGGGGATGCCTTGGCATCCCAAGCTTAGATGCTTGAGTCTTCTTAAAATATGCAGGGATGAACCACCGGGGAATCCCCAAGCTTAGACCTTTCACTCTTCTTGATCATAGTATATCACCTCTTCTATTGACCCTTGAAAACCTCCACACCAAACTTTAAGCAAACTCATTAGAGGGTTAGTGCATAATCAAAAATTCACATGTTCAGAGGTGACAAAATCATTCTTAACACGTCTGGACATTGCACAAAACTTCTGAAAGTTAATGGAACAAAGAGACCCATTCAACATAGCAAAAGCGGCAATGCGAAATAAAAGACAGAATCTGTCAAAAACAGAACAGTCCGTAAAGATGCTTCTGGACTGGGCACTTAACTTGCTCAAATGGAAAAACTCAAAACTAATGAAAGTTATACATATCTGAGGATCACGCTCGTAAATTTGCAGATTTTTTGAATTGTTTACAGAGACTTATGCCAGAATTCGTGACAGACAGCAATGCTGTTTCTGCAGCGATCCCAAATATAACATCAACTTTAGCATAGAAACTTTACTTGGCACAAAAACTTGATAAGGAGAGGTTGCTACAGTAGTAAACAACTTCAAGACTCAACAAAACAAAAATTGCGTAGTAAAATAACACATGGGTTATCTCCCAAGAAGTTCTTTCTTTATAGCCATTAAGATGGGCTCAGTAATTTCAATGATACACTCGCAAGAAACAAGAGTTGAAGCAAAAGAGAGCATCAAGAAGCAAATTCAAAATACATTTAAGCCTAACATGCTTCCTATGAAAAGGAATCTTGTACACAAATAAATTAATGAAGAACAAAGTGACAAGCATAGGAAGGCAATACAAGCGCAATTTCAAGATTCTCAACATAAAGAGGGGAAACTTAATATTATTAAGATGCATATAACCATATTTCCCTCTCTCATAATAACTTTCAGTAGCATCATGAACAAATTCAACAATATAACTATCACATAAAACATTCTTGTCATGAGCCACATGCATAAAATTATTACTCTCCACATAAGCATAATCAATTTTATTAGTTGTAGTGGGAGCAAATTCAACAAAGTAGCTATCATTATTATTCTCATCAAGTGTAGGAGGCATAGTATAATCATAATAAAATTTACTCTCCATAGTAGGCGGCACCAAAAGACCAATATCATTATAATCATCATAAATAGGAGGCAAAGTATTATCAAAGTAAATTTTCTCCTCAATGCTTGTGGGACTAAAAATATCATGCTCATCAAAACCAGCTTCCCCAAGCTTAGAATTTTCCATATCATTAACAACAATGGTGTTCAAAGCGTTCATACTAATATCATTGGTACCAGCATGCAAATAAGATTCCATAGGTTTTTAATTTTCGCAGCAAACAATCCATGTCTTAACTCGGAAAATAGAATAAGAAGCTCATTGTTGTCCATTATGCCTAACTAGTGTAAACAAGAAACAAAAAGATGCAATTGCGGGATCTAAAGGAAATAGCTTGAGTCTACAACGGCGCCGGAAAATAGCTTAGTAGCCGAGATCCGGAGTGAGTACCTTTTACCTTTTCCTCCCAACGGCGCAGAAAATAGCTTGATGTCCACTCACGCTTCTTTCCCTGTAGACAGTGTTGGGCCTCCAAGAGCAGAGGTTTGTAGAACATCAGCAAGTTTTCCCTTAAGTGGATCACCCAAGGTTTATCGAACTCGGGAGGAAGAGGTCAAAGATATCCCTCTCAAGCAACCCTGCAATCACAAAGCAAGAAGTCTCTTGTGTCCCCAACACACCTAATACACTTGTCGATGTATAGGTGCACTAGTTCAGCGAAGAGATAGTAAAACACATGTGGTATAGATGGTGGTAAAATTGCAGAAAGTAAAGATGCAGTAAAACAAGAAACAAGCGGCGCCAGAAAATAGCTTGCCGGCGTGGGAAGCAATTCTTTGTGATGGAAACAAGGCCTAGGGATCATACTTTCACTAGTGGACACTCTCAACATTGATCACATAATAAATAAGTTCTCTTTCCTTTGTGCTACATATACTCTTGTTTGATAATGAACACCACTAATTGTGTAGGATTACACGAACCCTCAATGCCGGAGTTAACAAGCTCCACAACATTCAATATTCATGTTTAAGTAACCTTAGAGTATAATAGATCTTTGCAAAATAGACCAAGTACTAACATAGCATGCACACTGTCACCATCACACTATGAAGGAGGCATAGATCACATCAATACTATCATAGCGATAATCAACTCCATAACCTACAAGAGATTATGATCATAATCTACGACAAGAACTACAAGACACATGTCACCATTACACCATGCAGGAGGAATAGACTACTTTAATAACATCACATGAGTAGCACATAACTAGTAGCGATACAAAGCTCATATAAATCTCAATCATGTAAAGCAGCTCATGAGATCATTGTATTGAAGTACATAGGAGAGAGATGAACCACATAGCTACCGGTACAGCCCGAGCCTCGATGGAGAACTACTCCCTCCTCATGGGAGCGACAGCGGTGATGAAGATGGCGGTGAAGATGGCAGCGGTGTCGATGGAGAAGCCTTCTGGGGCACTTCCGTCTCGGCGGCGTGCGAATAGAGACTCCTGTCCCCAGATCTTGGCTTCGCGATGGCGGCTCTGGAACTTCTCGTACCGTGGCTTATTCCTATCGGGGTTTTAGGTCAGGGACCTTATATAGGAGAAAGGGCAAGGTCGGTGGGGTCCGGGGCCACCGACACTGGCGCGCTCTCCCCTCCCGCCGCGCCACCGCGCCGCTGCTGCCTCCTAGACGGTTCTCGGGTGTTGGAAGCTCAAGGGATTCTAAGATCTTCGGTGTTGATTTCGTCGATTCCGAGAATATTTCCTTACTAGGATTTAAAAACCAAAAACAGGAACGGCACTTCGGCATCTCGTCAATAGGTTAGTTCCGGAAAACGCATAAATATGACATAAAGTATGCATAAAACATGTAGATATCATCAATAAAGTAGCATGGAACATAAGAAATTATAGATACGTTGGAGACGTATCACCTATCGACATAAAGAACATGTCAAGGTTTTGAATCAGATGCTCTCGGTCACTCTCAGGTACATTTCCCAATCGGGATCTTCCTCTAGCGCGGGCATCTCTGTGGCTATCTTCCGAAGTTACTGATTGTCGGCTGAGGGCGGCCCTGCGCGCACTTGACGCAGAAGCTGTGGCTCTCCTTTCATCGAGTGCCCTTCTTTGTTTTTCTAACTCTCGTCCAGCACGAGCGAGTCTATATTGATATGCTTGTAGTGCCTCTGGTGTGGCCGTGGTGTTCATCGGATCTGTGCCATCCATGGCTTTTCTGAGCTCTATCCCAAGCTGCTTGTGGCAAGCGTACTTTCTCCCGTGGCGTGGTCCCGACGTATTTGTTTCATGTTCCCCGCGTAAGATCCGCGGGATCGATGAATGGATTGCCCAAATCATCAAAATCCTCTGATGCTTCATCCTCTTGGCGGCTTGATTCCTCGATTGCGCAGACTTGATGATATATTGTAGCTTTGTTTTCACTTTCAAGGTCGGTGACACCGTCATATAGATCAGCGAAGACCTCCCGAATAGAAGTAGATCTGTCGATGAAGTCGAAGCTGTCGATGCTTTCCGAGTCGCTGCTCAGATCGGAGTCTGCGAACGACCCGAAGGACATATCGCCGAACATGTCGACTAGTTCTCCGCTGATGGCGGGCTCGAGGAAGCTTGGTGGCAAAACTTCCTCGTCGTCTGACTCGATCGATGATGATGATGATCCCGAGAAATCGGAATCGGCTGCTAACGGTCCTGAAAAAATCGGTGCCGCGAGACGACGCGATTCTTCTTTCCCGACGCGGAAGTGGAAACTCCCGAACGTCATCTCCATTGACTCCTCCAGATCGGCATATGCATGCAAATGGCGGGAGGGTGAGGAACAAAATCGTCGAGATCAGGTTGCATCCGTTTACCTCCGTCCATCGCGTTGCTCGCTGTTGATGATCTTGTCGATGCCATCGAGATCACATCCTTGTCGCCTCCTGTCGTTGCCTATTCGACAGTGCCTCGGAGGAGGAATCCTCACGAGGGGAAGAGGAAGTAGGCACCATAGGGCGGAGTGTCCTCGGAACGGTGGTACGTGAGTTACCCAGCTTCGGAACACCTGCACGATGACAGGGCCTACTACTGCTTGTTTGGTATTATCTGAGCACTTTCGTGTTGTTACAGTGAGTTGTGGTTGTGTCTCTAGGGCTCCCAGGATCCGGCTTATAAAGGCGCCCACATCGAGGGTTTACACAGAGAGTCCTAGCCGGAATACAAGATGCCTAACTACGGAATATTACATTGCCGTGCACATCAAGGATCCACCTTTCCTTCCTTGCCGTAGTGGATCCGGATACTTCATGGACCTTCACGGATCCGACTTCTGCATAGGTCGGTTGAGATCCGGCTCCTGTTCCTAGGCTGGACTTCATCCATCTTCTATCAACAGCAACTGGGCCGCCCGATGGGCCATATGCTACCATCACCATCTGTGGGCCACCCGGATCTAGACCACGTCGTTGATATACCCATAAAGTATACCCACAACACCTCCAATTCCCACAGACGGCGCCAATTGACAAGGGATTAACTTGTCAATACCTACAAGTTGTAGACTTAGGGTTTCGTAGAAAGTAGAGGGCAAGTAGCTCTCGAAGGTTCAACAGAAAAGGTGCTCGACTAAGTAAAAAAACTAGGGTTATGTTGACAGTAGATTCAATGATTCTCCACCCCTTGGCTCCCCTTTATATAGGAGGGAGAGCCGAGGAATCTTCTTGTCGTGGAAGTTACAAACTCCGGGAGACTCTCTGAATCTCTCCCGTATAATTACATGACTCTCAATTCCTAATATAACTCTATCTTCCATATCGATGTTAGCTGGGCTTCTGGGCCTTGAAAGCTTCGGGTCGTGGGCCTCCAAATAACCTCGGGTACCTTATTTGGCAGGCCCATCCAGGATGCCTATGTCAGCAGGGGCGAACGCCGGTAATCCCGGAGGAGGAGCGACCGTCCAGCCAGATTAGAGATTTCTACAAGATGTTGGTTAGGGTTTGTGGTTTGTTTTGTTCCGTGTAGTTGTTGCTGCTGTTTTGTCCCCGAGGAGAGCCCCTGCCGTAGTTGTTCGTGGTTTGTTCTAGGAGATGTCGCTGTTGTTGTTGATTGCCTCATGATGGTTGGATGTACTAGGTCAAGCAGAATCTCGTGATGGTTGTTCCGTGGAATTGAATCGGAATTCACTAGTTAAACCTTCAATTTCCTGTTGCCTGCCAAAACCCACCGGCTCTTCGTGTTGCTTAACCACTGTGCATCGGCTGTTTTTTATTCTAAAGTCGATGTCTGTGCATCGGCTGTTCCCAAAAAAAAGTTTAAATTTTTTTACTGGCCGATTTCATGTATCGGCCTCCATATCTTACTGCCCATCATCCCACATGCTTGGGAAGTACTTCTTGAGATGCTGGCCATTGACAACTGGGAATTTCACACCGTCCAACTGCACGAGCATGTATGCATTACCCTTTAAAACTTGGTCGACTTTGTATGGGCCGTGCCAATTTGGAGACCATTTACCATACATTTTGTCCTTAGTCCCCAACGGCAATACAATCCCATACCAGATCGCCAACATGGAACTCCTTTGGCTTCACCTTCTTATTATATGCGCGAGCCACCTTGGCTTTATTCTCCTTAATCTTCTCAAGCGACCAAAGTCGAGTTCCGTTGCATCCTCAATGCGTCACTCATCAAGGTTGTATATTCTTGAGTAGTTAACTCATTCTGAAATGTAACCCGTGTCGACCCCGCCTTGATTTCCCAGGGTAACACAGCTTCTTGTCCATAAACCAGATGGTATGGCGAGGTTTTTATTGCCCCATGACACGACATGCGATAAGCCCATAATGCTTCTGACAATACCTCGTGCCAACGTCTGGATGCTCGTCGATCTTCCTTTTAATCAGCTTGATCAGACTTTTGTTGGACGCTTCAGCCTGTCCATTTGCTTGAGCATAGTATGGAGACGATCGGATCGACTTGATTCCCATATCCTCGCAGAACTTTCTAAACTCCTTAGAAACGAAGACCGAACCTCCATCGGTCGTGATAGTCTGGGAATACCGAATCTGTGAATGACATGCTCCCTCACGAAATTGATAACATCTGATGATGCCACTGCCTTCATAGGGACGGCCTCCACCCATTTAGTAAAATAATCTGTAATGGCCGGAACCCATACATGGCCATTGCTCGAAGGAGATGTATCTTTGCCGATCATATCCATGCCCCACCCTCGGAACGGCCACGGCTTGATGATGGGATTCATCGGCTGATGCAGGTACCATCGAATGCCCAAACTTCTGACATGCTTGACAACCTTTATAGTACTTGAAACAATCTTCAAGCATGGTGGGCCAATAAAATCCGATCGCCTCAGCCACTTCATCTTATGAGCCGATTGGTGAGTTCACACGCACCCTCATGCACCTCATGCAAGAGCCGATTGGACTCGGCTGGTCCCAAACATTTGAGAAGAAGTAAAGTCTTGTAGAACATGTCATCGCCGATCGGGACGTACTTCATGGTCCTGTATCTTATCCGTTTAGGTGCCCCCGGCCGGATCTTTCAAGTAATTGAAGATATCGGCTCTCCAATCATCGGTTCCATGAACTACACCTGAAAATCGGCTCCATCGGCTACGTCTTTGTATCCACGCGCGTTGTGCGAGGTCGTTCGCCTCGGTATTTTGCGACCTTGGGATCCAATGGAAGTTGATATACCTGAACCGTGCCATCAGCTTACGACATTGCATCCATAATTGGAAGAGCAACTCGCTCTCACACTTATACTCCTCCGTGAGTTGAGAAATCACCAATTTAGAATCTCCAAAGATCTCGACTGCCTCTGCCCCAGCGTCCAATAGCAACTCCATTCCCTTGCATATCGCTTCATACTCAGCAACATTGTTGGTGCAGGGGTAGGTGACTGATGGAGAAGGAATACGTTGCCCCCGAGGCGACACGAGTAGCAGGCCGATGCCGCAACCATCCTCACAGACCGATCCATCGAAGAACATGGTCCATGCACGCACGTATAGTGCCGCTACGTCCGTGTTGATTCGTTCAGCAATAAGATCGGCCAACGCTTGTCCTTTTTTCGCAGGCGATACCGGATATCAAATTCCGATAAAGCAAACATCCATTTGCCGAGTCGGCCTTTCAACACGGAGCCGACAACATATGCTTGATGACATCCGATTTGCATATGATGATGATTTCGCGACAAGATGTCTGAATCTGGTGCGGTGAAAGAGCAAGAGGCACAACTTCGATATCAAGGTACCTCGTTTGCATCCAACATCCTTCGCGAGGGTAGAAAACCACTTTCCACCATCATAAACCTGCACCACCACCGACGCGGTGGAGGTGTCGGCCGACAAGTAAATGTAGAAGGGTCTGTCTTGCTGCGTGGAACCAACACATGTGGCTTCGTTAAGTACTCCTTGATATCGCCAAATGCTCGCTGTTGCTCTGCCCCCATAAGCTCCTCATCGACTTGATTTGACCAATCCCATGAGCAGCTCGATTCGTCCCCGAGGTTGGAGATAAACCTTCAACGAAATTGATTTTGCCGATGAGACACTGGAGCTCCTTTTTCGTGGTGGGAGGCTTCATCGTTCGCACTCGCCTCTTGACTTTTCAGGCCGATCTCGATTCCACGCTCATGAACCAAGAAACCCAAGAATTGACCGGCCGTCACCCCAAAGGCACACTTCTTTGGATTCATTCTTAGTCCGAACTTCCTAGTTCGGTCCAAGACGTGTCGCAAATCTTCCAAGTGTCCGTCACCGAAACAGACTTCACCACCACGTCATCGATGTAAATCTCCACCAATTTGCCGATTAAATCATGAAAGATGTAATTCATGGCTCTTTGGTATGTTGCGCCGGCATTCTTCGGTCCAAATGTCATGACTACATATTCAAACAAGCCTACCGAGCCCGGAACTGAATGCGTCTTGTGTATATCTTCCTGAGCCATAAAAATTTGGTTGTAGCTGCATTGCCATCCATGAAACAAACTTTATGACCAGCACGCGTGATCAACGTCTGCCCACTCGGCATCGGATATTCATCTTTTGGAGTGGCACTGTTGAGATTCCGAAAATCTATGGCGACGCGCCATCGGCCATCCTTTTTCTCCACGGTACGACATTGGAAATCCATTCAGCGTACTGCATGGGCTGATGAACCCGGCGTCCAACATCTTCCGGATCTCTTTCTTGACTTCCACCAAGATTTCGCCTTCCTCCGTCGTGCTCGCTGGAACGGCCGAAATCCTTTCTTCGGAGGGAGCCGATGTTCAATGAAATGATGCCTGTAACTGTGCATCTGTATAATCCCATGCAAAACAATCCGGGTACTTTTTCAACAAGGCTAATGAGATCCCTCAGATGCGGCTCTAACTTTTTTTTGATAAATGTTGGTGTGCTTATCCCCAGACCAATGTCAATCTCTTCAGCTCATCATACATGTAAACCCATACCCATTTCCATCACCCGCTAGATCAATGTGAACACGGCAAAATGTATGTTGAGGATAATTTTGGCCGATTGCTAGAATCGGCCTTTTCATTGCAATGTTCAATGCGGGTTTACAAGTTTTTTGGTTCTCTACTATGGCTACGTGACAAGCTTGAGGTGAGATCATTGCTTTTCATTTTTTGGGGCCGATCGCAGAGATCGGCCTTGCCACATACGTCCATAGACTTGGATCTTGCTACTCTGTCGGCCGATGGATAAGACCAGCCTCACCGCGTTTTTTGAAGCTTCGATGCGCCGTCCAAATTAATTCCCGAGAGCGGCTCTTGGTCGTTTGCATCCCAAATATTCATGGCGACTAGTGAGATCTCGATCGAATCATCGGCATGAACAACCTCCACTTCATCTCCATCCCATTGTATGATGCACGATGCATTGTGGATGGAATGCACAGATAGCGTGGATCCAATCTCTCTCCCTAGCAGGACATCATAAGTGCTTTTGCTGTCAACGATGAAGAATGACGTAGGGATGGTCTTTCGGCCTACTAGATCTACGTTCAGAACACCCTTTGCTTCCGACGCTTGGCCGTTGAAATCGCTCAATGACGTTGGTCTTGATCGATCTTCGTTGAACGTCCCAAACGTCGTAACATGGAATACGACATTATATTGACTGCTGCCTCCCGTGTCCACCAACATCTGCCGATAGGCTGCCCATTGATGTAACTTCTCAGGTATAGGGCTTTCAAATGCCCGTAGCTTCTCTCTCGTGGCTTCTCAAAGATGATTGGCCGTGGACCGCAGCAAACTGTGCCACCGATACCTCCTCGTCTTTTGGAGCACAAAATTTGACGGGAGTATGAACACCATGTTTGTGCCGCCCGATGCCTCCTGTCGGCTCTTGTCTTGGGGGCGCCACACTTTCTTGTGGCCGTGCCTCTTGTCTCCAATGTTTGCTGAATTTTCACGCCAGATCGGGCCGTGCTTTCCTCAACGTGTAGGTACCGAGCCTCGGCTTCCTCTAAGTTTCGTATCCGCTGTACCCTACGCTTTCGGGAGTGGCTGAGTCCATCGAGACACCACCAGGCCGGTGATATCGTCTTCTTCTTCTTCGACTCGGTCTCCATCTTGAGATGACTCAGCTCGCTGTTCTGAGGTGGGAGAGGCCCTAGACGCTCAACACCGAAACTTCATTTGTTCCCTTCCCCTCTGTTTACATTCGGGAAGTTCTCGATTGTAGGCAATCGGCTCATTCCTGAGTCCCAGCAGTGTTTAAAGAAAGGACAGTTCCAATGCTTATCCATGTCCTCTTGCTCTCTCGACCTCGCGTCAGTGACGCTCATACCCTTCATGGTCTCTATCATATCGATGATACTTTCTGTCATGCGTAGAACGACGATATCTTTCATTATCTACGCCGTAGCGCCGACGTCATCTATTTGCTCATATTTGTTAAGGAGATGTGCGGAAAATGGTCGTTGATACCGCACGCTTCTCACTTCTTCCTCGCCAAGTACAGTCATCATCTTTCGTCGCGTGATCGACCTCGCTATCTTTTCCACGTGAGTGACGCTGGCTTATCCTTGCCATGGCGGTCTACAAATCCTGCCATGTTGATGTCAAAAGAGAAGCCGACTCGCTGTAAGCAGTGACCGAGATCCACCATGTTGGCGCGAACGGATGTGTGTCAACTTTCATGGCAAGCTGCCAGAAGAGTAATCGGCCTTGTTCTATCGCCATTTGAATCTGTCCGCGCAAAACTTTGCAGTCGTTGGTGGCATGGGTGAACGTATGATGCCACCTGGCCTACCGTTCATCTCTTGCAACGTGGGGATTTTGTGGCCTTCAGGTAACTTTAGCTGTTTTTCCTTCACGACAAATCAAAAATCTGCTCCGTTTTGCTTAAATCAAAGTCAAACCCTTTTCAGGCCCTGGTTTTCACCCATTTGCAGGACAGGTCTTGCCCCGAGCCCATTGGCTACGGCTACCTCCGATCTTCTGCATAGTCTTCATCTTCTTGTCTCGACCAGGCGACGCGCGAACTTGTCCTGGTACAATACGGGTGCACTGTTCATACGATGTCAATTTCGAACCATGTGCGCCGTGATGTAATCCTTGGAACGTCGGATCCTTGACGCCTGAGAGGCTGCTATTGCCGACTCGGCCTTCCTTCTCGAGATAAACGAACCGAATAACATCGGTTCTTGGTCTAAAACGCTGAATGTATTCGGACACTATCTCTCCTCGCCTCTCGTATCCGGGACGCAATGCCACTTCATAGCTTTGAATGATATTGTATGTGGAACTGCTCTTCCAACTGCTTGAACCGAATCCGGTAGCAACGAGGTGTACCACCCAAAGCTGGACCCGTGAGAGATTGCGCAAAGAACCTCACGGGATCTGATGCTGAGACCATGTCCAATTGTGCCAAATATCGGCTCACGTGCTCTATTGAGCTAGATCCTTCTGATCCACTGAATTTTGTGAAGTCAGGGAGCCGATACTTAGGCGGTAGTGGGATCAGGTCATACTCGTTGGGATACGCTTGGAATAGCCGGTGTTCTCTTCTTCGAGATGCACCCGGTCTCTCAAGATTGCATCTGATCCACAGTGGGAGCTGAGCGGTTGAGCTTTCATGACTCGTTCCTGGCATATTTAGCTAGCCACGCCATTTCTCGATCTGCTCCAGCAATCCCTCCCTCGTAACTGTTCATCCAACAGTTGCGTCGGCACGTATGTGCACACGTATCCATGTGGGATCTCCTTGGGTGGCTCATACAGATTGGTAATCGCAGGATCACCTCCAACTTTGTAGACGACGTACGCCGGTGAACCTTGTTGTTGTGGAGCTGCCAACGTGTGCGGTGGTGGCCTAGTGTAGAAACGGTATCTCTCCCCGGTGAGTCCCTAGGCAGGTCCTGACGGAGAATACGATGTTTCATGATTTCTTGAACCACACGAAGCGCAACACGCTCAAGTGTTCACCAGGCTCTCAGAATGCCGATGTAGAGAATGAGCCACAACATAGTTAATTTCACGCGCGAGGGCTCTGGTACGTCCTCGAAGAGAGACAGATCTATCCTCAAACACGCCTTCGGGTGGAACCCTTTGAACCTAATCCCGTGCGAACGGGTCTTCTCGAAAGAGCCGATGAGATCGCTTCGAAGATGGCCTTGAGCTCATCGTATTTCTTCTTGTGCTCTGCAGGCAGATCTTCATACTTGATCTGTTCGTCCGCCATCTCGGATGCATGTGTTGACGTGGTTGCTGTAGAAGGTTGTCCCACCGAGCGTGCCAGAATGTGTTGCCTGCCAAAGCCCACCGGCGAGCAGTGGTTAAGCAACACGAAGAGCGGGAGGCTGCCAACTCTGGGTGGGCCCTGGTCCCTCGACGTCGTCCCGCAATGTTCCGGCACATGTCCTGGCGGTTGCTGTAGGATAACGTAGCATAGAAAACAAAAATTTTCCTACGGTGAACACGCAATCCAAGCCAAGATGCAATCTAGAAGACGGTAGCAACGAGGGATTATCGAGACTCACCCTTGAAGAGATTCCAAAGCCTACAAGAGGAGGCTCTTGTTGCTGCGGTGAGACGTTCATGCCGCTTGCAAAAGCGCGTAGAAGATCTTGATCACGATCGGGCGGCGCCGAACGGGCAGCACCTCGTACTCGGTCACACGTTCGGTTGTTGATGAAGACGACGTCCACCTCCCCGTTCCGGCGGCGGGAAGTAGTAGCTCCTCTTGAATCCGACACGCGGGCGTGGTGTCGGTGGCGTGAAGAAGTCCGGCGGAGCTTCGCTAAGCTATGCGGGCAATATAGAGGAGGAGCTTGGCTAGGGTTTGGGAGGGTCCGGCCACTATGGGTGGGGCCAGCTTGTGGTCTTGGGGTGGCCGGCCTCTCCTTGGCCTTCATTATATAGGTGGATCCCAAGAGTTGGTCTCCAAGTCTTCGAATAAGACCGAACCAAAAACCTTCCATATGGTGGTGAAACCTAGCCCAACTAGGACTCCCACCCAAAGGTGGGATTTCCACCTTCCATGGGGGGGTGGCGGCCCCTGAGGAGTCCACTTGGGACTCCTCCCCCACTAGGGTTGGCCGGCCATGGAGGTGGAGTCCCATGTGGACTCCACCTTCCTTGGTGGTTTCTTCCGGACTTTTCTAGAACCTTCTAGAACCTTCCATAGAACCTTCCGCATCATTTTATTCACATAAAATGACATCCTATATATGGACCATTCCGGAACTCCTCGTGATGTCCGGGATCACATCCGGGACTCGAACAAATATTCGAACTCCATTCCATATTCAAGTTCTACCATTTCAACATCCAACTTTAAGTGTGTCACCCTACGGTTCGCGAACTATGCGGACATGGTTGAGTACTCACTCCGGCCAATAACCAATAGCGGGATCGGGAGATCCATAATGGCTCCCACATATTCAACGATGACTTTAGTGATCGAATGAACCATTCACATACGATACCAATTCCCTTTGTCACGCGATATTTTACTTGTCCGAGGTTTGATCATCGGTATCACACTATACCTTGTTCAACCTCGTCTCCGACAAGTACTCTTTACTCGTACCGTGGTATGTGGTCTCTTATGAACTTATTCATATGCTTGCAAGACATTAGACGACATTCCGCCGAGAGGGCCCAGAGTATATCTATCCGTCATCGGGATGGACAAATCCCACTATTGATCCATATGCCTCAACTCATACTTTTCGGATACTTAATCCCATCTTTATAACCACCCATTTACGCGTGGAGTTTGATGTAATCAAAGTACCTTTCCGGTATAAGTGATTTATATGATCTCATGGTCATAAGGACTAGGTAACTATGTATCGAAAGCTTATAGCAAATAACTTAATGACGTGATCTTATGCTACGCTTAATTGGGTGTGTCCATTACATCATTCATACAATGATATAACCTTGTTATTAATAACATCCAATATTCATGATTATGAAACTAATCATCTATTAATCAACAAGCTAGTTAAGAGGCTTACTAGGGACTCTTTGTTTGTTTACATATCACACATGTATCAATGTTTCAGTTAATACAATTATAGCATGGTATATAAACTTTTATCATAAACATAAAGATATATAATAACCACTTTTATTATTGCCTCTTGGGCATATCTCCAACAGTCTCCCACTTGCACTAGAGTCAATAATCTAGATTACATTGTAAGGTACCTAACACCCATGGCATTCTTGTTGGTCATGCTTTGCCCTAGGGAGAGCTTTTAGTCAACGGATCTGCTATATTCAGATCAGTGTGTACTTTGCAAATCTTTACTTCTCCATCTTCGATGTACTCGCGAATCGAGTGGTAACGCAGCTTGATATGCTTCAGCCTCTTGTGTGACCTTGGTTCTTGTGCATTGGCAATGGCACCCATGTTGTCACAGTAGATGACTAGTGGGTCCAATGCACTAGGAACCACACCGAGCTCTACAATGAACCCTTCATCCATACCGCTTCCGATGAAGCCTGCGAAGCCGCTATGTACTCCGATTCTGTTGAGGATTTCGCCACCGTGCACTGCTTGGAGCTGCCCAGCTTACTGCGGCACCATTCAATATAAACACGTACCCAGATTGTGACTTAGAGTCATCGGGATCGGTGTTCAACTTGCATCGGTGTAACTTGTTACAACGAGCTCTTGGTCACCTCCATCACAAAGAAACATATCCTTAGTTCTTTTCAAGTATTTCAGGATATTCTTGACCGCTGTCCAGTGTTCCATTCCTGGATCACTTTGATATCTGCTAGTCAAACTAACAGCATGTGCTATATCCGGTCTTGTACATAGCATGGCATACATGATAGAGCCTACTGCCGAGGCATAGGGGATCCGACTCATCCTTTCTCTTTCTTCTGCCGTAGCCGGTCCTTGAGTCTTACTCAAGACCTTGCTGGTAACATAGGTAAGAATCCTTTCTTACTTTCGTCCATTCTAAACTTCTTATCTTGTCCAGGTATGTACTCTGTGATAGCCCTATTAGACGTCTTGATCTATCTCTATAAATCTTGATGCCTAATATGTATGATGCTTCACCAAGGTCTTTCATTGAAAAACTATTATTCAAATAACCCTTTACACTGTAATAGTTCTATATCATTCCCAATCAATAATATGTCATCTACATATAATATCAGGAATGCTACAGAGCTCCCACTCACTTTCTTGTAAATACAGGCCTCTCCATGACACTGTATAAACCCGAAGTCTTTGATCACCTTATCAAAGCGTCGGTTCCAACTTCTCGATGCTTGCTTCGGTCCATAGATTGAACGCTGAAGTTTGCATACTTTGTCAGCATTTTTAGGATCGACAAAACCTTTGGGTTGTACCATATACAACTCTTCCTCAATGTCTCCATTAAGGAACGCCGTTTTGACATCCATCTGCCAAATCTCATAATCGAAAAATGCAGCTATTGCTAACAAAATCCTCACAGATTTTAGCTTCGCTGCAGGTGAGAAAGTCTCATCGTAGTCAACACCTTGAATTTGTCGGAAACCCTTTGCGACAAGTCGAGCTTTATAGACATTACCATCAACATCTATTTTTCTTTTGAAGATCCATTTATTCTCGACAGCCTTGCGGCTATCAGGTAAGTCTACCAAAGTCCATACTTTGTTATCATACATGGATCCCATTTCGGATTTCATGGCTTCTTGCCATTTGTTGGAATCGGGCTCATCATCGCTTCTTCATACGTCGCAGGGTCTTCATCATTGTTATCCACAATCATGACATTTAGACAAGGATCATACCAATCTGGAGTGGCACGATCCCTTGTCGATCTGCGAGTAGCTGTCTCATTTGAAGTTTCATGATCATTATCATTAGCTTCCTCTGTTGCGGTGTAGGTGGTACAGGAACATTTTCCGGTACTGCGCTACTCGATCAACGAGTAGAGATTCTTCAATCTCATCGAGTTCTACTTTTCTTCCAGTCACTTCTTTAGTGAGAAATTCTTTCTCAAGAAAGGTTCCGTTCTTAGCAACAAAGATCTTGCCTTCGGATCTGTGATAGAAAGTGTACCCTATAGTTTCCTTAGGGTATCCTATGAAGACACATTTCTCCGCTTTGGGTTCTAGCTTGTCCGGTTGTAACTTTTTACATAGGCTTCGCAACCCCAAACTTTTAGGAACGACAGCTTAGGTTTCTTATTAAACCATAATTCATACGGTGTCGTTTCAACGGATTTTGATGGTGCTCTATTTAAAGTGAATGCGGCTGTCTCTAATGCATAACTCCAAAATGATAAAGGTAAATCGGTAAGAGACATCATAGAACGAACCATATCTAAGAGAGTTCGATTACGACGTTCGGACACACCGTTTCGTTGTGGTGTTCCCGGCGGTGTCAATTGTGAAAGTATTCCGCATTTCTTTAAATGCATGCCAAACTCATAACTCAGATATTCACCTCCGCGATCAGATCGTAGAAATTTAATCTTCTTGTTACGTTGATTTTCTACTTCACTTTGGAATTCCTTAAAATTCTCGAAAGTTTCGGATTTATGTTTCATTAAATAGATATACCCATATCTACTCAAATCATCTGTGAAGGTTAGAACATAACGATAACCACCGCGATGCTACACTCATTGGTCCACATACATCTGTATGTATGATTTCCAATAAGTCAGTAGCTCGCTCCATCATACCCGAGAATGGAGTCTTAGTCATTTTTCCCATCGGACATGCTTCGCATCTATCAAGTGACTCAAAGTCAAGTGATTCAAGTAATCCATCGGTATGGAGTTTCTTCATGCGTTTCACTCCAATATGACCAAGACGACAGTGCCACATATAAGTAGAATTATCATTCAATTTAATTCGCTTAGCATCAATGTTATGTATATGCGTATTACTACTATCGAGATCTAACAGAAATAAGCCATTCTTTTGTGGTGCTCGACCATAAAAGATATTATTCATAAAAATAGAACAACCATTATTCTCGGACTTGAATGAATAACCGTCTTGCATTAAACAAGACCAGATATAATGTTCATGCTCAACGCGGGTACATAATAACAATTATTTAGGCTTAAAACTAATCCCGAAGGTAGATGTAGAGGAAGTGTCCCGATTGCGATCACATTGACCTTGGATCCGTTTCCAACGCATCGTCACTTCATCTTTCAGCAGTTGTCGTTTATTCTTTAGTTCCTGTTTCGAGTTACAAATATGAGCAACCAGAACCAGTATCAAATACCCAGGTACTAGAACGAGAACTAGTGAGATAAACATCTATAACATGTATATCGGATATACCTTCTTTCTTCTTCTTGACAAGGCCGCTCTTCAGATCCGCCAAATACTTGGAGCAATTACGCTTCCAGTGTCCCTTCTCCTTGCGTAATAACACTCAAGATCGGGCTTAGGGCCAGACTTAGGTTTCACAGGAGGCGTGGCAGCTTTTTTGCCACTCTTCTTGTTCTTGCCTTTAGACTTGCCCTGTTTCTTGAAGCTGGTGGTCTTGTTGACCATCAACACTTGGTGCTCTTTCTTGATCTCAATCTCAGCAGCTTTTAGCATGCCAAAGAGTTCAGGAAACTCCTTGTTCATGTTCCGCATATTGTAGTTCATCACAAAGTTCTTATAACTTGGTGGCGGTGATTGAAGGACACGATTAATCCCCGGTCTGTTAGGAATCACTATTCCCAAGTCAATGAGTTTCTTCGCATGCCCGGTCATGACGAGCATGTGCTCACTAATGGAGCTGCCTTCTTCCATCATACAGCTGAAAAAGTGTTTCGATGCTTCATAGCATTCCACGGCCGCATGAGTCTCAAAAATAGTCTTCAACTCTTTTATCAACTCATGAGGATCGTGTCAAAACGTTTTTGAAGATCGGATTCCAGACTGCATAAGATGGCACACTGAACTTGAGAGTACCGAGTTTTCCGAGTCGCGTAAACATTCTTTACTTCATCGGTTTCAGTTTTAGGAGGGTCACCTAGCGGTGCATCAAGCACATATTGCAGATTTCCGCCATTGAGGAAGATCCTCACATGACGGAACCAATCGGTGAAGTTGCTACCGTTGCTCTTAAGCTTTTCTTTCTCTAGGAACTGGTTAAAATTGATTGAGGACGCCATATCTACAACATATTTGCAATAGTTTAGACTAAGTTTATGACAAATTGAGTTCAAATTTTAATTCTACATAATTAAAAATCTAGGTGAACTCCCACTCAAAACAATATCCTCGCATTGTCTTAGTGATCACACGAACCAAATCCATCACACCTATGCTCGATCATCACGAGACAAGATGTAATTTCAATGGCGAACACTCATAGTGTTCATCATATCAATCATATGATTCATGCTCTACCTTTCGGTATCACGTGTTCCGAGACCATGTCTTTACATGCTAGGCTCGTCAAGGCCACCTTAGTATCCGCATGTGCAAAACTGTCTTGCACCCGTTATAACACTTATCGAATCTATCACACCCGATCATCACGAGATGCTTCGAAACGATAAGACTTGATAACGGTGCTACTAAGGATGAACACTTTATTATCTTGAGATTTTAGTGAGAGGGATCATCTTATAATGCTACCGTCGCGATCTAAGCAAAATAAGATGCATAAAAGGATTAACATCACATGCGGTTCATATGTGATATGATATGGCCCTTTTGTCTTTGCGCCTTTGATCTTCATCTCCAAAGCACGGACATGATCTCCATCATCAACGGGCATGATCTCCATCATCGTCGGCGAAGCACCAAGGTCAATGGCGCCGTCTTCATGATCGTCCTCCATGTAGCAACTATTACAACTACTTTGAAATACTACTCAACATGAAATTTAAAGACAACCATAAGGCTCCGGTTGCCACAATACAATAATGATCATCTCATACATATTCATCATCACATTATGGCCATATCACATCACCAAACCCTGCAAAAACAAGTTAGACGTTCTCTAATTTGGTTTGCATATTTTACGTGGTTTAGGGTTTTCGAGTAAGATCCAATCTACCTACGAACATGAACCACAACGGTGATACTAGTGTTTTCAATAGAAGAGTAAATTGAATCTTCACTATAGTAGGAGAGGAGACCCGCAAAGCCACTTATGCAATACAAGTTGCATGTCAAGCGTGGAGCAAATCTCATGAACGCGGTCATGTAAAGTTAGCCCGAGCCGCTTCATCCCACTATGCCACAAAGATGCAAAGTACTCAACTAAAGATAACAAGAGCATCAACGCCCACAAACCATTGTGTTCTACTCGTGCAACCATCTATGCATAGACACGGCTCTGATACCACTGTAGGATAACGTAGCATAGAAAACAAAAATTTTCCTACGGTGAACACGCAATCCAAGCCAAGATGCAATCTAGAAGACGGTAGCAACGAGGAGATTATCGAGACTCACCCTTGAAGAGATTCCAAAGCCTACAAGAGAGGCTCTTGTTGCTGCGGTAGACGTTCACTTGCCGCTTGCAAAAGCGCGTAGAAGATCTTGATCACGATCGGTTCGGCGCCACGAGCAGGCGACAGTACTTTCCACCTTCGTTGTTGATGAAGACGACGTCCACCTCCCCGTTCCGGCGGGCAGCGGAGAAGTAGTAGCTCCTCTTGAATCCGACAGCACGACGGCGTGGTGTCGGTGGCGGTGAGAAGTCCCGCGGAGCTTCGCTAAGCTATGCGGGCAATATGAAGAGGAGCTTGGCTAGGGTTTGGGAGGGGGTGGCCGGCCACTATGGGGGGGCGGCCAGCTTGTGGTCTTGGGGTGGCCGGCCCCCTCCCTTGGCCCTTCATTATATAGGTGGATCCCCAAGAGTTGGTCTCCAAGTCTTCGAATAAGACCCGAACCAAAAACCTTCCATATGGTGGTGAAACCTAGCCCAACTAGGACTCCCACCCAAAGGTGGGATTTCCACCTTCCATAGGGGGTGGCGGCCCCAGGGGAGTCCACTTGGGACCCTCCCCCACTAGGGGTGGCCGGCCATGGAGGTGGAGTCCCATGTGGACTCCACCTTCCTTGGTGGTTTCTTCCGTACTTTCTAGAACCTTCTAGAACCTTCCATAGAACCTTCCGCATCATTTTATTCACATAAAATGACATCCTATATATGAATCTTATTCTCCGGACCATTCCGGAACTCCTCGTGATGTCCGGGATCACATCCGGACTCCGAACAAATATTCGAACTCCATTCCATATTCAAGTTCTACCATTTCAACATCCAACTTTAAGTGTGTCACCCTACGGTTCGCGAACTATGCGGACATGGTTGAGTACTCCTCCACCAATAACCAATAGCGGGATCTGGAGATCCATAATGGCTCCCACATATTCAACGATGACTTTAGTGATCGAATGAACCATTCACATACGATACAAATTCCCTTTGTCACGCGATATTTTACTTGTCCGAGGTTTGATCATCGGTATCACACTATACCTTGTTCAACCTCGTATCCTGACAAGTACTCTTTACTCGTACCGTGGTATGTGGTCTCTTATGAACTTATTCATATGCTTGCAAGACATTAGACGACATTCCACCGAGAGGGCCCAGAGTATATCTATCCGTCATCGGGATGGACAAATCCCACTATTGATCCATATGCCTCAACTCATACTTTCCGGATACTTAATCCCATCTTTATAACCACCCATTTACGCGTGGCGTTTGATGTAATCAAAGTACCTTTCCGGTATAAGTGATTTATATGATCTCATGGTCATAAGGACTAGGTAACTATGTATCGAAAGCTTATAGCAAATAACTTAATGACGTGATCTTATGCTACGCTTAATTGGGTGTGTCCATTACATCATTCATACAATGATATAACCTTGTTATTAATAACATCCAATGTTCATGATTATGAAACTAATCATCTATTAATCAACAAGCTAGTTAAGAGGCTTACTAGGGACTCTTTGTTTGTTTACATATCACACATGTATCAATGTTTCAGTTAATACAATTATAGCATGGTATATAATTTTTATCATAAACATAAAGATATATAATAACCACTTTTATTATTGCCTCTTGGGCATATCTCCAACAGTCTCCCACTTGCACTAGAGTCAATAATCTAGATTACATTGTAAGGTACCTAACACCCATGGCATTCTGGTGTTGGTTTGCCCTAGAGAGACTTTAGTATAGATCTGCTGTACTTTGCAAGTGTACTTGCAATCCCTCTTAGAGCTAACAAACTATACCTTACGGAACAATCCCTCTTAGAGCTAACAAACTATACCTTACGCACTACCGGATCGTTCAACCCGTTTGCAAGGCCTAACCATACGGATATTAAACTAATCCTTAAAAACAAGGAGCAACTATAACAGATTGGATCTACTAAACGACGAACAAGCAAGGTGCTGCCCTTACACCTAGATAGGTATAAGGGCAGCTAGATATCGAGGGACGGCATAGCTAAGCAAATATGTGTAAGAAAAGCACCAATGCAAGCCCCAAAATATATACGATAAGTAGTGTTACTCGTCATCAACAACGCTTTAGCACGAGTAACACAAGATAAACGAATAAACGTACGCTGCCTAGATCGCAAGATGCGATCTAGGCAGCATGATGCTTACCCGGAAGAAACCTCGAAACAAGGGTGGCGATGCGCCTGGTTTGTGTTTGTTGAACGTGATTGTCCTCCTTTCTCAATAACCCTAGGTACATATTTATAGTCCAAGGGACTTTCTAATTCGGCGTGCACCTAACCGTGCACGGGTTAAACTCTATCTTTTAATTCTAAACTAAGATGCAATCTACTATAATTTACAGATACACGGGCAATCTAGCCCAAACTCTTCGTGCAAGGCCGCTTCAGAGTCGCTCCACATGTACATCATTCAAGCCCATCTCAATTACGGCCCATCTCCTGATTTGGCCAAAATCTGGTGATAACATTTCCCTGCAATCTGTTCTGTTGATGTCGATTTGTGCAGGCTATTAGTGCTAACAGTTGACTCCCCGATTCTGTTGCTATGTAGAAATTCAACTAGATATCTCTAAAAAAAACTAGATATCTCTGAACGTGCCTGCAATCTAGAAAAACATGTTTTGTGAAAAGGCTAAGGCCTAGAGATAAAATGCCAAAATGTTGTGGCTTGGCCCATGTAGTCCTCCAGAATTGTTAAGTAAAAAAACATAAACATGCCGAATTATTGGGCTCAGCACATGTAGAGCATAGAAATGGACCGAGCTGATTTCAAATTAAGACGTTTTGGTTTCGTCATAATTTTGCCACCTACGACTAGCCACGTAGGATCTGATCTGACGTGGCTTGATTGGGTTCAGAACGTCATAAACGTCTATGACGTTCCTGCAAAAACGTCACTTTTAATCATTACTAACGCTCATCTTTTGACCTTCTCAAAAACGTTAAAAAAAACATCATAGACGATCCACTGTGATGTTTTAGTGAGGATTTTTGAAGCGTCATGTATTGATGGATTTCTTGTAGTGCTACCCGACGATTTTTTTGGAAGGCAGAAGTTGTAGTTGCTTGTAATTTTTTTTTCTAATATATAGTACTCTTTCACGATGACATGGGTGACAAAGTTGGGTGCTGATTGTGGTCGATGATAATCCATCCCTTGCGTTTTCCCTCTTTCTGTGGTAGATCGCAAAAAATAACATTTTCAAGCTATCAAATAGCGCCACTTATTTGGAAAAACATCGCGCATGGTCGTCTCGTGCGTGGTAAATGATAATTTTTCGGGTGTGCATGCCAAGCCAACCTAAATCGACACCCCGCGGACTGCGGGGGCGTGATGGCAGCGTATGTGACGTATTTTTTTTCTTCGGTCGCGCCGTGTGTTTCGACATGGTTGACATTCCCCAATCAAGCTATTTATGTTGCTGGCCGATGGATTCTTGATGTTAACCTCTCTGTGCAACAAATGTTTTCTTTCCTGGATTACTTTTTACCCATGATTTCTGGCCACTTAACGTTTCCTACTACTTGACTGATAAGTGAAGGATTTCACGCATACTCCCCCTCCTTGTACGCCGCTGCTCGTCTCACCATGCGTCCTATTTCGTGAATCGAGTTTGAGTTAGAAACTCGTTCCATGGAAGAACAGGCATGGCGGTTCGGTTGGCGCCTCCCCTCCCAGAAGACAGGCAGGAGATAGAACAAATATAGAATTCTATGCTCTCTTTTATCTCTCTCTCTCTGTGTGTTTGTTTCTATCACGCGTGGCCAGTTACTTTTGTTTTGGTGCTCTGTAGTCATCTCCATCCCGGGAGGCCGCGTGCACGGTCGTCCTGGAGAGTACGTAGGCCTCCAAAATCTTGCATGTTGAGATCCTGTATGGGGAGATGGCGATAAGGTTTCTCGAGAAGTGTCTTAGCGCGATTTCGCTCCGGCTTACTGCTGTTCGAGATCTTCCTCGCCAGCTTACGAGTCAACGACTTAGACGACAACATCAACAAGGACGGCGATGGCGATATTGCTAGCTGTGATATATGTGCTTCTCGTCTCCCGCCTTTCACCACCGGTACTTGTTCCTTCCGTATTCAGATCCGATAGATGTGCTTAGTCTGGTCTCTGGTGTGTAAGTAGGACTACATTTTTTTTTGAAAAGCTGCGTTTCCATTCAGATAATACGGCATATAGTACACCGTACAGAGTACAAAGACAAGAGCGTACAAACTACTACGCAGAAACGCAACGAACAGCAGAAAGACAGCAGCACCGCCAACCACGCCGGGGAAGAAAAAACCGCTCCACCATCTTACCCTCGCCGGAGAACGCTTCCTCGCTTGAAGACGGCCGCGGAGCCCGTCCGCCACCACGTGACGGCACCTAAGGCGATGAACAAATCCGGCCAGCGCCCTCTCAGCCCATCTCCTCCACCTCCAGGCGACCTCCTTCCACGACGACGACGGCATGCGTCGCTACATGCACCAGCTCCTGTACAGGCGACACCAGCCCCGAACTGAGACAGCCGGGACGACGCCGCACGACCTCCAGCCCGCAGCAAGAAGGGAGCGCTCCTTGCCGCGACGAAGAAGGGGACAGAGGACAAAAGCTCCCAGCGCCCGTCGATGTCTTCGCCACACCGACCGCGCCACGAGCACCCAACCCCACCGAATCGATAGATCCGGGGGAGACCAAGTCCAGCCGCTCGCCGACACCGCCGGAGACGACGCCGGGAAGGAGATCGAGCGCTGGCACCAAAACTCCACACGGGCAACACCATCCCCCACTCGATGCCGCCCTCGGAGAACTTATTCCTACTATCTACACGGCCAGGACGCAGAACTAGGGTTCCCCCACTCTCCCGCCGCCGGAGCGGCAGGCGGAGAGAGAGGAAACCACCGGCCTAGCCCGGCGGCGGAGCGAGGAACCGGGGTCGCCTCCTTATCGCCTAAGGAAGGGTAGGACTACATATATAGTTAACTTTACCTGCGCATGTCGTTTTCGTTGATTAAACTCGCTCCGAATCGTATGTAATTAACCTAATAAACAATACCGATATTCAGGAATTAATCTGCCTCACAAGTGCAGCCCGGCGGGCCAAACATGTTGATGTTGGGACATGTGTGTTGCAGCTCGTGTTGGTGCTGGTACGCTGTCGTTGCGGTCGTGTTTCGTAACGAACACCACGGAACACGTACGGAACGGACTGTGCCTAGAACTAGAAGGATGTACGGCACTACGGCAGTGACAGTCAACTCCTTGGAGTAAGTATGTGTTGTGTACACTAGAACCATTTGGAATTTTTTGACTAGGCGTGTTACCAGCAACGTACGCGACGCGGTACTTGCTACGGGTTTTTGATCTAGCTGACCAGTTCAGTTCCGGTCGGGTCTGGTCAGGCCTGAATAACAATACAGTAATCGATCGAGCCGAGTTAACTAGTGGCCGTACGTCCGTCGCTGCATCACACGGACGACCATTTCACCTCTACGTGCGAGGGGTCGCGGTCAGGTATACGTACGCGGTGTCGGAACTCGGAAGGCCAGAGGAGCACCTCGCTACGGAGCGTAGCGCGATGAATGAAGCTGAGCAACCACCGGGACCCCGACCACCCAACCGACGATCGACGCTGTAGGTACACTCCTCGTCGGCGGCGTCGCCCAGCCGCACAGATACACGCACAGTACCTTGCTAGGCCCGCACCGTCTTGTACAGTATGCATGATGAGCGCTCCACATTCTGAGGATCCATGGTGGTGCCCGGCGAGCTGTACACATGCGCCTACAGCTCACACATCGTGGACCAGCCCAGCCAGGTCCATTTACATACCTGTGAGCTAAATTCGTTGCAATTGTTCAGAGATTTGACATTTTCGGTAGAAGCCATGTTCCGATGCTCGCTCGGCAGATTGACTTTTGTGCTGCCGGCCGTGTCGTCTTCCGGCGGAGAATCGGTCCGGTTAAATACGACGAGCCACGTACTAATTGAGATCATAGTTAACTAGGGAGCCTCACTCTGACGACCAGCATAGGCTGAACTTGGGCATCGTTGAAAATTGACCTCAAATGATTAATAGCTGCATACACATTATATATCAATATCATTAGCTTTTGAGTACAAATACAATTGTCCTATATCGTAGAATATCATGACCGACACACAGGACTAGAATAATCAGAAATCGAAGGCCGATCTTGAGAACAGAAATAGGCTGCACCAAATCAGTGTACCACACACTGCATAATTGCAAGGGATAATTTTCGATAGAAAAAGGCAATATATATGTAAGTATCACGGAGATAATAATTACGTTTAGCATCTGCAATAACGCAATACCCTAATGGCACTACGGATGCACACATACTTAAGAAGAAGAATCTAAAAATGAAAATTTTCGCTACAGTCATATATTCCTTGTAGCTACAGTACAAACACCACCAAAATAGCACATGAAGTTCAAATTTTTCAAAAGAGATGGCTCCAAAAAGAAAATAGTGCACAAGTATGGCCCTTGCTCAATCATAGATCATGAGTTATTACTCTAGAGAAAGTGCACACTCTGAAAACAAACAACCTTATTCTTAGGCACAACCAATTAATATCAGACATTCGATTTTCACCTGGGAAGATTAGACTTTGAAATTCTCTTGTGTTGCCGCCCACACTGCATACCTCTGTGCGAGTCCCGAATCACCAAGAAAATTACTCATCTAGTCAATGACTCGAACCACCATTACTTGTCCTTGGATCTCTCCTTCCATAACATTCTTCGCCTATGACTTCACATTGGAACATACAAGACATGTAGCAAGATGGCAACAGAAACAGAGCTTCGCGCCGCTCCCTCTTGAAACCAAACTGTCGAAAAAAAACACGGGTGCGTATGACTGAATCCCAACCTATCCAGCAATCTCCAGGCGTTATGCTCCCAATGTAGTTCGATGGTGGAGCCTTCCGGGACTCGACACACCGGCCAGATCAAGAGTGAAAGCATCAAGCAGATCATGATCTTGGCGCGAGAGGAACCCTAGGAGCAACGCCTTTATTAGGAAGATTGGTAGGCCCCCGCCCGCCGACGCAAGATGCCCATCACGATGCTAGAACAATGCCAGCAACATACATCGCGGCGCCTTCCCACGCTCCTTTGAGCGGCCGACGCCCGTGTTAATGGCGGATCTAGGCGAGATTGCGGACCTGCATCTCGCCGCCTGCACCCCAAGCGCGGAAGCCTAGGGGAAAGCCGGCAACCGTGGAGCTGACGCAACGATGCAACCCCCGGCCACTTTGACGCCGGGCCCGCCACCACCGTTACCCTCAGGGGGCCATTGTGGCCTGCCGCCACCCCCGGGAGCACCTCCATCGCCAAGATTGCGTCACCTCAGCCCGAGCACGAGTTTGATGGTGACGACATGGTGGAGTTCGTGGATGGAGGTTGCAGAGCTTCTGCTGGACGTGCCGGATCGGGCGTTTAGGGGCGAGAGACACTCTTACACCGCTAAATTGCAAGCGATGAAATGGAGAAGGTGTAACTACCAGCAAAGCGCATAATTCAGCACCATGATATGGTGTGATTCGCAAGGCAGGAACGGATCCAGGCCAACACTCCCACCAACAACATCAATGACACGCAAAAGCTCCGGTGAGAATCCCCAATCATTTTCCTCCAAAATTAGGCCGCAATCAATCATGAGGAAGCAGAAATAAACGTTTTAAAATGCGCCGTAGGAAGAGGAGGAAATAATCGAGCATGTGCTGCGTCTCCCGCGTCGATCGATCTGGCGCGTGAGCGAGCGAGATGAGAGTTCGGCGCGCCCATCCCCGGAGCGGTTGGTCGCGTTGCCCACTCCGCCCGTCCACATCCAATCTTCCGGGCACCACCGTCCCCAGCCGCTGCCAGCCGGGCCCCACGTGCGCGCACCCAGCGCACGCCCGGATCCCCTGCGCCCGCCCCCTATTAAAAGCCACCAAGCCCAACGGCTCGCTCCCTCCAAGCGCTCCGACACACACAACGCAACGCACATAGCAAGACAACGAAAGCTACCGACACCGCGAGGTGGAGGGCGGCATGGTGGTGCGGAGGTCGCCGGCGCCGCGGCGCCGGGGGGTCACGGTCGGGCCCGCCAAGCTCGAGGGCCTGCCGGCGGCCTGGGCCGCGCCCGCCGTCGCCGCCGTCAAGGTCAAGTGGCCCGGCGCCGGCGGCGCGCTCTCGCAGATGCTCACCGGCCGCCGCGGCGGGCGCGGGGTCACCGCCGTCGTGCCCGTCGGCGGGGACGGCGCCGTGCGGTGGGACCCAAACGCGGACGCCAACCGGTTCCGGGTCGACGTCGTCGACGCCGGCGCCACCCCGCGCGCCGGCGCCCCATCGCACGGCGGCGGCAGGCACGACCGCGGCGTCTTCTTCTCCATCCTATACGTGAGTGCCCACGCCCCTTGCTCTGCTTCTTGCTTGCTTGCTCGATGCAGGTGTCTCTCCTTTGGAAACCTGCCGTTTTTATGCATGATTTCATTCACGCACGATTGCTGCCGATTTCCCAAGAAACAATTTTAACACTGCGACGGATTTTACCCAAGCAGATTCATGTTTCAATTAAGTTAATCCATGCTCTGTAAACATGCTTAGCTAGTGCGTCCAAATTAATTTTGTAATCTCAGTGATAGCGTTGATGACCTATATTAACTCCATCGGGTCGGGGTAAGGCGTCGACAGAATTTCTACTACCTCCGTTTCAAGGAATAAGGCGCACGCGTATTCCAAGACGAAGTTTGACCATAAAAGTTGAGCAACAAAATCTTGATTATATTATACATATATAGTATCGTTGGATTCGTATTGAAAAGCACTTTTTAATGATGCTAATTTCATACAAACAATCTTTATCTATTTAAAGTAATCATTGGTCAAACAAAAAACTCGTAAAACGAGGGCGCCTTATTCCTTGAAACGGAGGTAGTAAATTGCAAGACTGCGACCATCCAGAACGCTTCAGGGTCAATGCATAGCTTTTGCCAAGTAGCGGTCAGCAATTCACCACTTCTTTATCAGAAAACAAAAGGCTTATTCAGCAAATTCAGCATTTGGGGAATACAAGTCAATGGCCGCGTTAAGCGTGCCTCCGTAATTCATTAGTGCAGGGTTGAATAATCAACATTCACCTTTTTGGTGGTGCCAATTTTCGTCAAAAGGCATAATGTACCGGGTGGGAACGGGGCCACGTCACGTGAGGCATTCCTATTGGCACGGCAAAGTTATGTTTTGACTTCGGGTTAAGCCTCGCCCTCGCCTCGTTTAGGTAGGTAGCATAGCATGATCAACTATCTCATGAGGAGTCATCACATTTATCCATACATATGTTTTTAGGTAGCATAGCATGATCAACTATCTCATGAGGAGTCATGACATTTATCCATACATATGTTTTAGGTAGCATAGCATGATCAACTATCTCATGAGGAGTCATGACATCTATCTTTGACGCCACACGGTATCGTTAAAGCAGCGTTTCGTTGGCGCGATGCGATCGCGTGCGTTCATTTGCGCAGAACCGCCAAGCAAAGATGTTACTAGAATTTCGATTATTTCACACGCACACGGTGGCGTTAAAGGCCTTGTCGTCTAACAAATATATAGATTATATGCACGCATGTTTATGCGTAGATAAGCATACCGATAGCATTGCGTCAACAAAACACGGCTTTATTAACGCTACCGTGTACGTGCAAATAATTACATTTCCAAGTAAAGTGTGGCAAATGTACCCGCTATCGTGTACATTGAAGCTGCGTTTCGTTAGTGATGCTTTATGTATCTTTCGGTGTTGATGTGTGGGTGCTTGGGGGTTATGTTTTAGGTAGCATAGCATGATCTGTGTCATGAGGAGTCATGGCATTTATAGTTGATGGTTATGTTATAACAGTACACCACTCGCTATCGTGTACGTTAAAGCTGCATTTCGTTAGTGATGCTTTATTATGTTCCTTTCATTGTTCATGTGCGGATGCTTGGGATGGTTTTGTTGAAATGTATTCCTTTTTCTCATAAAAAAAAGTTATAACAGCAATAATTAGTAAATGTTCCTTAGCTACATATGACATGGGCATCTGAAGTTAACCTTCCTTATGAACTCCAATGCAACAGACCAGAACCCCAAAGTGGGAACCAAAGCATATTCTAGGTTCATCTCCAAGCAGGAAACGTCTTTTTGAAGAAAAAGATAGCTGAACAAGTAGAGGAGTACAAGCTACTATAGTAGTGGTAACTTGGGCAGGGAATTATTGTTCCTTGAGCGATCAGCCATTGCCATTTGAGTTCAATCATGAAACTTACAGAGGAATCAAGAGTACCAATCAAAGGCATCATCTTTTTTGCTTTCTTTAGGCCCCCATTTTTATACTATCCCTGTGAATGCGTGGGCTTGTTGCCATTGAATAGATGGAGGTGGCAATGACAGGAATAGCTTGGTGATGCAGGGATTCCAAGATCGGGGGAGGGGCAATGACAGCCCTGTGAGGCTGGAGGAGATCGGGACAGCCATGATAAGCCTGGAGGAGTGCTGCTGGGAGATGCAGCTGCAGCAGCAGCAGAAAGGTGGAGCTGCGCCTCAGCAGCAGCTGGTGGTTGTCCCCATCAGGGTGCGGAAGGACGGATGGGCAAGTGATGCCATACTTTATGTAAGCAAACAATATCATCATCATCCTCCTTTTACTTACACGTAGTACATCTTCTCCAACTGTCGGCCAATTGCACATTCTAAGTGGGATTACTTTCGAATTCGGATCCTAGATACTATATATAATCGGTGTTTGCTGTAATTAACAACTTATTACTCATAATTGTACTCCATGTTTGTGTTAGTTTAGGTTTTAGTAGTACTGCAGATATGAGTTTGTACAGTATTAGTTTAGGTTTCAGTATCATGCCTTGTCCGACTAGGTCAGGAGTCCTAATCCTAAATGTACTCGGTGTCTTCTTCTGGCTTATATAGCATCGATCCATCAACCGAGTCCTTTGTTTCTGAACGTGCTCTGAAATCGATTGAACAGGTTAACGTGGAGCTCGTGGACCTAAACACGCCGGCGGCCGAAGTCGAAAGAAGCGCTTCCTTCAGTTTTAGGGAGAAGCCGAGAGCGAGCCTGCCGCCGCCGCCCGCGATGAGGGACATCTACAAGAGCTCGACGTACCATGAGGTTCTTGACCTCAAGCAGCTGCTCGACCTCGCCGACAAGCAAGGCAGGGTGGCGGTGTACAGGAACAAGCGCAACTCCGACAGCAGCAGCAGCGTGAGCAGCGTCGGCCTGAGTAGCAGCAGCAGCGCCGTCAGCCTGAGCAGCGGCAGCACGAGCACCAGCGGCGGGGCCAGCCCGGAGCCCGGCTCCACGTCCAAGCGCCGGTACCTGCCGTGGAGGAGGCGGAGCAGGGAGTCGCTGTCGCAGGAGATTCCACTCAAGTGCTTGGTGAGCGATGACGGCGACGGCTGGGAGGCGCGCGAGTTCACGAGCAGGGACGCGGAGACGAGCCTCCGGACGCCGGTGTTCTTCGCGTCCATCGACCAGCGCGACGACAGCGCCGGCGGGGAGAGCGCGTGCACGGCGCTGGTGGCCGTGCTCGCGGCGGCGCTGCACGCCAACCACCCGGCGATGCCCACCCGGGCGGAGCTGGACGCGCTCATCAGGGACGGCTCGTCGGAGTGGAGGAGCCTCTGCGGCGACAAGGCGCACATGGCGCGGTTCCCGAACCGGCACTTCGACCTCGACACGGTGCTGGCCGCCAGGACCAGGCCCATCGCGGTGCGCCACGACAGGGCCTTCGTCGGCTTCTTCCAGCCGGAGAGCTTCGCGTCGCTCTCGGGCGCCATGTCCTTCGACGACATCTGGCGCGAGATCAGCACGGCCAGCCGCGCCCCGGGCCACGCCGACGTGTACATCGTCGGCTGGAACGACCACTTCTTCGTGCTCAAGGCCGAGAGCGACTGCTACTACGTCGTGGACACGCTGGGCGAGAGGCTCTTCGAGGGGTGCGACAAGGCCTACATGCTCAGGTTCGACGCCACCTCGGAGATGCGCTCCGTGCCGTCGTCGCTGTTGGAGCCGGAGGAGGTGACCGTCACCGGGAAGGAGTGCTGCGGGGAGTTCATCAAGAGGTTCTTGGCCGCCATCCCGCTGAGGGAGGAGCTGGAGATCGAGCAGAGGGGCTGCCTGGCCGCCGGCGCGCCGCACCAGCGGCTGCAGATAGAGTTCCACTTCACCGTCCTGGAATAAGGCAAAGGGAGATGATCAGTGAGTGGATAGTCATGTCTGCACTAACATAATCAATGTACATTTCTATACAGGATTGTGAGAGAAACAGGAATGAGAACATTATTATAGTACAAGTTACTGCATTTTTGGATGGATAGGAAGTGTAATAGGCACCGAGAATTACAGAATAATTTCTAGTGTAATAGGCACTAGGAGTTACAGAATATATACATAAGGAGTTCTTGTATTTTCTTATGTTTTTATTCGGTAGGAATAGTATACACCTCTTGATACAAGGTAGTCGGCATTCTGGCTTCTGTCCTTCTATACACATACACTGAGATGCAATTGTACAAAATAGGTGCGCTTACTTCATAGTACATGACTGGACATCGCAAAAATTCACTTGTTAACTCGGGCGATAGTGAGCTCAAAATTATGGCACTCTACGCAGGACAAGAGAAATATGATGGGCAGCATTATTATTACACGAGTTACTGCATCTTCTGGATAGGAAATGTAAGAGGCACATAGAAGTACAGAATATATATATGTCTAGTATGTACGAACCAAGTTTCATCAAAATATTATGCATCTGTGATCTACACAAAAAAGACACGAAATTGAGCTTTAGAGCATCTCCACCAGCGGCTCCGATAGCGCACCCGATAGCGATTTTAGGGCCGACGCTGTTTTTCGGGCTCACACCGGCACGTCCCAAAAAGCGCTGGCGCGGGTTCGAGTCCAATAGAAGCGCCGGCAACTCCATGCCGGCCCCTTCGCAAAGGGTGCGAATCGGGGGGCGCCGGCATACTCATCCACGTAGGAAAGCACCCACGGCGCCCTTCTGCCAGTCATACGCGCCGGTTTCTCCCTCCTCCCACCCCGCCCGAGCCGACTCCCACCCATCGCCTCCATCGACGTCGCATCCCCGTGCTTGCCTTCCACCCTGCCTTTCTAGAAACCGCTGGCCATCGACACCGTTGCCACTCCCTCGACCGGCCACCGCTCTTTCGGCTAGAATAGAGGTCGTCGTCACCACCGCCCAAACGTCCAACCATAAGGTGTTCGTCGGATTGTCGCGATGGACAGCGACGACAAGATGTTGGTGCGGCTGTTCATGGAGGAGAACACTGCTGCAACGGCTGATTCTGACGAGCCTCCTCCGTGTTCGCCAGTCCTTCCTGGCAGTGCCTCGACGCGGCGGTTCAAGGCCAGGCAAGAGGACGAACGCCGACCGGCATCGTCAAGCCGGCGCCATGCTACTTGAGTGCGACTACTTCGCCGACGATGCTACTCATTCGTCGAAGGAATTTTGGCGCCGGTTTAGGATGAACAAGGATCTGTTCATGAAGATTGTCTTCGGCGTCAGGGAGTACGACGACTACTTCATGAGCAAGCAAGGTTGCACAGGTTTGTGGGGCTTCTCCTCAATCCAGAAATGCACCGCTGCAATGCGCTGTTTTGCATGCGGAGCTCCTCGAGATACAACCAATAACTACCTGCGCATGGCGGAGTCGACATGTTCACATACTGTCTATAGGTTTTGATGAGCCATCATAGCGGTGTTTGGTGGGGATTATTTGAGAGCATCAAGGGAAGATGATACAACTCGAATCCTGAAACAAAATGCGGCCCGACTGTTTCTGGAATGCTCGGAAGCATCGACTCTATGCATTGGGGTTGGAAGAATTGCCATTTTGCTTGGAAAGTGATCTACAAGGGGCATACCGGTGAGTGCAATGTCATTCTTGAGGCAGTGGACCTCTGGATTTGGCATGCTTTCTTTGACATGGCAGGACAAACAATGATATCAACGTGCTGCAACGCTCTTCGGTGTTTTTCAGGCTAGTTGAGGGAGAAGCTCATGCCGTGAGCTCTAAGGTAAACGGTCACGCGGACAACAAGGGGTACTGTTTAGCTGATGGTATCTATCAAACATATGCTATATTTGTGAAGAAAATCCCGGCTCCAGTTTCGCAGATGGACACTTATTTTGCGACATGCCAGGAAGCAGCTCGCAAGGATGTTGAGCATGCTTTTGGGGTGCTTCAGCAACGTTTCGCTATTGTCAGGTACCCTGCTCTCACTTGGTCTAAGTCTGAGATGTGGGGGGTGATGAACGCATGTGTGATCATACACAACATGATCATTGAGAACGAGCGTGACGAACCTGTGCATGATGATCAACCATCTGATTATCAGATGCCTCTTGAGTAGAGCATGCAAGCCAACAATTTGTCGCTTTCCTTCACATGCACCAAGTTCAACTTCAGGCAGATCTAGCTGCGTATTTGTGGACGAGGAGAGGAGGCGCCAACAACGTATGATTTAATTTAAATTATTATACAAATAATTTCTTTGGTATTTGTGTTAAACTATGTTCAAGTATTGTACAAATGATTTTATGTGATTGAAATATTGTATCAAAATCTTGTAAAAGGAAAACAAAATATTTTGGGGGCAGGGGACGCCGGTGTGGGAACCCGTTCCCCAAATGGAGAAACGTCCACCGGCGTCTCCTATAGAGCACTGCCAGCGCACCTGCTAGCGCCTATTTGAGGGCGCCCGTGGAGATGCTCTTATCGATTTTTAGATCAACAAATTTGTGGTTTTTGTGTAGCCCAAAATACAATTATGATGTAATACAATGTATTTTGTAGCAAAACTTGGCAGATATGTACATCGCATTTCTATGTACATACACACATACATAGGATTTTTTTAATGAAAGCTCGTCAGAGGGCAGGGAGCTTCCGTATTTCATTATAGAAGAGGGGAAATGGACTCTAGAATATTTTGACAGCTCTAAATATAATTTTCCGTTTTTCCAAAATACCGGGTCCATGGAGCCCAGGTGCCAAAACGACGCACTCACCTATGCAATTGTACAAAATATATATCAAATTCAGCTGTCTGAATTTTGTATTGAGAAGAACAAAACAGAGGCCTAATTAGAACACTGGTGTTTCTATTGCCCCTATGAGAAAGGAACCGTGCCATTCCGACTATATACATAGATTACGAGGGAGCTGGACAGTTAGTCCAGAACACATCTATGCTACGTTTTCTACTCAAAATGCTGCATATCTTAAGCTCATGTCGGCACAGGAGAATATATCTTTACTCCAGATGCTCTGGTTTGCAGTCACAGGTCTTAATAAAACCACCCAGAGTCAGGGAGGGACGGCTGCAAAACCAGTGCCTTATAAACCTAACAGCAGAGGGCGTGAGTGTCTTCCCCAGCTGCGACTCTACATCAGCATGGCAGAGATTTCATTGCCAGATGTTGAGAGGCTGGGGCTGGAAGACGACGGCTGGAGGGGAATGGAGATATCGTGGAATGGGCCTTTACATTTGCTTTGGACGATAGATGAGATGGGCCTAGTATTTCTCTCTCCGTCTATTTTTTTCCTTGACGTTTACGAGAGAGACAAGAATAGCAGGCAGGCAGAATGAATGAAGCAAAATGAGCATCCTCCCTCTTTCTTCGCTGATTCTGCATGCATCCCCAGACAAACAATCTCTTGTCCCAAACTCATCATCTTCCAAATCAACCAAGGAATGCAAGAATGATGATATGCTGCTACAGGTAATCCATCAATCAATTCCTTCCTTCCTTCCTTCGATCCTTGTTCCTCCGTCCCTCTCTGTAATCAATCAATTAGCACATGCTGTTGTATGTAGCCTCGTCTCGATAGAGATCATCTCATTTCTTTCATTCAACATTGATTCGTCGCTATTGTTTGCAGCTGAGGTGAGCTTGCGGCCATGGATGACAGCGAGACGGACACGCTGCTGCCCGGCTGCACATTCTTCCACCGGCACCCTCTCCTCCTCTGCTTTCTCTTCTTCCTGGCTTTCCTCTACGCCTTCTTCTACCCACTCTTCGCCTTCCTCCTCGCATCCTCCCCAGTCCTTCTCCTCACCGCCTTCCTCCTCGGCGTCGTCCTCCTCCACAGCGTGCCCCAGGAACATGACCAGCACGTCTACAAGAAGATCAGCCGCAACCACCCAGCGCCATGCCAAATCACAAGCACCGCCGCCGATGCTACCGGAGCCAGGCACAACAACCGCTCCCACCGTGGCTCTGCGGCTGACTCGCCGCCAACCAGCAGCGACTCCGACACCCAGCCCGCCATCATGTCCACCGCCACCTCCGTCGCCTCCTTCCCCGAGGACGACTCCGAGTCAGAGTCGGAGCCCGAGCACAGTGAACAACAAAAGCACCACAACCGGTCCGAGGAGGTGGTGCGTGCGGTGGCCTGGACGGCCGACGACGCCAAGAGCATCGAGAACATCGGATCTCTTGAGCTCGAGAGGAACGCAGCCGTCGAGAAGCTCATGTCCAGGCGCCTCGCCGCCCGCAGGCAGCCTCATCACCGCCACCACCACCACATCGCGGGGGACATCGAGGACGACGCGTCCAGGCTCACTGTCCACGTCGTCAAGAGCAACCCTTTCGACCTCGACGAGCCCTACGGCGACGACAACTTCCCTGGCTCCGCGCCCTCCACGCTAGTCCACCCCTCGCGCAGCAACCCCTTCTTTGATGATGACGACGACAATGAACTCCTTCGTCCGCAACCACAGCAGCAGACATTGTCCTCATTGCCCCCAGGGGCATCGGCCCAGAAGAAGAACCCCCTGCTGTTGAGACGGCACGAGAGCTTCACGGTGGGTGCGCCGTACGCCAGCGACTTCCGCCCATCCCGCTTCAGGCCCTACTTCGTCACCGAGAAGATGCAGGGCCAGCCTGTCACTGTTCCTGAGGCCGGTGGCAAGATGAGCAGATCCTCGTCTTCGTCGTCGTCTTCCTCCTCCTCCTTCTCTGCCTGTGCCAATGCCTATGCCGCTGTCTCTGCCAACAAAGAAGATGAAGAAGCAGCAGAACAGGAAGCTTTGGCAGAAGCAGAAGCAGCAGCACTGTTGGAGGCCAAGACAGATGATCATCATGAGCTTATTAGGCCTCGTGAGGTAGTGGCGGTGGACGTCGAGCTCATCAGTGACTCCTCCGATGATGACATCTCGCTGCCTGAGCAAATGAAGGTGCATCAGCAGCAGCAGCATCAGCATCAGCAGCAACAGCAACAGCAACAGGTGGCGGTGTCAGACCAAGATGACGACGAGGGGGAGTCGTTTGAAGTCGAGAGCATCACGAAACAGGTAGCAGCAGCAGCAGAAGGCAAAGGCAAACAATTGGACACTGATCGTGCGTACGACTACAGCCCGTCAGCTGGTAAAATGGAGAAGAAGCAGGACCAATTACCACCTTTGCCGCCAACTATGGCACAGACAAATAAGCTGGCGTCCATGCGGAGAGTATTCTCAGAAGATGAGGCAGATGAGCCGTGGGCACCACCAAGCAGACTGGAGGAGACGACGGCCACGGAGAAGGAGGCCAGTGAGCAAGACATGTTCCCACTTCCTCCTCTTCCTGAATCTGCTCCTGCTGCGGGTGCTGCTCCTCCTCTTGCTGCTGCCGCGAAGAAAGCTGCAGGGAAGTCGAACAAGTACAAGCCACCCTCCAAGAAGGCAGTCTTAGGATTCTTCCGGAAGTGACGACCATACAACCCTGCTGCTACTTCCTTTCCCTCTTTCTTCCTTCAGAAGTCTCTTCTCTTCTCCTCTGTTCTGTAGACAACACATGTCTGTATACTCTCTGGGGAACTCCATGTAAAGCATAGCAAAAGGATAACCAAGGAACAAAGCAATACCTTTTTACAGATTCTTGCCTTCCCTGGCTCTGCAGATTACATAGGAAGCAATTCCTTTCTTCATAATGTAATATTTTTTTATGCTTTAGCAATTCCTTTCCCATGCCAAGAAGCCTCCCCTATGTACTCAGATTCATTCTCTAACAACCAAGCAACCAAAAATGCCAAACACCCATAACCCTATATCATACCTCATCATTCTCTACCTCACATCTTTCTGCATTCAAACACTCAACACCATGAATTCTGCCCTCACGCTTGTCTCCTACCACTCTCCCTCTTTCAACCTAAAACAGCGCCCACCGTCCCGGCACCAGCAGATAAGCGCCAACAGGGGAACGAGGCAACAATGTTTCCCAAAGCCCATACGAGCAATACTAGGGTCAAATGCAACCGGGGGACTTAGCAATGCTTACCGTGGAGGTAATGCATTACCGTCTTCACCCCTGACAGATGTGATTCAGGAGTTCTACTCCTCCATCAATGACAAGGACATGACACGGCTCAAGAAGCTGCTTGCCCCTGATTGTGTCGTCGAGCACACTTCATATTATAAACCACTGGATGTCAAGGTTTTACCCGCACCTCATTTTCTCATTCCGCTCCAATGTCTCATGGTTCAGTCCTCTGCATATTTGACCATCAAGCTATTAATTTAAAATCAAGTTCCCATAATTAAGAGTTCACAAAAAAAAACTTTGCTGCATGCAGAATACCCATACCTACTTCACAAGGCTTATGGCGGCTATGAGGAAGAATGTCAAATTTGCTATTGATGAGGTTTGCCAAGGAGTAGAACCCACTGTTGCAGTAATGTGGCACCTTGGTAAGATCCTGCAGTTAGGAATTCGAATTATATAAGTGGCAGGCATTCTGGTACATGACAATGATATCAACTTGTTGCAGAGTGGAACGGTAAGATCATCCCATTTACCAAAGGCAGCGGTTTCTACATGTGTTCAGCAAAAGGAGAATCGCTTCTTATTAGGTATCCAAGATTGATACCCGCCCGTGACAGCATATATTCTCTAGTTTCTACTATAATACCATGTTGCTTCCATCCATGTCAGGAAAGATCTTGGAACTATAATGTTATGGTGGTTCTATTTCTTATAGTCTTTATTTGGAAACAAGGGTTTGGCCTCTAGATAATTTTCTTTTAGAGGTGAAATTTCCCCTGACCTGAAATGCAAATGTTTTTACCCATACTGCAGGAAAGTTCATATATTCAACGAGTCACCTCTGAAACCAGGAAAGCCGGCATTGGTAGGCATACTAATGAGCTTGTTTTCCTGCTGCATCCAACTATGTTAGTCTGATACTGTGATTATCATGCCTCTAGCAGTCTAGCTAATTGACTTCCATGAAATATTCCGATTCTTACAGGAAGTACTTCTATTTGTTGCCAAATTGTTCGACACACTTCCAAAAGAAGCTGAAGGTACATGCTTCATGAATTCAACTTTTAGCATAAACTAGTATTACTTGAAATCCAGCTAAGCATGTAAGTGCACATGCAGCATTTCTACAGAATCCAGAAGCACTAGTTCAGCCCATTGTGAAGCTCTACAAATTCTGTGTGGAGCCTTTTGTCGTCTACCTTCTTGCATATTATATCCACTTCTGGTCATTCGTGGCACAAGGATTGACTATGGTGCTCGGCATTTTGTATAACATACTCAAGCGGTTCATGTAAGGAATTAATCACACAGAAAATTCCATATTCAGAAGAATAGCAATTCCCAAAGATATGCTGTGTGGTGGTAATGAATTACCGGTAACATCACGAGTAGAAGGATCGGCAAAGAGCAGCCTCAGAACCTTCCACATGATGTTGGTTTGTTTCCCGAGACTGAGGCGTATCCTAGAATTGGTCCTGTGAAACAGAAATGGACATCATTCCACTGTTAAAAGAAAATGGCTGTTAACTTAGGAACATGTGTAACTACAGGATATTGCTATATTCTACTATTTTCTTGACAGAATTAAATAAAACTGTCCCCTAGAAATTCTGCCTATGTATTAATGTGTAAAATCTGATGTACCATATTATATTCAATGCCTATTCATGTAGTGTAGGTCTTTGTTCAAGAGGGAAGGTTATCCCACAATCTGTATACTATACTAAGTGGTACAGTCAGCGCTCTACAGGAGAGTTCAAACACTTCCAAGCCTGATGTCATATTCAGCTTAACCCTGCAGCAGTGTAAAACTACTTATTTACGTATGTAGGCATGTAGCATTAGACATTCTATTTGAAGCTTGAAATTGACTCCATTTTCCAGATTATTTTTCCTTTTTGCGTGAGTATCCAGCTGAAGAGTGCTTCAATTCAATTCAATGCAAGACAAGACCATTATCGCTTAGGGTTTAGACCAAGCATTTTGCCTGTCTTAGCACACAACGGTTACCAGAACTCAAATCAGTGACGGCGTATGACAGGGATGGTGTACTCCTTCACTAACTGGTTAAGTGAATACCATCATACCATACTCACTCTAAAAGAGTTTGGTTTAAAAGGGGGTGGAACACAATCTATTTCATCCAATGCCTCATATGTGGTTTCCGTGCAGTGAAATTTCCATAAATCCTTGAAGAAAAAAATCACCACTGAACAACAGCAAATCCTGCATTACTCTTCTCATCATCTCATGCTGGATGTTGAGATGTCGAAAGAAATAGCTGCATCACTCCTCATCTTGTGTGCATGTACACGGCACTCATGTTTCCAAGGAGCACCACAGATGGCTGAAAGCATATTCTGCAATACTGTGTCTGATGGATATAACTCTAGTGCCTTCTTTGCAACGTTTTCGCCAACAACCAGATCGTTATGGAGCTCGCAAAATGCCAACAGACACTTGTACATCGACAAGTCAGGCTGTATAGGCATGGTCTCAATGGTGCATGCCGCCTCTGTAAGACGACCCGCTCGTCCTAACATATCCAGAAAGAGTGTGTAGTGGCTCCTTTGTGGGGAAACACCAAACTGTTTCCTCATAGAGTTAAAATGTTTGATGCCAATGTCAATCAAACCACCGTGAGTGCAGGCGTAGAGCACAACAGAGAAAGTGATGCCATCAGGCTGAGCCCCACCCAGTGTCATGTCTTCGAAGACCGACAATGCTTCATAATAAGATCCATTGGATGACAGCCCTGATATTAATGCATTCCAGGACACAACACTCGGCTCCCTAATTGACTGGAAAACACCTTTAGCATCCTGCAGACACTTGTGCTTGCTGTACATGTTGATAAGGCTGTTAGAAACCGAGACCTGACTGCTCAACCCCAATTTCAGCGAGCAGCAGTGCAACTGCATCCCGGGCTCTACGGATGGCAAGGCCGCAGCAGAAGAGAGAAAGCAGGCGAGACTGAAACCATCCATGTCGACCTCCTCCTGAAACATGTGGACTATCATCTCAAGGGCCCTGTTTGGAAGGCCGGCCTGATTCAGCCCCTTGGCTAGGCTTGTGTATGTGAAGCTATCCCTTACAAATGCCATTGTTGTCGCCACTGCCCATGCTTCATCCATTCTTGCAAACCTGGAGTAAAGATCAACCAGCGAGTTCCCAACAGCCACGTCCAAAGACTCAAAGCTGGTCTTGAGCACATAAGCATGGATTTTCGCAGCATGTAGGAAAGACTGTGAGGAGCTACACGCTTTGAGAAGGGTGGAGATGGTGAATGAGTTGGGTTGCACCCCACTAGCCCGCATCTCGGCGAATGCTGCAAATGCATCCTCGTCTCTGCCATGGCGTGCAAGTCCAGAGATGAAGGCGGTCCAGGACACCACATTCGGCCTGTCAGAAGCATTGAACGCATGGACCAAGTCGAGCAACCGGGCGGATGTTTTGCTGTAGAAGTCGACGAGCGCATTGCAGACAGAGACGTCGTGCTCCAGAGCAAACTTGAAGGCGCGGGCATGGAGCTGCCGTCCTGCTTGGAAACCCTCCTGAGGATGGCCAGAGGAAGAGCAGGCGGTGATGATCCCCGCAAAGGTGAATGCATTGGGCGGCACCGCGGCGAGCTCCATGTGACGAAACATCCGCAGAGCGGACTGAAGGTCTCCGGTCCGCGAGTAGCCGGCAATCATGGCTGTCCAGAGCACGACGTCGGTTTCGGGCGTGGAGCGGAGCACGGCGTGGGCATGACCCATGAAGCCGCAGCAGGAGTACATGTGGACAAGCGCGGTCTTGAGGACCAGGTTCAGGTCCGCCCCCCAGCGAAGGAGCTGCGCGTGGAGCTGCCTCCCATGGAGGCACAGCCGCCGGGAGGCACAGAGAGCCAGCAGGATGGCAAAGGTGTGCTCCGTGGGCGGCGCGGCGTCAGCGGCAGCGAGTATGCGCGGGTAGAGCGCGAGAGCCTGGGCCCATTCCCCGGCGCGGAGGAAGGCCGACATCATGGCGGTGTAGGAGACGGCGTCCCTGCGGGTCATTTCGCCGAACAGCTTGGCGGCGGCCGGGTGGTCCGACCGCGCCGAGGAGTAGAAGGCGAGCAGGGAGCAGGCGAGGACGGGGTTGGAGGCGGCGAGGCCGCGGCGGCATGCCTGCGCGTGTATCTGGTAGGCCAGGCGGTCGTCGCGGCAGCGGAGAAGTGCGGAGTAGGCGAGCTCGTCCGCGGCCGCGGCCGGGTGGGCGGCGAGGACACGCCGGAAGACGGTGAGCGCGGCGGCGTGGCGTCCAGAGCGCGCGTGGTCGGCTACGGCCGCCGCCCACGAAGCCGCCGCACGGCGTTGGGTAGCTTGGCGTGGTACTGGTGCGAGGAGGCGGCGGTGGCGCGACAGGCACAGCGGCATGCCGGCATTCCTTTGTTTTGGCTGCCGCTCAACTGGATGCAAGTTCTTTCTGTCAAATATGTGCTGAATTCATTCATGTTTTTTTGAATCTATTCTTCCAGATATATGCTGAAGACTTCATGTGTCAGCAAATATATGCATTAAAAATTGCAAAGTGTGGCAAATGTGCAAACTATTTGTTTAATTCATTCTTCCAAATAGACTGAAGATGTTGAGACAATCTGATACATTCACATGTCTGAAGAAGCTCAGATATGCTTTAGGCTGGCCATAGTGGGTAGTATCATATAATAGTATCATGCATATGATACTTTTGTATGATACTAGATCCATAATGCATAGTATCATAGACTAGTATCATAGTTTTGCTATATTAATTGATTTGTAGAATCCCAATACAAATTTGTGTACAAGATTTATTTGATACTAACTTTTCTCGTGATGTGCGCTATGATACAATATCTACCTATGATACTCTAATCTCCTCTCTCATCCATAATTACCTGACACATCAGCATTTTTGGTGGGGCTAGGATGCATGATACTAGCTATGATACTAGCACTATGGCTAGCCTTACTTCATAGTAGGACTAGTTGGGTCGTGATTATGAAGCCTGTCAATAGGGTAAAGTCGTCGGTGAAGAGAAAAATCAATGACAGGCCACAGCCTCCGTTTCAAAGAATAAGGCGCGCGCATATTTCAAGATGAACTTTGACCATAAAAATTAAACAATAAAATCTTGATTATATTATATGTAATTAGTATCGTTGGATTCGTATTAAAAAGAACTTTTTAATGATACCAATTTCATACAAACAATGTTTATCTATTTGAAATAATTTTTGGTCAAACAAAAAGCACGTAAAACGAGGGCGCCTTATTCCTTGAAACGGATGTAGTATTTTAATTGACGAGGGATTGCGGGAGTATGCCTACCATTGAAAGTGCATGGAGCCCCCATGTGTGGTTTTGGTAATTAATGACAATCCCTATGGACTAATGTTTGCATTGAGTTATATTTGTAGGTGTGGTCCATAGGCAATGCTTGAACCATATGTTGGCTTCAAGGTTGCAATAAGAAGAAATTGATGAAGAATTTGAAGTGTCAAGTATGTCTTGAAGATGAAGATGAAGTGAGCCCTCAAAGTTAACTTCAAGACATCAACATGATGAAGAATGAAGAAATGAAGTGCAAGTTCAAGATGAGCCATCTCGAAGAGATCATTTGCTTGAAGCTTGCCATCCATATGGTGATCATGGATATGTGAAGATGTGCCGAAGAAGAAGCTCTCCCATGGTGGATTATGGGGGAGCAATCCACAAGACTTCATCAAGCAAGCACAATCAAGAAAGGCGTTCCATCTTGTTGTGATCAAGATCGTCATCATCGAGCTCAAGAGGAACGCGCAAGGATAAGGTTTGCTCTTGATAGGGTTTCTTTCTCACCGGTCTCATGGTGTAGTTGGAGACCGGTTTATAGTTTAGTTGCCGTACTATCAAGAGGGCTCTCGAGTGAGTAACTCGATCGTATCCTTCGAAGAGCTCAAACCTTTGCATCCTTGCATCATCTTTCTTGGTTGTTATTTGGATCTTATCCATATGGTGTTTTAGAGCTTGTGCTTATTCTCATGACAAGCTCTAGTTCATCGAAAACGGATTCCACATGAATCACTTGTTGCGTTTTCGATATTGGAGTTTTTCTCGGTTTCTCGTATTGAGAGGTTTCACTCTAAAATACATAGAAAAACCTACCCCACTTGTTCTTAAGCTTTTCAATCTTTGTGGGGTAGCTATTGTCATCTTCTTTACAACAAAATTGGTTTCACCTAAATGCGAGTTTCCTAACTCAAGTTGTTGCATTTTCCATATTGGAGGTTTTACCGGTTTGCTGTTTATAGATAGGTAAAACCTTTATCCATTTGTTTCTATCCTACTTTGCTGTACTATGATGTTTCTATGCATATTGTTGTAGATCTCGTTGTTGTGATTTCAACGAGCCCAAGATCATCGAAATCGGAGTCCGGATGCAAAAGTTATCAAGGTTTTCGTATCGGGTGTTTGGGCAAAAGCGGGGGCCCGCCGGGAACACCGGCACTGCCGCCGGGCCGGCACTGCCGGTGGAAAAAGGCCAGCACTGCCGGCCACCCCGGCACTGCCGGTGGAACAAGGCCGGCACTGCCGGCCTGTCGCGATTTTGGCCCCAACGGGCAGAAATCTGAGACCCCTATTTAAGGCCTTCTTCCTCCTCTTTCTCCTTACTTCTTCTTCCTCCTTTTGCTCTCCACCATTGTTGACCTTGAGAGCTTGCCCAATCCCTCTACTCCTCCAATGATTCTTGAATCCATTTGAGGGAAAAGGAAGAGGAGATCTAGATCTATATTTCTACCAATCAAATCCATCTCTTTGTGAGTGGAACTCTCTAGATCTTGATCTTGGTGTTCTTTGTGAATTCCTTTGTTCTTCTCTCTTATTCCCCCAATAGCTTTTGTAGCTTTGTTGGAATTTGAGAGAGAAGGACTTGAGAATCTTTGTGGTGTTCTTGCCATTGCATTTGGTGCATCGGTTTGAGTTCTCCACGGTGATTTGGAGTTGAAAGCAAGAAAGTTGTTACTCTTGGGTTCTTGGAACCCTAGACGGATTCTAGACCTTTGTGGTGATTTGTTGGGAGCCTCCAATTAAGTTGTGGATGTGTGCCCCAACCTTTGTGTAAGGCCCGGTTTCCGCCTCGAAGGAAATCCCTTAGTGGAACCGTGACCTAGGCCTTTGTGGCGAGGGTCACCGGAGATTTAGGTGAGGCGCCTTCGTGGCGTTCGTGTGTGGTGTGAGTACCGCATCTTGGGGTGAGGCCTTTGTGGCGTTGGTGTGCATCGAGCAACCACACCTCAAGGTGAGCCTCTTGTGGCGTTCGGGAGCACTAAGCAACCGCACCTCTCCACCGGAGATTAGCACTCGCAAGAGTGTGAACTCCGGGATAAATTATCGTCTCCCGCGTGCCTCGGTTATCTCTATACCCGAGCTCTTTTCTTATGCACTTTACCTTGTGATAGCCATCGTGCTTGAAGTTATATATATCTTGCTATCACATACTTGCTTGTATTGGTTAGCATAAGTTGTTGGTGCACATAGGTGAACCATTGCTTAGAATAAGTTGTTGGTGCACATAGGTGAACAATAGTATATAGGCTTTGGGCTTGACAAAGTAAACGCTAGTTTTATTCCGCATTTGTTAAGCCTATCTCGTAAAAGTTTTAAATCGCCTATTCACCCCCCTCTAGGCGACATCCGTGTCCTTTCAATTGGTATCAGAGCAAGGTCTCTCATTCTTAGGCTTCACCGCCTTGAGAGTAAAGATGTCGGCTAGAGGATTAGTGCACGATAACACTCTTATATTAGATGGCACAAATTATGATGTTTGGAAAATTTGCATGCTTAGTCATTTTCGGGACATTGACCCTCATATGGAGAAAATTGTAGATATAGGTTTTTCTCCTCCTATGGATTCACAAAATCTATCGTTAGAGGATGAGAAAAATTTATATCTCAATTCTCAAGCTTCTTATGTTCTTATGAATGCTTTGAGAGATGTATGACTTTTTCCATACTTGCCTTTTTGGAGCGCTCATGAGTTATGGACAAAGATTCAAGATAAATATGATGTGTCCAATATTATTGAGGATGATAGTATTGCTTCCACTTCCGGCCGTGATGAGGTCTCATCTTCATCCACTTCACCAAAGTGTGGTAAGACACAAGGTAATGATATGGTGAGTGGTGATGAAAATTGCAATGTTGATATTGAGCTTACTATTGATGATTCTTCATCTCTATCTCATTGCAATGCTTCATCTTTGGACTTAAACACATCTAGCACTAGAAATGATTTACATGCTTGTGTTGATAGTTCTTGCATATCATGTGTAAGTTGCTTGAATAAATCTAATGATGATATGCTTGCATTGTCTTGTGGCCATGATAAAAATGCTTCTATTTCCTCTAGTTGTTGTGTGTCTAACAATTTAGAGGAAACCAAAGATTCTATTGGTCAAGACAAGATCTTGAAAGGAGCCTCAAGTAACACCTCATCTTTATCTCACGGTCCTCATATATGCCTTATGGCCAAGGGTTCCACGGTACCTCCTACCATGGAACAATATGTCTCGTGGTGATAAGGATGAGGATGAATATGAAGAAGAGGATTGGGTTGTCTCTCTACGCGATAAGGGTAAAGCGTATTCAAGGTTATTTGCAAAGATAAAATTGCTAGCACTCACTTCTTTGAAATCTTGACTACCGCTATTGAGAGCCAAAAACTTATTTGGATGCATGAGAACACCATTGATAAAAAGGGTGCTCTTGAACGAGAGTATGCCGATGATGTAGCATCATTAAAGAATGAACTTGAAGAAGAACAAACCATCAAGGAAGCTCTTGAGGAGACCTTTGCTCTAGAATTGTCTAGAGAAAAGGAAAACCATGATAGAGCTCTTGAGATGGCAAATGAACTAAAGCTAAAAAATGATAAGCTTGTGTTTGTTAATGCTAAACTCCTTGAGGATTTTGAGCAACTCAAAAAGGGCTCAAGGGTCATTGAGAGTGCGCTCACCAAACTCACCGAGTCGCATGAGCAACTTAAAGCTTCTTATCTAAAAGTGCATGCCAACTTGCCTTCTCCTATTGCTATTGATAATGATGCTTGTGCTACTAACTCTACTTCTTGTGAAGCATCTACCTTGAAGGAGAATGTTGAGCTAAGGGCTCAACTTGATTTGCTAACTAGCAACTATGGGAAATTGGAAGAAAATCATGGAAAACTCTCTAGCTCCCATGAGGATCTTCTAGCCTCTCATGATAGGCTAAAGTTAGCTCATGAGGCTATAATATCTAAGGCAACACCTTGTGAGCCTCATGTGGGTACTAGCACTACTACTCAAAATGTTATATTGCCATGTGCTAGTCCTAGTAATTCATCCACTCATAATATTGCTAAATCTTGTGATGAATTATCTTCCTTGCCTTGTTGCCCTAACAATGAAGGTTCTACTTCCTCTAGTACTTGTGTTGTTACTAACCATGTAGAGGAAATCAAAGAGCTCAAGGCCCAAGTCTCTTCTTTGAAGAACGACTTGGTAAAGGGTCATGAAGGGAAATGCAAACTTGATAAGATGTTAAGTGTGCAACAATCCCCCAATGACAAGAGTGGACTTGGATTCAACTCCAACAACAAGATCAAGTCCAAGAACAACAAGATTAAGAAGGGCCAATTACAAGTCAAAGACCAAGATTGTTTGCTTCAAGTGCAAAATTGAAGGGCATCATGTTAGATCTTGCCCTTTGAAGAAGAAGCAAAAAGGGGAGCGGCCTCAAGCTCAAATTCATATTCAACCTTGATGCGCGTAGATGTACACGTCCGTTGGGAACCCCAAGAGGAAGGTATGATGCGCACAGTGGCAAGTTTTCCCTGAAAAACCAAGGTTGAATCGAACCAGGAGGAGCCAAGAAGCACGTTGAAGGTTGATGGTGGCGAAATGTGATGCGGCAACAGGGATTCCGGCGCCAACGTGGAATGCACAACAAAACCAGTACTTTGCCCCAACGAAGTGAGGTTGTCAATCTCACCGGCTTGCTGTAACAAAGGATTAAACGTATCGAGTGGAAGATGTTTGCAAAAACAGTAAAACACAATTGCATAGATTGTATGTTATGTAAAGAATAGGACCGGGGTCCACAGTTCACTAGAGGTGTCTCTCCCATAAGATAAAGCATGTTGGGTGAACAAATTACAATCGGGCAATTGACAAATAGAGAAGGGCATAACAATGCATATACGATATGATGAATATAGTGAGATTTAATTGGGCATTACGACAAAGTACATAGACCGCCATCCAACTGCATCTATGCCTAAAAAGTCCACCTTCAGGTTATCATCCGAACCCCATTGTATTAAGTTGCTAAGCAAAGACAATTGCATTAAGTATGGTGCGTGTAATTGACAACTACATCCTTAGACATAGCATCAATGTTTTATCCCTAGTGGCAACAACACATCACAACCTTAGAACCTTGTCACGATCCCAGGTGTCAATGAAGGCATGAACCCACTATCGAGCATAAATACTCCCTCTTGGAGTTAAGAGCAAAAACTTGGCCAGAGCCTCTACTAATAACGGAGAGCATGCAAGATCATAAACAACACATAAACAATAGATTGATAATCACCATAACATAGTATTCTCTATCCATCGGATCCCGACAAACACAACATATAGTATTACGGATAGATGATCTTGATCATGTTAGGCAGCTCACAAGATCCAACAATGAAGCACAACAAGGAGAAGACGACCATCTAGCTATTGCTATGGACCCATGGTCCGAGGGTGAACTACTCACTCATCACTCGGAGGCGATCATGGCGATGAAGAGTCCTCGGGAGATGAATCCCTCTCCGGCAGGGTGCCGGAGGCGATCTCCGAATCCCCGAGATGGGATTCGCGGCGGCGTCTCGGAAGGTTTTCCGTATCGTGGCTCTCGGTGGGGGTTTCGCGACGGAGGCTTTAAGTAGGCGAAAGGGCAACGCGGGGGCACGAGGGGCCCGGGGGCAGGCCGGCGCGGCCGGGGCCTGGGCCGCGCTGCCCTATCCTGGCTGCCTCGTGGCCCCACCGTTATCTCTTCGGTCTTGGAAGCTTCGTGCAAAAATAGGACCGCGAAGATTTCGTCAATTCCGAGAATATTTCCTTACTAGGATTTCTGAAACCAAGCAGAAAACAAAACAGCTCTTCGGCATCTTGTTAATAGGTTAGTTCCAGAAAATAAATAAATATGACATATAATGTGCATAAAACATGTAGGTATCATCAATAAAGTGGCATGGAACATAAGAAATTATCGATACGTTGGAGACGTATCAGCATCCCCAAGCTTATTCTTTCGTCGCAGTAAAACGATAACAAAGATAATTTCAAGTGACATGCCATCATAATCTTGATCATACTATTTGTAAACATATGTAATGAATGCGCGATCAAAACAAAGGTAATGACATGAGTAAACAAGTGAATCATATAGCAAAGACTTTTCATGAATAGTACTTCAAGACAAGCATCAATAAGTCTTGCATAAGAGTTAACTCATAAAGCAATAAATCAAAGTAAAGGTGTTGAAGCAACACATAGGAAGATTAAGTTTCAGCGGTTGCTTTCAACTTATAACATGTATATCTCATGGATATTGTCAACATAAAGTATAACAAGTGCAATATGCAAATATGTAGGAATCAATGCACAGTTCACACAAGTGTTTGCTTCTTAAGGTGGAGGGAGATAGGTAAACTGACTCAACAATAAAAGTAAAAGAATGGTCCTTCAAGAGGAAAGCATCGATTGCTGTATTTGTGCTAGAGCTTTTATTTTGAAAACATGAAACAATTTTGTCAACGGTAGTAATAAAGCATATGAGTTATGTAAATTATATCTTACAAGTTGCAAGCCTCATGCATAGTATACTAATAGTGCCCGCACCTTGTCCTACTTAGCTTGGACTACCGGATCTTTGCATGCCATGTTTCAACCAAGTGTCACAAAGGGTACCTCCATGCCGCCTGTACAAAGGTCTAAGGAGAATGCTCGCATTTTGGATTTCTCGCTTTTGATTATTCTCAACTTAGACATCCATACCGGGACAACATGGACAACAGATAATGGACTCCTCTTAAATGCATAAGCATGTAGCAATGATTATTACTAGATTTAGATGTGCGCCTTGGCGCACGACCCCGTGAAGTTCATACCAATGTAAATTTTGTATAACGGCGATAAAAATTAACTGCCAACATGATAATACACTTCTTCGGTTTCAGAAAACGATGTCTCTAGGATGGAATTAGGATAAATTACACGAAAGTACAAACGGAACAACCAAGTGTACCAAAAGGTGATCAATCTCATAGTCATAGACAGATACATGGGTGTAACAGGCACTATACAACAGATTTGCTACATCAAGCTTAATCTGACAGCTAATCATTTTATAAAACTCTACATTAAGCATTTATAAAAGAATGATTTTAAGCAAGCATCAAATGAATCACAACTAACATGAATTAAATACACACAAATCAGTCCAATTTATTTGAGTGGTGGAGATAAGACAAAAACGATATAACTGTGAACTGAAAAGGTAATAAACAACACCAAGTCTATTACAAAAGTGCATACAATTTGTATAGATACAACCATTTCGTGCCTTAACCAGGATACAAATGTCTATTTTCTGAACAAAGCACACACATAAGCTACCCACGAGCATCAACGCAACAAACACTTAGTTCACATCTACATGCCAACAACAAAAGGAACACGGTCATAGGCCACGACACGCAGTCAAAAGGAAATGAACATCTACTTGAAACCTGCATCACCAAAAGTGAATGTTCCAGGAAAACAGGAATCAACAACAGTTAAAGAGAAGATATCGGTGGTAATGGCTACATTTGCGAAGCATGTGCATGGTCAGAAGAGGCCGACATAATCAAATACTGATAGCTTTTTCAATCTAGGCCATATCAAAATATCCAACAAGCAGGAGGAGAATTCTAATATAAATTTAACAGGAAGTTTCTATGTTGGTCATCTACCAAAAAGTTTCGTACAATCACCGCCACCAAATATTCATTTCTAGGTTGGAATACATAATATTATGCAACACCACACTTACACATCAAAGACAAATGGATGTTCATTAGTGCATGATTGTTCAATATGACGCCCTTCAAGGCTATATCCAATAACCACCAAACAAGAGGGGAATTATAATATAAACTTTAACACAAAGTTTCTATTTGGTTCATCTACCCAAATGTTCCACACAATCACCAACACCAAATATTCCTTTTTATGGAGTAAGACACAATATTATGCGACACCGCACTCCCACATCAAAGACAAATGTTCATTAGTCATGTAGCTAAAAAAGTGATGCAATAGAATTGTTGTTAGAGTTATGTATAAATTATGTTCCGATACAACCCATGAAATACCTGGATGTTATCTCTTGTCAAAATGTCAGCTTACCGATGCTATTTACATAGTAATTTCGTCATCTTATAAGCATATGTAAGTAACGTAGACCAATTTAAGAAAACAAAGCGTGCTATTTAGAAACAACGAAGACAATAAGTTGCAACAAACTTTTCGTACAACAATAGCAGTAAAACTGCCCTTCATTTTTACCTTTGATCACAAGTGGCAAGTTTATAGTAGATCCCTGTAAATTATTTTATCTTGAAACTCTCCTCATCTACTTCCTTCTGGATAACTAAGTTCCAACATTCAGATTAGACTGCATACAGATCTGACTCATTTGCTAACGGATTCATGTAATGCCAAAAAAGAAATCTAGTAAACTTGGCCCAAAGCTTACAGATTTGGCTTTTCAACCGACCCTTTGGTTTTCGTTGCTCAGGGTTTTTCACCTGTCGGCTGATCTTAGAGCTTTTTACCTAATTTCTCATCTTGCTGTATCAATCCTAAAAACGTATAAACTGCAAGATGATAAAAAAGGGAATGCCCTATGAAACTTAAAGTTCCCTGCAAAAATATTAGTGAAGTATTACCAAACATGAGAGGCGCATTCAGGCTAAACATTAAGAAATACATGACTGATTACCAAATCTGGCTGTCGATTCTCAACACCACGTGATGCCGCCCTCGGTCTTGCCCAGCGCCGTAGGGTGCTAGACATCCTAATATCCTTGTTCTAAGGCATGGCGTTCAAACCTGATCTTCTGTTTCATTTTCATCCCACTTCGCCTTCAACGCTGCTTCTATCTCCATTACTGTCAGTCCACATCAGAAAAAACACTGTGTAAATGACCAGGGCACTAGGCTGAGGCAAGCACGGTTCCTGGCAAGGGCAGGCTGTACCCAGCTTAATGTATGCCTAGAATCTCCAATCTGAGCAAAGGAGCATTCATGATAAGAACCAGCTAGTAAACTGGAACATGATGCGGATATAACCTGTATATAAACTGATAGAAGCTTGCGCTCAAAAGCATCTCCTACATACTGAAACAAAGAACAGTCCATGAGATGTTGCTTAAAGTTTTAAACTAACTGCAGCTCCAGTGTTCAAGCTTTAGGATATTATATACTATATATAAACCAATAGGGAGAAAGAGGGGGAAACTAAAGCACAAAGATCAACCAAATCCTTTAGCAGATAGCATATTGCTTAGGAGATATCAGGACAACTTGCGATGTCTCCAGCACCATCATATTCATGGTGCCTAATTAAAGAAATGTCAAAAATGGCAATAAGGTATGCAGCATACATAGATGGAATTCCATATTAAGTTATTAATTCACTGAAAAGTAAAACCTGATCCATGGTAAAAAAAGATAAAACAAAATAATTCAAATGCAATAATTAGTAGAAGGGAAAAATGAAGGAATGGAGATACGCTAAAGCATATTCTTGCAGGCTTACAGCTTATTTAGGGTTACAGAGTTCCGGAGATAGATAAATGTATGCTCTGAAATCATGTTTACACAAAATAAACAGAGGGAAGTTTTGTTTTTTCGAATGGTCCATTCCAAAATCTATAATCATAAGACACTTGGAAACTGACCACATCTGCCCTTTTATCTCTGTAGTAATGCCTCAACTAAGGTTGTTCTTGGCCTAACATACAGACACCATCAGAATCAAACATAATAGTGGATTCACCATCTTACTCAGCTCATGGCCCATCACAGGAACATAAAGAAAGGAAAAAAAATTAAATGGGCAAGATAAATGCGTATTGTACCTTCTAGCCTCAAAGTTGCAGACATTACGTAGTCCACTAACAGAATATAAACACAACCTAATAGATTTCCAGATCAATATCACATACTTACAGCCATCCTTGCATACATCCATTATGGTACTAAATTTTTAGGCCAAACAATTTGCTAAATTAGTTTATCTAGACCGGACCTAACTATAACCTAATACACCCATAAAGGTTACTAATCCCAACCTCTATTATGTAGTTGTGCTTTCAGGCAGGTTTATATTCTGGAACAGGAAGCTGATTCCACATTGGGTTGCCTTTGGTGGTGATAGAATTGTATGTGCTCTTGAACATATCAGGCAACACACTGGATTGGACAAACCGTTGAGTATCATTTAAATTAAGTGTAGATAGAACATCTCTAACGCAGAGGCATGATAGCAATCAGTCATGATTACACAAAAGAATGAAAGGCAGTATTAAAGTTACGGTACAATATATACCTCGCAATTTCTTCAGTTGTGGGCCATATATATGGTGTTCCTTGTCCTGAAGAGAAGTATTACTCCACAGTTAACCTAAAGAGAAGTATACCTCGGCAATAAGCATATACCTTGTCTTTACCCATGGTTTGACCTGAAGAGAAGAATTACTCCACAGTTAACAGAAAGCAGAGAAGAAACATGAAGTACAACAATATATCAGAGGCAGCAGGGAAGAAAAAACCTCAAGACCCAGTTGGCAAGCTTTCTTTGCGACAAGGGCAGCACCAAGCATAACGCTGGGATTTGGTGTGCCTATGCAGCTTAGTTATTGCTCCAATAACAACACTGCCGTACCAATCCCTGTTAGCATCTTCTCCTCTGTCCACCATCTTCACCAAGTAAACGTGAAGTAAGTTTCAGTTACAAAAAAAAATGGAGCATCTGCGAGAGGAAATAAAGGTGAAGCTCCCCAACAGAAATTCAAGTAATGCAAGAAATGTCCATGAGAGCTTGAAATAAGTTTGTGTGGTTGGAAGAGGGGCTTACCATGCCAACGAAAAGAACCGAGCTGCTTTCACACCAGAAACCTTTCTTGTCTCCCACGTTTGAACACCTTATGCCCGCCATGGCTGCCGTGACGCGGTCGTGTTGGTGCAACCATTACCTGCTATATCTGGGCTCAATCTTCTGAAAATTGCACTATGGTTCAGATCAGTAGCAGAACCATTAGTTTTAATGTAATTTAGACAATGTAGAATAAAATAAGATTATTAGGATACATCATCTACTGAACTAATGGAAGCTAAAATGGGGTAAAATAAGCACCATATCGCTGTTACCTACTTCTAGCGTAATGATATGGACTGTTTATTTAGAGATAAGGTTGCAAATAGATCTGACCTGATGTATTGTTTACAAAATTATTTTAATTGCTGGGATAGTGCTATTACAACATAAGTGCATAATTATACAACATTGAGCAACACAAAAGGTGTGTGTATATCCGTATAATGCTTTTTAATGAAATCTGGTCTACAGACTCAACGGTTAGTCTTATAACTTCATATTTTCATTTGATCATTTGCCTTGCGACATACATATGCCAGGTGCACCATCAATTCTAATGTCATGCTACCAATTTAATTAGAGCAAAAGTGATTCTAGCGCACAATATTTTGCAACTTTGTGTCCTTTTTTGTGCAACCAACAAATTATTATTTTTAACAACGAATTTTAGTAGCGCATAATTATTATTTTTAACACCAAAATATAGCCATCAAGACACCAAGCTAGACATGAGTGGCTACCTGTTATAGCCTCGAGTAGACGCAAGAAGGTTTTCTTTGATGTATTAGCTGCAGTAAGATGCTTTATTGACTTAATAACTTAAGGCTTAGTCTCAGCAAAACCATCTTTATCAACAGAATTTGATCTTCATAAGAGGAAATTGGAAATTACATGTGCAATAAACAGCAGTATCTCTATATATATATATGCATAAATACATATTGTTGGATGAGCATACATCAAGAAAGAACAGAGATCATACCTGTCAAAGCGAACATGAGGTGGAAACACAAAGCACTGGTAGAAAAAAAGGGAGACACTGGTTGAAGTATAATAAAGCTTTAGAATTGCACTCCCCAAGAGGATTTCATTGTTCTGCAGAACATATGCGAAGAGTAAATAATTTGACAAAAGAAAAGGCATCATAAGACACTAAAATGTACAATGAAAAGGGAAGCAAACAGATCTTGTGATAGTAACTTGCACGGTACCTGCCATAGAAGAAAGGTGTGCCATGGCAGGCATTAGTTTAGTACTATATATAACAGGCTCTACATTGCATAACTCTTGACAGAATAAGCTAAAGTAACATGGAGTTTCATAGCCAATCCAAGATACACCTTAATACTGAGAAAATGGTGAAGAAAATTGAGTTGCAAACCACCGAAAACTAAACCACCAATTCTACGTCCTCTTCCGTGCATACACTTATCCATGGGGCAGAGAGGAATGCCCAGGTGAGGTGGAGTTGGGAACATCCTATAAAAAACGAAGGGATCGAGGCACGATGACTGAAGAAAGCGGGGGGAAAGGCTTGATACCTTGGTACTGGTCAAAGGTTCCTCAGCTGCTGGCTCCAGGACTGATCGGGGCGACAGCAGACAACATGTACTCCTCATTGTTGTCAACCTACATGGCCTAGACGTCATAAAACAACTGCCACAGCGGCATCCAGCTGCTTCTCCTGTTTGACGTCCATCCGCACAACGTAGGCGTGGGCGCATTGTACCCCATCCAATGCTTAAAATGAAACAATCATCTTATTAGCCACACAAATTAGCTATGTATAAATTAAGTTAGCCACCACCAAGAGCTTTGTGCTCAATTAACTTGCAGATCAAACAATTAGTGGGCACCAGAAACAGTCAAATGGCCACTTTAGATTCCTAACATGGAAGAACAAATATAGGCAAAAAGAAAGTTGAATCCATACCAAATCCAAGATTCAAGAACCTTTTCATATTTTCCAAACCGAAAGATCAACTGAGTGAAATCTTCCTATCTGGACTTTTGTCGAACACCTTGCTTGCATATCTAAACAGAATCTGCACAAACAAAAACATTGTCAAAGATTAAATTGAGAGAGAGTGAGATAGGAAGACAGTGGGGAGGGGGGGGGTGGACGGACCAGGAGGTGGACTTATTTCTCCTCCTCGGCCAACCGGAATCGAAGAGGACCGAAGGCCTGGCGTCCCTGTTGTCCCTTCCTCGCCTGTGTGTGCATGGTCAACGGAGGAAGGTGCTCCTCCTGCCGGCAAAGACGAGCGGCGTGGCAGAGGGGATGCCACGGGGCTCGGCGAGCTTGATGAGGAGACGGAGCGGCGGTAGCCGCCGGCGATGGCAACGATGAGGCAGCGCTGCTTCCGCCTGGAGCGGCGACGAGGCGGCGACCTGCTGCCTCCACCGGCAGCCGCCGGCGATGGCGACGACGAGGCCAAGGGGCGGTGCGGGGAGAGAAGGAGAGGGAGAGAGGCGTGCGGCGGCGGGGATGCGGGCGCGAGGGGAGAGGATTGGGGAGGAGACGGGCAGAGGAGGGGATTGGGGAGCGATTGGGGCGTGGCGATTGGTGGAGATCGGGCCGAGCGGGCTTTTCAGGACCCGTGGATAAAAATTCGGGTCCGCGGGAGGGCCGCGCGCCCTGGCCAGAACGGACGGCGGAGAGCGCGCCACATCAGCGCATCGGACGGCCGCAAGTCCAGATCGCTGTGAGAGCTCCATGGGGGTGCAGCAATCATACCGTGAGATTCTCATATGAGATTGAGGATATATGTCCAAACTGAAACTTCCACCATGATTCATGGCTTTAGTTAGCGGCCCAATGTTCTTCTCTAACAATTTTGCATGCTCCAACCACTAAAATGATAGATCCTTCGACAAGACGGACATGCATAGCAACTCACATGATATTCAACAATAGTTGATGGCGTTCCCCGAAGCATGGTTATCGCACAACAAGCAACTTAATAAAATATAAAGTGCATAAGTACATATTCAATACTACGATAGTTTTTAAGGCTATTTTGTCCCATGAGCTATATATTGCAAAGGTGAATGATGGAATTTTAAAGGTAGCACTCAAGCAATTTACTTTGGAATGGCGGAGAAATACCATGTAGTAGGTAGGTATGGTGGACACAAATGGCATAGTAGTTGGCTCAAGGATTTTGGATGCATGAGAAGTATTCCCTCTCGATACAAGGTTTAGGCTAGCAAGGTTATTTGAAGCAAACTCAAGGATGAAAAGGTGCAGCAAAACTCACATAAAAGACATATTGTAAACATTATAAGACTCTACACCGTCTTCCTTGTTGTTCAAAACTCAATACTAGATATTATCTAGACCTTAGAGAGACCAAATATGCAAATCAAATTTTAGCAAGCTCTATGTATTTCTTCATTAATGGGTGCAAAGCATATGATGCAAGAGCTTAAACATGAGCACAACAATTGCCAAGTATCACATTATCCAAGACATTTTAGAATTACTACATGTAGTATTTTCCAATTCCAACCATATAACAATTTTAACGAAGAAGAAACTTCGCCTTGAATATTATGAGTAAAGCCTAAGGACATATTTGTCCATATGCAACAGCGGAGCGTGTCTCTCTCCCACAAAGTGAATGCTAGGATCCATTTTATTCAAACAAAAACAAAAACAAAAACAAACCGACGCTCCAAGTAAAGAACACAAGATGTGACTGAATAAAAATATAGTTTCAGGGGAGGAACCTGATGATGTTGTCGATGAAGAGGGGATGCCTTGGGCATCCCCAAGCTTAGACGCTTGAGTCTTCTTAAAATATGCAGGGGTGAACCACGGGGCATCCCCAAGCTTAGAGCTTTCACTCCTCTTGATCATAGTATATCATACTCCTCTCTTGACCCTTGAAAACTTCCTTCACACCAAACTTCAAGCAAACTCATTAGAGGGTTAGTGCATAATTAATAATTCACATGTTCAGAGGTGGCACAATCATTCTTTACACTTCTGGACATTGCATAAAGCTACTGGACATTAATGGATCAAAGAAATAAATCCAACATAGCAAAAGAGGCAATGCGAAATAAAAGGCAGAATCTGTCAAAAACAGAACAGTCCATAAAGACGAATTTAAAGCTGGCACCAGACTTGCTCAAATGGAAAAACTCAAAACTAATGAAAGTTGCGTACATATCTGAGGATCACGCTCGTAAATTGGCAGATTTTTTCAATTTTCTACAGAGAACTGTGCCCAGATTCGTGACAGACAGCAATGCTGTTTCGCAGCGATCCCAAATATAACATCAACTTTGGCATAGAAACTTTACTTGGCACAAAAACATGATAAGGAGAGGTTGCTACAGTAGTAAAAAACTTCCAAGACTCAACAAAACAAAAAAATTGCTGTAGTAAAAACATGGGTTGTCTCCCATAAGCGCTTTTCTTTAACGCCTTTCAGCTAGGCGCAGAAAGTGTAAATCAAGTATTATCAAGAGTAGAAGCATCAACATCATAACTTGTTCTAATAATAGAATCAAAAGGCAACTTCTTCTTTCTAGGTAAGTGTTCCATACCTTTCTTGAGAGGAAATTGATATTTAATATTACCTTCCCTCATATCAATAACAGCACCAAGTTCGAAGAAAAGGTCTTCCCAACACAATAGGACAAGATGCATTGCATTCAATATCCAAGACAACAAAATCAACGGGGACAAGGTTATTGTTAACCGTAATGTGCACATTATCAATCCTCCCCAAAGGTTTCTTTTTAACATTATCGGCTAGATTAACATCCAAATAACAATTCTTCAATGGTGGCAAGTCAAGCATATCATAAATCTTTTTAGGCATAACAGAAATACTTGCACCAAGATCACATAAAGCATTACATTCAAAGTCATTGAATTTCATTTTAATGATGGGCTCCCAACCATCTTCTAACTTTCTAGGAATAGAAGTTTCAAGTTTTAGTTTCTCTTCTCTAGCTTTTATGAGAGCATTTGTAATATGTTTTGTAAAGGCTAAATTTATAGCACTAGCATTAGGACTTTTAGCAAGTTTTTGTAAGAACTTTATAACTTCAGAGATGTGACAATCATCAAAATCTAAATCATTATGAGCTACAGCAATGGGATCATTGTTCCCAAGGTTGGAAAAAATTTCAGCAGTTTTATCACAAGCAGTTTCAGCAGTTTTAGCAATTTCAGGCAGTTTTGTACGCTTTGCACTAGGAGTAGAAACATTGCCAACACCAATTATTTTACCATTGATAGTAGGAGGTGCAGCAACATGTGAAGAATTAACATTACTAGTGGTGGTAATAGTCCAAACTTTAGCTATATTATTCTCTTTAGCTAGTTTTTCATTTTCTTCTCTATCCCACCTAGCACGCAATTCAGCCATTAATCTTATATTCTCATTAATTCTAACTTGGATGGCATTTGCTGTAGTAGTAATCTTATTATCAATATCATCAGGTTTAGCAGCCATTTTATTAATTAAAGAAGATTGTGATGCAGACATGTATGAGATTCGGGTTTCAGCATTTGAAATTTTAGTTTGCAGACCAGAAATCTCCCTATTCAAGTTTTCAAGTTGATTTCCTATATTTTTCAACAAGGTAGATTGTTCATTCATAATTTTAGTAAACAATTGATTTTTCTCATATTGTGATTGCATAAAGTTTTTAGTGGATCTTTCAATTTCTAGCATTCTTTCCTCATATCTACCATAAGTATTACCATAATCATTACCACTAGCAGGATATGGCCTATAATTATTACCAGAGTTGTTCCTATAAGCATTGTTGTTGAAATTATTATTTTTAATGAAATTCACATCAACATTTTCTTCTTGAGCAACCAATGAAGCTAAAGGAACATTATTTGGATCAACATTAGATCTACCATTCACAAGCATAGACATAATCACATCAATCTTATCACTCAAGAAGAGGTTTCCCCAACAGAATTTACCTTCTTACCTTGTGGAGCTCTTTCCGTGTGCCACTCAGAGTAATTTATCATCATATCATCAAGAAGTTTTGTAGCCGCCCCAATGTGATGGACATAAAGGTACCTCCAGCTGAATCCAATAAATTCCGCGAAGAAAAATTTAGTCCTGCATAGAAGGTTTGGATGATCATCAAGTAGTCAGTCCATGGGTTGGGCAATTCTTTACCAAAGTTTTCATTCTCTCCCATGCTTGAGCAACATGTTCAGTATCTAATTGCTTAAAATTCATTATGCTACTTCTCAAAGATATAATTTTAGCGGGAGGATAATATCTACCAATAAAAGCATCCTTACATTTAGTCCATGAATCAATACTATTCTTAGGCAAAGATAGCAACCAATCTTTAGCTCTTCCTCTTAATGAGAAAGGAAACACTTTCAATTTAATAATATCACCATCTACATCCTTATACTTTTGCATTTCACATAGTTCAACAAAATTATTGAGATGGGCAGCAGCATCATCAGAACTAACACCAGAAAATTGATCTCTCATGACAAGATTTAGTAAAGCAGGTTTAATTTCAAAGAATTCTGCTGTAGTAGCAGGTGGAGCAATAGGTGTGCTTAGGAAATCATTATTATTTGCATTTGTGAAGTCACACAATTTAGTATTTTCAGGGGTATTCATTTTAGCAACGGTAAATAAAACAAACTAGATAAAGTAAATGCAAGTAACTAATTTTTGTGTTTTTGATATAGAGAGCAAGACAGTAAATAAAGTAAAACTAGCAACTAATTTTTTTGTATTTTGTTTAGGTGCAGCAAACAAAGTAGTAAATAAAATAAAGCAAGACAAAAACAAAGTAAAGAGATTGAAGTGGAGACTCCCCTTGCAGCGTGTCTTGATCTCCCGACAGCGCCGAAAAGGCTTGATGCACGTAGATGTACACGTCCGTTGGGAACCCCAAGAGGAAGGTATGATGCACAGTGGCAAGTTTTCCTCAGAAAGAAACCAAGGTTGAATCGAACCAGGAGGAGCCAAGAAGCACGTTGAAGGTTGATGGTGGCGAAATGTGATGCGGCGCAACAACGGATTCCGGCGCCAACGTGGAATCGCACAACAAAACCAAAGTACTTTGCCCCAACGAAGCAGTGAGGTTGTCAATCTCGCCGGCTTGCTGTAACAAAGGATTAAACGTATCGAGTGGAAGATGTTTGCAAAGAAAACAGTAAAACACAATTGCAGTAGATTGTATGTTATGTAAAGAATAGGACCGGGGTCCACAGTTCACTAGAGGTGTCTCTCCCATAAGATAAAGCATGTTGGGTGAACAAATTACAGTCGGGCAATTGACAAATAGAAGGGCATAACAATGCATATACCGATATGATGAATATAGTGAGATTTAATTGGGCATTACGACAAAGTACATAGACCGCCATCCAATTGCATCTATGCCTAAAAGTCCACCTTCGGTTATCATCCGAACCCCATTCGTATTAAGTTGCTAAGCAACAGACAATTGCATTAAGTATGGTGCGTAATGTAATTGACAACTACATCCTTAGACATAGCATCAATGTTTTATCCCTAGTGGCAACAACACATCACAACCTTAGAACCTACTGTCACGATCCCGGTGTCAATGAAGGCATGAACCCACTATCGAGCATAAATACTCCCTCTTGGAGTTAAGAGCAAAAACTTGGCCAGAGCCTCTACTAATAACGGAGAGCATGCAAGATCATAAACAACACATAAACAATAGATTGATAATCACCATAACATAGTATTCTCTATCCATCGGATCCCGACAAACACAACATATAGTATTACAGATAGATGATCTTGATCATGTTAGGCAGCTCACAAGATCCAACAATGAAGCACAACAAGGAGAAGACGACCATCTAGCTATTGCTATGGACCCATGGTCCGGGGGTGAACTACTCACTCATCACTCCGGAGGCGATCATGGCGATGAAGAGTCCTCGGGAGATGAATCCCCTCTCCGGCGGTGTGGGAGGCGATCTCCTGAATCCCCCGAGATGGGATTCGCGGCGGCGCGTCTCTGGAAGGTTTTCCGTATCGTGGCTCTCGGTGGGGGTTTCGCGACGGAGGCTTTAAGTAGGCGAAAGGGCGCGCGGGGACGAGGGCCCGGGGGGCGGCCGGCGCGGCCGGGCCGGGCGCCGCCTATCCCCCTGGCTGCCTCGTGGCCCCACTTCGTTATCTCTTCGGTCTTCTGGAAGCTTCGTGCAAAAACCCGGGCGAAGATTTCGTCCAATTCCGAGAATATTTCCTTACTAGGATTTCTGAAACCAAAAACAGAAAACAGCAACTGGCTCTTCGGCATCTTGTTAATAGGTTAGTTCCAGAAAATGCATAAATATGACATATAATGTGCATAAAACATGTAGGTATCATCAATAAAGTGGCATGGAACATAAGAAATTATCGATACGTTGGAGACGTATCAAACCTCAAGTTGAAGAAATGTCACTTCCCAAGAAGAATCAAGCCAATGCTCCCATTGTGGAGAAATCTAGTGAGAAGAAGGAGAAGAAAAGAACTTGCTACATATGCCGCGAGAAGGGCCACATCTCCTCCTCTTGCACTATTGGTACCTCATCCAACTCTATCACCGTTGATGATGTTTATTCTCTTCGTAAGGATGAGGGTGGCAATGTGTTTGCCAAATTTGTTGGTGCTCAAAGTGGTGTCAAGAAAAGAACCATTTGGGTTGCCAAGCCTATTGTGACTAACCTCTTAGGACCCAACTTAGTTGGGGACCAACAATCCAAAACTTGATCAATAGGTGCTTGTTGGAGGGCATTGGAGATTTGGCTACATCATGAAGAATTAAGGGATCTTCATCATTTATATTATATCAAGCCAAGTCTTTTGATTATCTTGCTACTATCATATATCCAATGTTCCTCCTTGCGGTAACATGTTCTCAACTCATTTATATTGAAAGTTACCCCTTTGCATGTGTTAGTTTTGTTCCTAACATGTGTTTGTATATGTTGTGCTTCTACTTGTTTTTCTTGAGAAATCAAGTCTATGTATGTTGGGTTGCACACCGTGTACTTGTGTTAGTGTTGGAGCCTCTTTGCATCTTGTTGTATCGTATATGGCTCTTATGAGAGATTAATGGACTATCCCGTTTTGGGGGAGTGATATTCCTTTGGGAATTTCATGATCCTAACAATGTGTGTACATGAGGAATATCACTTAGAATTGATATTGCAAGATTATCTAGTCTCTATGTGGTATGTCATCTTCATGAGAAATTCAAATTCCAATGTCCATTAATATCTCTAGTTGGATCTTATTTGCCTCTTGTGAAAATATATTATTTATCACATTATGGGGGAGTAATAAGCTTTGTGCATATTACAAGCCTAGGAAATGTGAACATTTGAGGTTGTGTCACATAGAATTGATATTGTAAATTATCTCTCATATGTAACATGTTTTCTCAAACAAGTTCCAATTTGCTTAAATGGCTTCATTGCTAATATCTTTGTGGATCTTTTTTGTGAAAGTTTTTCTTGTCATGGTTTTTCACAATGTGTCCCTCAATACATTTTTGGAAAACCATATGCTTCAAGTCATACTATTAATTGCTTTGCATGTTGGTATGAATACTATTAATTGCTTTGCATGTTGGTATGAATACTATTAATTGCTTTGCATGTTGCTATGAATACTATTAATTGCTTTGCATGTTGGTATGAATACTATTAATTGCTTTGCATGTTGGTATGACTAATTGAAGCTATCAAGAAACTCCTTTGCATGATGGTTAACTCTTATCTTTTACCATATGCTTTATTCGTTGTAAATATGATCTTATGTATACTTACAAACTACCATCGGGAAATATTTCCTAATACCTCTTGTCCTAGGACAAGTGGTAATAAATTATGAGGTAGATATTTATTGATCATATATACATTGGCTCTTGTGTTTAAATTGTCTTATTTATTTCCATGAATGTGTTGTGCTTTTACTCCCATGTGTCTTCCTTGCATCTTATGGATCTAATTTGTCTATTCAAACTTTCTTAGAATATAGGTAGCGTGATGATCCTAGTTTTGTGCATTTTGTATTCATATGCAAAATCCTAGATAATGCACTAATCTTGGGGGAGATCTCCTATATTTGTTATAATGCTTAAACTTCTCTTGATCATTATCAAAAATTTGGTTTTGGGAGACATAAATTTTCTTTCTTTGGTACTTTGTGCCATCATAAAAAGTTTCGAGGGTTTGGTTTATTTGTTGGAACCTTGCTCTCTTGGGAGTTGGTTATCTCATTCATTTGTGTTTAGGTTTAATTAGCTTCTTATAATGAGATAAGTCTTTGGGGTCAATCTTGTGTTGATTTGATTCTTTGATATAATTTGGATAACCATTGTCTCTTGATTTATTTGGTGTTTTGTCCAAATTGTATCTTCCTTTGGTTCTTGAAAGTATTGTGCATGCATATTTAATATATGTATATCTTATGGCATGTGTTACTTTCTTTAATCTAATATATAGGGTAAACTCCATCAAATCCTAATTTGGCTAAGATGTGCATGAAATTCAATTTCATATCTATATGCACATAGTATTGTGGAGTTTGTCCTATATGTTGTAGTGTGTCTAACTACTTTGGACCCAATTAGTTTGGGGACCTTTTTGTACTTACCTTTGTGTTAGGTACAATGGATATGCATTGGATGCTTGTCTCACTCTTGGGGAGAAGTGGTGACTCAATGGTAACTTGAGGCAAGCTAGGATGGTCAACAAACACATATCTACTACATCCTCACCAATGCTATCTCGGTAACAAGTATCTTCTCATGCATATTTTTCTAGCATCCAACCATGTGGTTGCATCTTGGCATGAATCTCTTGATTTGCAAATGTTGTGCTTCTTGCTAAAGTCTTAACGAAACCTCTTTATTGCGAATGTGAGTAATTTGAGATGAGTACATATGTTGGGAAGTATATAAAATCATGCTCATGATTCACCCATCCCATCTATGCCTATCTAGCAATTTTATTGCATATCAATTCCTCGAGCCTCTCACATGTGCAATATCGATGAAAGTGCAAATTGAGTTATTTCTTTTAGTATCCTCGTTTGTGATACTTGTTGCCTTTCTCAATGCATCCCAACTATCTTCTATCCCTTGTTGATATTTGTGATGTATTTTAGATGTTTGTGGTTGAAGTTCATGAATGTACAATAAGATAAAATTGAGCCTTTGGCCATGCTATTAAGCAAAAATTCTTATTGGTATATTGCATGACTTCGTCTTGGATATCATGCTATATGTCTTGTGTGTCTATTTTGTGTGTGCATGTTTCTTTGTGGATAAATATCTTAGTGATTTTGTCCACTTAGAGAAACTTATACACATAAGAGATGATACATCTCCATTTGATATCTTATTTATTTGTTGCATGTTGATTGGTCATGCTAAGCAATATAATTCATTGAAGACTGTGATGATGCATTTTGCTCATCCATATAATAGTCTTATAATATGCTTTGTCATGCCTTTCACATATTTTCTTGGTTGAGCCTATTATTATGGTGCATGTTACTTGTTGCTCAATCATTTGTTTGTTGCAAGTGTTAAGCTTATTTTTCTATCTATGATCTATTGCAAATGTTTGTGTTTTAAATGGTAATGAGGAAGTGAGGATTCCATGTTATGCATATTGTATTCAAATGCAACATTTTAATTTATGCATGTACCTTGGGGAGCTTCCTCATTTGATTTAGAGCACTATCTTTTGGTGATCATTAGAGTTTGATACACTTGGTATCTTTTGTTTTTTAAAGATATTATGGGAGTGATGATTCCATGTTTGTGCACTTTATACTCCAATGCAAATTGTCTAGTTTTGTGCACAAACCTTGGGGAGCTTCCTAATATTATTTAGAGCAATCTTCTTGATCTTATCATAATATCTATCTTTCTTTTGGTATCTTCTTTGTGGTTCATTTGGTTGCTTGCTTCATTTGTTGAAGCTTCTTGACTTTGTTATCTTTTTGCAATCTTTGATCCTATCTATAGTGTGATTCCTTCCGAATATTCATCATTGGATACGTGCATTTGATTCCACTCAAATTATGAGAAATGCACACGCTATGGAGGAACTCTCACTATATTGGCCTTCTAAATTTTTCACCCATTTCGGCAATTGGTGCCAATGGGGGAGAAGTTTGGAGGGTTTAAGGGAATTTGGTTATGTCTTTGCTTTGTGCTTAAGCATGTGCCTTTATTGCATTGCATCTTGTTGCTTTGCATAGTTGAATATTTAGAGGAAACTCCACTAGGCTTTGAATGCCAATATATGCAATGAAAGTCAAGTTCATTCACACATGCATATATTATGGGGGAGTTTGCTCTATATATTCAACTTGTTTGTTACTTCAACCCTCTCAAATAGATTGTCATCAATTACCAAAATGGGGGAGATTGAAAGTGCATGGAGCCCCCATGTGTGGTTTTGGTAATTAATGACAATCCCTATGGACTAATGTTTGCATTGAGTTATATTTGTAGGTGTGGTCCATAGGCAATGCTTGAACCATATGTTGGCTTCAAGGTTGCAATAAGAAGAAATTGATGAAGAATTTGAAGTGTCAAGTATGTCTTGAAGATGAAGATGAAGTGAGCCCTCAAAGTTAACTTCAAGACATCAACATGATGAAGAATGAAGAAATGAAGTGCAAGTTCAAGATGAGCCATCTCGAAGAGATCATTTGCTTGAAGCTTGCCATCCATATGGTGATCATGGATATGTGAAGATGTGCCGAAGAAGAAGCTCTCCCATGGTGGATTATGGGGGAGCAATCCACAAGACTTCGTCAAGCAAGCACAATCAAGAAAGGCGTTCCATCTTGTTGTGATCAAGATCGTCATCATCGAGCTCAAGAGGAACGCGCAAGGATAAGGTTTGCTCTTGATAGGGTTTCTTTCTCACCGGTCTCATGGTGTAGTTGGAGACCGGTTTATAGTTTAGTTCCGTATCAAGAGGGCTCTCGAGTGAGTAACTCGATTGTATCCTTCGAAGAGCTCAAACCTTTGCATCCTTGCATCATCTTTCTTGGTTGTTATTTGGATCTTATCCATATGGTGTTTTAGAGCTTGTGCTTATTCTCATGACAAGCTCTAGTTCATCGAAACGGATTCCGCATGAATCACTTGTTGCGTTTTCGATATTGGAGTTTTTCGGTTTCGTATTGAGAGGTTTCACTCTAAAATACATAGAAAAACCTACCCCACTTGTTCTTAAGCTTTTCAATCTTTGTGGGGTAGCTATTGTCATCTTCTTTACAACAAAATTGGTTTCACCTAAATGCGAGTTTCCTAACTCAAGTTGTTGCATTTTCCATATTGGAGGTTTTACCGGTTTGCTGTTTATAGATAGGTAAAACCTTTATCCATTTGTTTCTATCCTACTTTGCTGGACTATGATGTTTCTATGCATATTGTTGTAGAGCTCGTTGTTGTGATTTCAACGAGCCCAAGATCATCGAAATCGGAGTCCGGATGCAAAAGTTATCAAGGTTTTCGTATCGGTGTTTGGCAAAACGGGGCCGGACTGCCGCCGGGAACACCCCGGCATGCCGCCGGGCCGACTGCCGGTGGAAAAGGCCAGCACTGCCGGCCACCCGGCTGTGGAACAAGGCGGCACTGCCGGCCTGTCGCGATTTTGGCCCCAACGGGCAGAAATCTGAGACCCCTATTTAAGGCCTTCTTCCTCCTCTTTCTCCTTACTTCTTCTTCCTCCTTTTGCTCTCCACCATTGTTGACCTTGAGAGCTTGCCCAATCCCTCTACTCCTCCAATGATTCTTGAATCCATTTGAGGGAAAAGGAAGAGGAGATCTAGATCTATATTTCTACCAATCAAATCCATCTCTTTGTGAGTGGAACTCTCTAGATCTTGATCTTGGTGTTCTTTGTGAATTCCTTTGTTCTTCCTCTCTTATTCCCCCAATAGCTTTTGTAGCTTTGTTGGAATTTGAGAGAGAAGGACTTGAGAATCTTTGTGGTGTTCTTGCTATTGCATTTGGTGCATCGGTTTGAGTTCTCCACGGTGATTCGTGGAGTTGAAAGCAAGAAAGTTGTTACTCTTGGGTTCTTGGAACCCTAGACGGATTCTAGACCTTTGTGGTGATTTGTTGGGAGCCTCCAATTAAGTTGTGGATGTGTGCCCCAACCTTTGTGTAAGGCCCGGTTTCCGCCTCGAAGGAAATCCCTTAGTGGAACCGTGACCTAGGCCTTTGTGGCGAGGGTCACCGGTGAGTGGCGTTCAGTAGCATCTTGGGGTGAGGCCTTTGTGGCGTGTGTGTGCATCGAGCAACCACACCTCAAGGTGAGCCTCTTGTGGCGTTCGGGAGCACTAAGCAACCGCACCTCTCCACCGGAGATTAGCACTCGCAAGAGTGTGAACTCCGGGATAAATCATCGTCTCCCCGTGCCTCGGTTATCTCTATACCCGAGCTCTTATGCACTTTACCTTGTGATAGCCATCGTGCTTGAAGTTATATATATCTTGCTATCACATACTTGCTTGTATTGGTTAGCATAAGTTGTTGGTGCACATAGGTGAACCATTGCTTAGAATAAGTTGTTGGTGCACATAGGTGAACAATAGTATATAGGCTTTGGGCTTGACAAAGTAAACGCTAGTTTTATTCCGCATTTGTTAAGCCTATCTCGTAAAAGTTTTAAATCGCCTATTCACCCCCCCCCCCCTCTAGGCGACATCCGTGTCCTTTCAACCATACACTGCATATGCCCTCCCACCACGTCGATTTTTTCTGACCCGAGGGAGTAAGAGCATCTCCACCGACGCTCCTGATAGCGCTCTCGATAGAATTTTGGGAGCCGGCATCGAAAATAGGCTCACACTGGCGCGCCCTAAAAAGCTCAATAGAAGCGCTAGCAACCCCGTGCCAGCCCCTTCGCGAAGGTTGCGAATTGGGCGCATCGGCGTCTCGCGCCACGAATTTTTTTGGGCGTGGGAGCCGCCTGTCAGTGACGCCAGGGCGCCGCACGGGAGATCTCCCGCCACGACGCCGGGCGGGAAACTCCCCCGCCACGATGACGCACGGGAGGTTTCCCGCCTCACCGTTAGTCTATATTATCTCTCCTAGATGTTCGATGCGTGGGAGGAGGTGGCGCTAGATGCGGCCGTAGAAGTCGTGGAGGAGGACCCGCAGCTCGCAGAGTACGAGGCGTAGGAGGAGGTGGCGCTAGGAGCAGGGGTGGGAGCAGCTTGCGTTGTGGCGGGAGATGCGGGAGGAGCAGCAGCGTCAGGTTGAAGTCTACGAGCGGCGACGCTTGGCGGAGATGCAGCTGTGGCTACGGAGGAAGGAGGTGGAGCACCGTCGGCGGCAGGAGGAGGTGGAGCAGCTGCTACGTCAGAAGGCGGCAGCCGTGGATAGAGCAGCCTACTTGACGTTCATGGCGGAGAGAGCAGCAGGGAATCAAAGACGGTGGAGCACCAGAGAGAGCATCGGAGAGAGCAGCGGGCGATCGTCCACCTCCATAGAGCCGAGTGGCTAGTAGGTAGTAGGCTAGAGATGAAGCAGGTTTCACATGTCATCCGGGATTGAGGAGTGAATAATGTTTTACTCGAATTTTGCCCCAAAACATTATTCATTTCTCGATCCTGAATGACATTAAAATAAAACTATTAAAAAATATTTAGTTTGTCTTTAAAAAATATTATCAGAGCAGCCTGTTTGGGGGCACCGGTGTGGGACACCCCAAATAGAGGATACAGTGCCGGCGCTCCCAAATAGACCTTCAGACCTTCAGTACGTACACCGATGAGATTGTACAAAATAGACAAATCGTAGACATTGCCATTATAACTACTAGAATCATATCAAATTCAGCCGTCTGAATTTGTATTGACAAGAACAAAACAGAGGCCTTTTCTGAACATGTGTACTTTTATTGCCCCTGTGAGAAATGAACTGCGCCACTCCAAGCAGGCCCTGAAGAGTTTATTCTTGCAATACTATTATATACACAGATTACAAGGGGGCTGGACAATCAATCCAGGAACTTATCTATGCTACGTTTTCTACTCCAAATGCTGCATAACTAAAGCTCATGTCAGCACAGCGGGGTTCATCTTTACTCCAGATGCCCGGCTTTCCTGAGTAACAGAGGTACACAGCTGCAAAACCAGTGCCTCTTGAATCTACAGCAGAGGGCGTGAGTGTCTTCCGCAGCTGGGACTACTTACATCAGCATAGCAGAGCTGCCATTGCCAGACGTTGTTGGCACAAGTGCTAGTATCTGGTTTTTGACGACGGAGATACAGCTCTCGATCTCGCTGTAGATTGCGAGGTTCTCTGGACAGCTCGGGCGCAGCATCGAGAAAGCGTGCTCCAAGACACCTGCTATTTTCGCAGGCGGATGCCGGTATTCGCTAAGGTCCTGCATGTTTTGGACAAGGAAGATGAAGTGAGATAAAAACAATACTACTAGCCATAGACTACCGTAGATGGGATTCTGTGGACATTTTACCTTGATTGCAAGGACGGTAGCAACACAGTTCAGTATCAGGCTGGATGGAAGTTGGCCATCACCAAGAGCAGCTTCAGATTCCAGGCAATGCGATGCTTGATTTGATGTACATCTTCCTTCTTCCCGAGATTCAGCCTATGCAACAACACATCGGCAGCATAATGAGTTGAAATACAATGATACCTTTGATTGCACAGAAGTCGAGAGTTGCCATTTGGACTTCAGCATACCTGCATGGCTTCACCAACCATCTGCTTGGCTTGTGAAAGTGAGTTTTGGACAAATGCAGTAACAAAAGAATCCAGCTCAGTATCGCGAGCACTCATGTTGTTTGCACGACCTCTAGGTTGTGAACTGGCATCCGCAAACTGGAGTGGTGACGCTGTATATCTACCAGAGGTACTCTTGTTGGGTAGCATTTCACAATCTACAGCAGATTCAGCCTGTGGATAAATAAATAGATTAATTAGAATTAGCCCCAAGATACCACAACCACAAGCAATTGCATTTTGCAGAACACTCAATGACCGGGCACAGTATTTCATGAACCTGCATAAGCACTGTTATATTCAACCTGACTATTATTTATGCTCCTTAGAAAAACATTGAAAAGAATAAAACCTTACCTCTGACGTTACTTGTGGACTACTGGACGGCTCAGATCGAGAAACCCCATCTATGATATGGCCCCAGCTCTCTTTTGTAGTAAGCTCCGGAATGTGCTCAGCATCCACTTTCCGGTGTGCATTATTTGAGAGGGAGTTCCTCTTCTTGAGATGATCAGGCAGATTATCCAGCCAGTTTATAGGCATACAATCAGTGTCCTGAAAAAAAAAGCAGTTCAGTTGTGCACTTCTAGATATAAATAGATATCATTTAGTCACAAAGGAACCAAAGCAGCAAATGCATACCTTCACTATATCAACACCTAGATCAGGCCTATCAAACTGCACCTTGTAACAATCCCGCTCCATAAGTACGACTTTACCGTCACAAAGCTCTCTGGTACTTGGGTGACGAACAATGACTTTCTGGCCAACTGAAAAAGGCCGAGCTAGGTCTGCTGGTAGAGAATCCCGCAAACCATCACTTAGTTCAGAATAGTATTTCCTAACATTTTCGCGATAATCCTCAAGTTTTTCCTTTTCTACTGCCAGAAAGTGGTCAGAAAAGCGGCGGGGCTTGCCAAGAGAACTGCAGGTAGAAGATTATTCAGTGTATGCAAACAGACAAAGCATGTACAAACAGGGACAAAGAACAAATGCTACAAATTCCAGGGTTTGCAAGTTACTACCTTCGGATTGTGCTCCACTCAGATCGAGTGAGCCTTGACAGATGGCTCAATTTTGCAAAATTTAAGTAGTTCACAAATTCATTATTCATAAACCATGGATAATCAACTGCACTGTAGAACCACTCGTATGTACACCATCTACGAAGTGATTCAGATGACAAGCAATGCAGCAATTTTGTTGCCTGAAAATAGGGAAGAGTCACAACTTAGGAGATAAGTATCACATGGTAGTATCTGAATCTGCAGTATTTGATTAACTATGACTGTACCTGTAAATTATCTGCACCTCCATTGCAAAACACATGCTTTGTTCTGCATGGTATTTTGGATTTTCTTTTGCTTTTCCTTGACATATTTATTTGAGGGTCAATTTCCATCGGTGCATCAGAGGATACTTCAGGAGAAATATTTGCAGTTGATTCAGGTAAATCTGTTGCCCCTTTTTCAAAGTCAGGATTCAAGGAGGGCCGCTCGGTGGTATCAACCTGACGTGCTTCTGGTATAACTGAAGAATTGCCAGAATTGCTTTGTTCTTCAGCCAGCACCTGTGGAAAAATATGACAAAAAGGGAATTGCCATCAGATTAACTGGAGTAATACTGGAGAAGTAAACATAAGTTAGTGGGCATCTATTGATAACAATGGATGCCTAATTGAGAACAAACATAGGAATGCCTTCCCGTGAATGCCAACCAAGCCTATAATTTTATGAACATAATGTGACCCGACATAATATGAACAACTACTAGAAGCTGTCACGGAAAACTATAAAACAAACATTAATGACCCGAATTAAGTTTGTGTTCTATATGAGCCCAAAAGGGACCTTGTAGAACTTGGATTCAGACAACATAGTTCACTATTCACAATATCTTACCTCTCCATCTAATAACTTATTTCTTCTTTTCTTCTTTGCAGTGGAAGCACTGGATTCACTAGCTTGCTTCCTTTGTTTAGATTGATCAACTGGAGGAAGCACTTCCTCCTGTCTATGAGATGATGCAGAAGTTCTCTTTCCAAGAGCACCTGGGTCATTAGATGAAAAAGGGGAAGCATCAGCCACACATAACATTCCTGAAATAACATATAATGTAACAAGACAAATTAGGAGAAATATGGCTAACCTGAAGGAATATTAATCTCAGGCTGCGGCATTTTACTGGGCACAGTCACCAGACTCTCCAATACATCTAAGACCATCATCTCATCTGCAAAAATAAACAGGAGACAGAATTTTACAATACTGGTAATGATTAGTACTAAGCACTACTAATGAGGGTTAATCACATATGCCAAGGAAGCTCCACTGAACAGAAATTCAGTAGCAGCACAAACAATGATGAATAGTTAATCAAACATTATGGACATGTTTCTCATTTAGACTGCATTTCCTTGGTCACCTCATGGCTCTGTGATTATTTGGACAATAATATTTTTCTAATGAGCTACATACATACTCCCTTCATCCATAAAAGGATGTCTCAACTTTGTCTAAATTTGCATGCATCTACACACTAAAATATGTAATTTTCCCTTTTATCAAAGTTGAGACAGTTTTTTATGGACAGAGGGAATAATTTCTAATTCCAGAAAGAGGCCATCTGTTTGCTGCCAATGACAAGGGGAAGCAACCAATTGGTTCAAAAAATACCTGGAGAAAATAGCTGACTAAGTCTCTGATAATCATCTAAGTTATTCCCTTCTTCAGCCACCGCCGTGGTTCCAAGCTCAACTTTACTGGTCTGGGCTTCGTCCATGCTTTCCTGAATTCTTCTCTTTTTCAAATGTTCTTGGGTCTGAGATATCTCCGTGTCTCCAGTTCTTCTGATTTCCAAGAAAGTCTGACCCTCAACAACCTTATTTGCTTCAGTGATTCCTGAGCTTCCATCAGGAGAGCATTCATCCATTGCAATGACGGTGCCATCATCATTTATGTCTTCCTTAGTATTTTTTGAAGAACTGACAATGTTTTTAATTTGTGGTGTGCTGTTGTAGGTAGCATTTATGTCTGAAGGAGCTATAACCGGTACACGAGGGGTACGTTTCTCAACAGGATGACGTCTGATGCATCTGACAAGTTCTGAAAAGAACAACAAGAAATTATCAAAACTACATTTAAGGGGAAATAGAAAGAGATGGCATATTTGCGTTGCAATACTTGCCTCCATAGTATAGTTCCTTGAAAGAAGATGTAAACCCAGCAACACTCATTTCCTCATATGTAAAGGCATCATGAGGGTGGAGTGCTGCATTTTCTTTATGTTGCGCAGCTTCTCCACGTCTCCGTCGCTTCCCAGATGATCTAACTATCTGATCAGTTTCTTTATGACTTGGGGATTCCTGCCATTGGGGTATTTGATGATAGTGAAATTCCGAACTAGATTAAATTCCTTAGAAAGCTTTATAATTGCATGGCTTTAACACGTATATTCATGTACTGTATTTCCTTCCCTGAACAAATGTTTGATGGATACTCACCCATTTGTAGAAAATCATACTTCAGAGCTTATGAAATGCAAACAACAATTTAATGAATGCAATGTCACTATAGTCACACCAAATTACTTCCTCCGTTCCATATTAACTGTCGCAGATTTGTCCAGATACACGAATCTAGACAAATCTGCGACAGTTAATATGTAACGGATGTAGTAGTACTCAAGGACAGTAATAACAATCATCACTTTAAAACTTGCACTAATACTATACTCATCACCTTTCTATAGGCCCTCCTACAGTATCATATGGTACTGATAGATAGGCAACACTATAACTGAACTGTGAAGGAGCAGAAATGGTAAAACCATTCACATGTTACTGAACCGACCAAAAAAGAGAAAAATACAGAGATTTAACAATTCCAAAAACCCAAGTAAACAGCAGCTCAAACGTTCAACAAAAAAAAAACATCAAAATCTTACCAGAACATTGTGATGACCAGTAACCAGTGCAATAAATCCCATGGCAGTACCGTCACGCTCCGGAAGAGACAAGAAAGTCTACAACAATAAATGTTAGTCTACAAGTATTTTAAGGCTTGCTTAAGAAAATTAAGTCATGCCAAATACTGTGAAACATTACTGCAGGCTGAACTACACTAGCAATAATTTATGAATTTCCGTTGGAACATGAACCTAAAGGTAAAATATTAGTGTCCTGTTCTATGTGAGAGAATTACCATCTTTGGTTTACCAAACAGAGAAAATGGTCGAAGATGCAAGACTGTAGACTTTGCAGCTAGGACATACTCCGTAATAGCATTAGAAACAATTACTCACCCGATGTGCACTGTAAAGAGCTTCTACCATGTCAATTGATTTGCTACCAATTACTGCACTGACCTACAAAGAGTCAACAAACAGCTTTATCACCATGCTTCAAAAGGTACCTAGGAGAGAAGGCAACCAGAGACAAATATAAAAAAATGAGAACTGAACCTTTTTCCAATTTTTCCCATGTCGGCGGTAGGCTTCATAAAAGAGCATCAGCTCATCCTTGCTCCATTGGGGACCCAAGTCTGACATCTTCCTCTTCTGAGAAATCAAAACCTTTTAGTGCAAGAGCAAAGAGCATGTAAATCATCTTAAGAAAGGGGAAATGTGGTGCACTGGTGCTACAGCTACTGGTCACTGTCTAGAATCAATCTATCATCAAGTCCTGCTATATCTTACTTTAAGTTTCATCTTGCTTGAACTAGTTGGATCCTCATGATACTGTCGATCCTCGTGTTTTTTTATTGTGATCCTGGGGATTGTCCGAGAACCTTTTGCTGGACCCATTAGAATCGCCCTTGACTTGAGACCGCTGCAATCCAGAAAAGCATGCTCAGTATGCAGCAGTCATTAACCCATATATGCTTAATAGTTAATACCAACAAGAGTTACACAGAGAACCAAAACAACAACGCTACCTAGTTCAAATGTTTTAAAAAATATCTCAACGAAAGAAACAAAATTATACATGTTTGCAAACCAAGATACAAAACCACCTCATTCAGTAATCCATTTCGTAATCACTAGTCAGATTTGAAGTTATCATCTTGGCGGACGAGAAGAAACCGTAAAAAGAGCCCAGCCAAGTCACCGAGACCTACCTAAGACCAAACATGAAGAGGGTGTCATTCCTAAAATCTACACTGCCGAAACTCTAGTAAGGGGTTCACACAAACTTCCAATCACCTCGCCGCCATGGTACAGTCCAAATTTACCGAAACGTTCTTAGAAATCTACCCACATGTTCAACCATCAGAACGGCAGAGGACCCAAAACTCAGAGAAGACCAAAGCCGCTTCCGCATCTCAAATCCAATAGAACTATTTTTCCCCAGCGAATTCTCCATAAAAAAACAGAATTTTGATGGCCCATAACCAAAATCCTCTCTTTGGTTGTCCAAAGCAATGTACGCCGCATCAAGTTGAGGCATCCACCGAGTTGGATAAGATCCGCGAGTAGATAACAGAAGCAATCCACGAACGAAGTGAAAGTAGCTGAAAACAACTGCAAGCAGATACTAATCGGGGAGGGGAGGCGAGATTTTTGACAAAATCTAAGCGCAAAATCGTAACAGTAGATTCCAGAAACGCCCGAGGAAGCGATCTCATCAGAGATCAGAACGCATGAGAATCACAGCTAAAATCCCCATAAATCTCAGGATTCCAATCGCGCAAGGAATAATTCGCGACCGAATCGTCCCTAGGAACTGGTCTCCAAGCGACGGGAGCAAACCTCGAGAGAGAAGAAACCATCTAGTGGAAAATTCAACAGACATGACGGAAATTCCCCATCGCATCTTCTCTGAGAGAGGCAACATGTTGTTAACCCGAACCAAAAACCCCCCGCAAGGTGCCCCCACCAAAACAACGGAGGGGGAGGAAATCTGCTTAGGACGAAGCAAGAAATTGCTCCGACCAACCTAGCGAACACCGGAAGCATCCGCAAACTGCGCGCAAAACACAGCGCGGAAATCCCCAGCCCGGAGGCCGCACGTACCCGCCGACCGAAACCCATCTCATCCGAGATTACCCCAACGTCCCGCGAAATTCCACCAACGAATCCACGGGAGAAGCTCACCTGGCTCGGATCTGGGGCGAATCGCGCTCCGAGAGCACCGCGCGCTCGCGCAGCTCGTCGGCTCGCGCGGCGACGCCGACCAGCGCCGGACCGGCGCGGGCGGACCTGGCCCTCTCTCTCCCTCTCCGCCGCGCGGCGTCCGCCGGGAGGAGAGCCGGGCGGGCAGGGTTCGCCGGCTCCGGCGGCGGTGGCGGATCGGAGAAGGAGGCGGCGAGAGGAGGTGGTGGCGGTCGGTTGTGTTGCCTTGCCTTGGGCGGCTTGGCGGGCGCTGGATACAAGTAGGGAGAGGAGAGCAGCGAGGGCGGGTGGGAGGGCGCGCCTGCGAGGTGGGTGGACTTCCGGGGGCCTGGATGTAAGTTTGCCCGTTTGAAAATTAGGGTCGGGGATGGAAGTATTCGGATTCGACAACGCGGCGCCACGTGGGCCGTGGGCCTTCCGGTGGGCTTTCGAAGTTCAGATCGTGGGTGGGCCTTGGTTTCTGGCTGTTTTGCGGAAACGCCCCCGTCGAAGATAGATATTGTAGTTTAAGGTGAAATTGCCGCTGGTGTGGTTTGCTAACTGAACAGTGGGCCCACCGTGCCAGAGTCTTACCACCATCCTCGGCCATCTCCACCGTCCGCCGCCAATCCTCACCCGCCGCCACCATGGCCGCGGCCGGCGCCATCTGCCCGCTCACCGGCGCCCTGCTCCGCCGCCGCATCCCGCTCCACCACCACCGCCGCCGCCTCCTCGCCATCACGGCCGCCACCGCCCCAGAACCCCCCGCACCCACACCCACTCCCACCCCATCCCACCCGCCTCCGCCGCGCGCCAAGGGCTACTTCCCGAAGAAGAACGAGGTGCTGGAGCTCACCTGCGAGTCCCTCGCCTTCAAGGGCAAGGGCGTCTGCAGGGTGGACGGCTCCACCTTCGTCCTCCTCTGCGACGGCGCGCTCCCGGGGGAGCGCCTCCTCGCGCGCGTCCGCCGCCTCCGCCGCGGCGCCTTCGCCGAGGCCGCCAAGCTGAAAACCCTCGCGCCCCACCGCGACGCCGTCGACGCGCCCTGCCCGCTCGCCGCCGACTGCGGCGGATGCAAGAGCCAGTCCCTCGCGTACGCCGCGCAGATCCGCCACAAGCACGTCCAGGTCCGCGACTTGCTCGTAAACTTCGGAAAGTTTGACCCCAGGAAGTTAGACACCTCGGATCCCGGTGCCATCCTCAAGCCCATCGTGCCCTGCGACGAGATATTTCGGTACAGGAACAAGGTGAGGTTACTGGGGGTTTGGGGTTTAGGCGGGGTTTAATTTGGGGTCAGGAATGTGACCGACCCTGTTTTGGTTTCATGTTTTGCAGATGGAATTCTCGTTTGGGACCAAGAGGTGGATGAAGAGGGAGTGGAAGGAGGAGAAACCGGAGGTGGACAAGGGGGAAGAGTTGGAGACTGATGGCTATTCGCTTGGGCTGCATGCACCTGGGTTCTTCGACAAGGTGCTTCATGTCGAGACGTGTTTGCTGCACAGTGAGCCGGCTGATAAGGTAATGAGGAACTGCTTGATGATGATGTAGTGGACTCGCTTCCTGAAAATAGATTATTGGATTTAGTGTGTCAGTAACTTAGTAGTACTATTTAAGTTCTAGGTTGGTTTTGATTATTACACGGAAGTATATTATGATCATTGTTTACCAGAAGTATTTAACTGTGTGTGCCATATTGCATTGGTAATGATATGTCATTGTGGAGTTAGTGAGTCTGATCCATTTCTGGGTTCATCGTGTTAACTGGTGGTCATGGAGGCTGTCTTTTGTTTGCCCGTTCACCTTTTAATATGGCTATGTTATTGTACTATCTGTGAGCACACAGCCTATTGGTTCTTACTGTTTTTTTGTTACAGGTGATGGAATGTTGAATTGATTAGTTGCTAATTTCCATAGGTTCTTGCAGTTGTTCAAGAAAGTTGGACGGATCCGGCTCTTGGCCTAACGCCTTATGATGTCTACAAGCACGTTGGGTTTCTCAAGCATCTTATGATAAGAACTGGAAGGTATGGTGGTCCATCTAATTGTGTTTTCCCCTTGTTCCAACAGTGATGCAGCTGATGCTGGATATCGCTTGCCATGAACTGGAATGCGTGTTTTGATTCGTAGTATGATAATGTGATATCATATCGTCCGTTTACTGCATGTCAATTCTATGCACAAGCATAGAATTCTAGACATGTTAATATTATTAGTCTATTACTAGTACAACATAACTTAGGAATGGAACTGATGCAGTGGATTCAGATAAACCAGTGTAACATAATATTAAACTGGTAAGCGGTGCTTTTACGTTTTGTATCTTTGCCCTCATTAGTTGATTAACCAAGTATTGATATATAAAAAGCCATTATCTACAAATAAGTATTGTTGATAAAGCTGGGACAACGGACAAGACATGTTGTTTCCCACCAAACAAAGGAGCCATTCAACCTTTTGTTACCTTTTGAGCAAACTTTTTGTATGATTGTCACTTTTAAAGATTCCATTTTGTTTGTATTTCTTTTCCAGAAACGTCAGCACTGGAGCTCCAGAAGTGATGGTCAATTTTGTGACATCATGTTATAAACCTGAGCTACTGATGCCTCTTGTTGATAGAATCACTGAAATACCTGAAGTGGTACATAATTGGATCTTTTCGGACATGATGTTTAATCCATTTGGCTAATCATATATCCAGTAAAGCACTTTTATGTGGTAACTATCTTGGATATCCAATATTGATATTAATATCCTGCTAATGTAGGTTAGTGTTGTAAATAATGTCAACACATCTGTTGGGAATACATCCGTGGGTGAACAAGAATATACCTTGTATGGGAAACCGACCATTACAGAGATGTTAAGAGGACTTACATTCCAGATATCTGCCAACTCCTTTTTCCAGACTAATACAAAACAGGTTTGTTCTTGTTATATTAATGATGAATCAATGCATTATTTTCCAGTCACCATTATATAAATGATGTGCCTCTTAAGTTTTTATGTTGTTTATTTTTCAATAGAAGCATGCACATAGCTTTAAGAAATAACATTTACGAGGAGCCTGCATATTTACCAAGCTCTACAAACTAGTAAACGGCAGAAATATGATTTTTGAAATGAAGTCCTTTTCTAGTGGTGTAATAGCTGGGTGTTTAGTACTTGCGACTAATTCTTGAACGACTGCGTCTGAAAGTAGCGTGATTTCCTTGCAGGCTGATGTTCTTTATAAGCTCATTGAAGATTCTGCTGACCTTAAAGGAGATGGCTCTGAGATTGTTCTTGACTTATTTTGTGGAACTGGAACCATTGGCCTGACCCTTGCTAGAAGGTGGGTTTTCTTGTAGCAGTAGCTATTGTGAGACAACAACTGTACCAGTGAGAGGGAAACTTCTATATCTGGTTAATATAAAACTAGAGTTGCTAAACATTCTTCCTTTGCCCAGGGCAAAGCATGTTTATGGATATGAAGTTGTCCCTGAAGCCATTGCGGATGCTCAAAAGAATGCTAAGTTGAATGATATCAGTAATGCTACATTTGTTCAGGGAGACCTCAACAAAATCAGCGAAACATTTGGGAAGGAATTTCCGAAGCCTGACATAATCATATCAGGTTTGTCTTGCTTAGTACTCCCAAACCACGACAAGAATTATGAAGAGGGAGCAGTTGGCTATTTGCCATTACTCTTCAGTACCTAAATTCACTGATCTCCTGATGTATCTAGTCTAGATTTAAGAACAAACATTGTTTCTGAATTTTGTCTTAAAAGTATCCACTAGCTCCTTACATCACCTTTATATACAGAGCTTTCTTTGGTGTTAAGACCTAATTTGGTGTCAATGATTTCTTCAGATCCTAATCGACCAGGGATGCATATGAAGTTAATCAAGTGGTTGCTAGAAGTTAAAGCCCCTCGAATAGTGTATGTTTCGTGTAATCCAGCTACGTGTGCACGCGATTTGGACTACCTGTGTCATGGCGTGGTATGCTCTGTCCTACTATTGGTAGCTTTGTAGTATTTCGGGTCTGTTGCAATGCTAAGCTGATTTTTCGTTGAATTTACCTGCAGGAGGAGAAAGGTTTGAGCGGATGCTACGAGCTGAAGCGTGTCATACCTGTAGATATGTTTCCCCACACTCCTCATATTGAGTGCGTGTGTTTATTGGAGCTGTGCTGATTTTCACTTTATTCAGCTAGAGCCACAAGATGGTTTTTGTTTTGCTTCCAGAGCCTGCCTAATGTTTCCCTGATAATGGTTTCTTCTGCACTTATAAGTCAGAACCATCTTCTTGCTCATGATTCGGAGATTGTTATATTCTGAAACGGGATACTTTTTTTATGTAGAGCATAGTGAGGTATTTGATCTAACATCTTCATATTGTTTTATCTGGTCTACCTGGATGCATAAAGGAGGAACATATTTCCTTCTTTCTGATATTTCATCCTGGCCTATCATGTACTCCCTCTGATCACGATCGGAGGGAGTATTGGTCTGTTACTGAGGCCATTTGGAAGTTTTTTTTTTTACAATCAATACCACATATATTCATAGCAACAAATAGTACATGGTAGAGATACATGAACTGACTCCAACGATTACAAAATAAAATCTAAAAGATAGTAACAAATCTTCGAGGTCTTCAATTTCTTTCTTCTTCCGAACACAATCTTGTACTCTTGAAGGCAGCCAAATATAACGAACCATAGACCTGTAGATACCGACGAAAGTTCTCCCATAATTTTTTGAGCCGCAATGCCAAGGTTGTGTGCATGCACGCAACCATTAAAGCAGTCATACAACATCGGCAAGAGTATCAACACCAGTATGTCAGGGAATAATAACCGACTAGCTTTGTCGTCGTCGATGGAGAGAGAGTATGAATCACCATTGTCGAGGACGTAGCAGCCGGGACAAAAGCGAGGATAATCCTCCTCGCGGCAACAACGACAAAAGATCCAAAATCGATCTGGCGAAGCAAGATCCGAAGGCCCATACCTAGAAAATTGTGATTGTTCAACACCACCATTGATGCTGGAAAGAAGATCTCGTCGCCGAACGATAGGCCGAAGATCACTTATTGCAGACGATGCCATCTCCATTGAGGGAAACCAACAAGAAGGCTACCAAAATCCTAACATAATCATTTGTTGCCACTTTTCCCCTTCTCTGATACAGTTCCAAGAGAGGCGAAAGGGAGAAACTCGTTGTCCCTCGTTCCATCGCCGGCCAGACCGCCGGTCCCCTTCCTCTCCGCCGGCTGCTTCGGCGGCGGGAGAGTGGGGTGACCGCGGATCTGCGTCTCCGGTGTGTGAATAGTAGGGTAGGTGTGTCTGCTGGTGGCGTTGTGGTGGCGGAGGCACCACCGGCGAGAATAAATTTGCCATGGCTCAATCCCCATCGCGGCGGCGCGTTCGGCGACGTCGGAGAGCTGCTGGCCTCGTCTGCTCGTGGATCTCGTGGATCTGCGAGCCTAGGGTTCCAAGGTGCGGTCGGTGAGGCGGGGTCGACGACCGTATCGGTGGATTTTGTCCTCCAACTCCAACCTCGTCGCAACGGCGTCTCCTCCGGCGCCGGTGTGGAGTTCGTGAGGAGCTGTACAGGAGGTGTTACGTCGGGCAGGCCGGTGCTCCAGGAACAGGGAGGAGGTTTGAAGGCGGCGGATCTGGCGTTTTTCCCCGACGGCGTCGGCGTGAAGCGGCGGATCCGGGAGATGATGAGCGCGGGGAGTGTCCCCGGCCGACGCGCCCCAGTGAAAATGGTTCCGCCTTTGGCGGACCTCTTCATCGGCTCTGAAAGCCTTTGCGGCGATGGCGCTGACTCATCTCCGGCGACGGTGGTGTTCGACGGCGTTTGCGGAGGCTGCGTGGTCTTTCTTTTTTTCTCTTTTGGTCGGGGTTCTTTCTGCTATGTTCTTGGACGCTGTTTCTGCTTCGTTTCTTCGGTTGATTTCCGTGTGCGTTGTGCTTGTAATCTGTTTCTTGCTTGAATGAAGTGCATGGTTATCTCAAAAAAAACAATACTTTTATTCAAAACTCCACGCATAGATCGGGTTCCCCACTCCTCCTGACGCCGACGAAGCCGATCGGAGGAGGGAAAACCAATCTATGGAGGAGGATGAACTGGAGGCGGCTAGGGTTGATGCGGCGGCTGAGAGGAGAGACGGGAGGAAAAGACGTCTTCTGAGCTGCTGGTGCGTCTGATCGAGGCCATTTGGAAGTTTACCAGACGTGTTGAATGTATTCTTTAGTTATCATATCTCAAACAGAAACCCACAATGTGTCTTCCCCTGCTAATTGTTGTTGAACTTTTACCCTCCGCATCCTAAATAAGACTATGGGAAAATTTTGACCATTATTGAGTTCATGTGTAATGTTGTGGTCGATATTTTCTGTAAACAGTATAAATTGAATGCATGTGTCTGATCTCCCGTTGGTGTTACAAATTTAAATTTGTTTCAGGAACTTGGCTCCTGTGGTTCGTGTTTTTTTAACTGAAATTTGGCGTGGGTTTTGCAGAAGTTTCAGTATATAATTGAAAATACAGAAAGAAAAAGCTAGGTGATCTTTTAAAAATATATCTTGGCTTTGGGCCTGAGGCCTTAGTCCAGAAATAGGAAAAATGGGCCTGGCCGTTGTCCCGAGGTGTCACGAGCCGATGCTCACTGACTGGAGTTTATGCGAGGAGAAAGGTAATTTCGCTCCGGCGGCGCTCGACAGGGGAAGGAGGGAGACGATAAACATGAAAATAGGGTTTCATATTAGCTTAGCGTGTCTCCCATCCACCCACCCCTGCCCTTTATATACTAGGACAGGGCCACGCTTAGTTTAGGTAAATTGTGATTACAGAGTTGCTAAAGCAAATAAAGCGGGAAAGACAGAACTTTAAACACGATAGCTGTAAGCCGTTGGATCTTGTCGGAAACTATCTGAGCCGTCCGTTATCTGAAAGTGTAACTCTTCGTCAGGCCTAGTCCTGACACTGCTCCCCCCTTGAGGCAAGACCTCGGGGCTTGAAGGCCGGGAAAGTCTTGGCGATGAAATCGGCATCCTCCCAGGTTGCCTCGTCCGCTATCATACCCTCCCACTGGATGAGCCATTGAGGCACCGCTACATCATAGTCCCCAGCACGGCGAGGAACTTGGCGTCGCTGTAGAATGGTCATAGGGCTGTATTTGACTTTCCCTTCTGGTGTCACAAGTGGCAGGTTCTTGGAAGGAATAGCTCGTGGTCCAATGTGCTTCTTCAGCTGGCTGACATGGAAGACATCATGCAGGAGTGTGCCTTCGGGTAACTGCAGCTTGTACGCACGCTTGCCCACCAACTGTATCACCTTGTAAGGTCCATACCACTTAGAAGCTAGTTTCAACGGATTTCCTGATCCCAGTGCTGTTTCTTGTTGTGGCATCATTTTCATGTAGACCATGTCCCCTAAAACAAATGACCTGGGTGTTCTGTTCATGTCAGCATACTTCTTCATGGACTTCTGGGCTTTGGCTAGGTTCTGCTGCAAGGTCAAGATCACTTTTTCTTTGTCCAGGAAGGTTGCTTGTGCAGCTGGTGTCATAGAAGCAGGTGCAGGTAGTTCAGTCAACAGAGGAGGGGCATACTCATACAGTGCCTCAAAAGGGGACATTTTAATTGCAGTGTGGTAGCTACAGTTGTACCAGAACTCTGCAGCAGGAAGGTAGTCAATCCATTTCTTTGGCTGCTGAAATACCATGCATCTGAGGTATTGCTCCATACACTGGTTGACCCTTTCGGTTTGCCCATCAGACTCTGGATGATAGGCAGTAGAGAAATGCAAAGAAATTTTTAATACAGCAAATATTTCCTTCCACAACTTGCTGAGAAATATGGTATCTCTGTCAGTAGTGATCACTGTGGGAGGGCCATGCAGTTTGAGGATGTTGTTGATGAATAAATCAGCTACTGACTGGACAGAATATGGATGAGACAAAGGAAGAAAGTGAGCATATTTGGTGAGTCTGTCCACCACAACCAATATCACATTCTTTCCTTTGGATAAGGGTAATCCTTCCACAAAGTCCATACTCAATTCAGACCATTTTTTCTGGGGAATATTGAGAGGCTCCAATAATCCAGGGTACTGCATTTTTTCTGTCTTTGATATTTGGCATACAGGACAAGCAGCAATTTGTTCCTCCACATAGTTCTTCATTTTGGGCCAGTAGAAGCTATGCTTGAGTTTGTGGTAAGTGACTCTTGCTCCAGAGTGCCCTCCAAATATAGAGGAGTGGAAGGAATCAAAGACCCTTTGCTTAAGGTCAGTTGCTATGCCAATATATACTCTTCCTTTGTACCTGAGTATCCCAGATTGAACAGAATAATTAGCATGACTGTTAGGGGCAACTGTTACCTCTTGTAGGAGTTTGGAGGCCACTTCATCAGTAGAGTAGGAGGCAGTGATATCATGTGTCCAAGAAGGAATAGCTATGGCTAAAGCCTGACAGTGTTCTTGTTCTAGTACTGCATCTGTAGGGTGGTACTTTCTGGAGAGAGCATCTGCAGCTGTATTGTCAGAACCTTTTTTGTATTGGATGGTATAATCAAATTCCAAAAGTTTGAGCATCAATTTGTGTTGAATTCCCTCCAGCAGCCTTTGGCTAGCAATGTATTTGAGGCTGCATTGATCTGTTCTGATGACTAGCTTGTTTCCCAGAAAGTAATGCCTCCACTTTTTCAGTGACTCCAAAATAGCAAGTGCTTCCTTCTCATAGACTGACAGTGCTGCATTCTTAGGACCTAGGGCACGACTGAAGAATGCCAAGGGGTGTGCTTGTTGCATGAGGACAGCTCCTAGGCCAGTGTCACAAGCATCAGTTTCCAATGTAAATGGGATGGAGAAATTTGGTAGTACCAGTAAGGGAGGTTGGGACATGACTTGCTTTAGTTTGTCAAAAGCTAGTTGTTGCTCATCTCCCCAAGCAAAGGCATTTTTCTTCAGAGCCTTGTGAAGGGGTTGGCAGATCAGAGCATAGTGTGGGATAAACCTCCTGTAATATCCAGCCAATCCCAAGAATCCTCTCAGTTGCTTGATTGTTTGTGGTGTTTTCCATTGAATGATATCCTGAATCTTTGCAGGGTCAGTGGCCACACCTGTGCCAGATATGATGTGCCCCAGATATTCCACTTGTGTTTGTTCAAACCTGCACTTTGACAGTTTTGCCTTGAGCTTGTTGTCTTGGAATATTTGCATCACAATTTCCAGGTGTTCTTTGTGCTCCTCTGCAGTTTTGCTGTACACCAGTACATCATCAAAAAATACCAGCACAAATTTCCTGAGATATGGTGCAAAGATAGTGTTCATCAGCTGTTGGAATGTGGCTGGTGCATTGCATAGCCCAAATGGCATCACCAGGTATTCATAATGTCCCAAGTGAGTGGAAAAGGCAGTTTTGTGTATATCTGCTTCATGCATCCTAATCTGATGATAGCCAGAGCGCAAATCAAATTTAGAGAACAGTTGTGCACCATGCAATTCATCCAATAGGTCCTCAATGACAGGTATGGGGAATTTGTTCTTGACTGTTTGTTCATTCAGACCCCTGAAGTCAGTACATAGTCTCCATGACTTGTCTTTCTTCTTCACTAGCAAGATGGGTGAAGCATAGGGACTGGAGCTCAATCTTATTTCCTTATTCTGTAGCATTTCCTGAATTATCTGTTCAACAGTAGTCTTTTGGCTATGAGACATTCTGTAAGGCCTAATATTTGGTGGTTTCTTTCCATGCAGCAATGGGATGTGATGATCTTGCTCACGTTGGGGAGACAATCCTTTTGGCAGTTCAAATATATCCTTGAACTGATGCAGCAGTTTACTGATGGCAGCTGATACTGGCATACCCTCCTCTGTGTTATCTTGTTGCTGGTCTATATCTGTGTACAGCAAGAAATATCCAGTAGCTCCCTGAGATAACAGTTTGTTGCATGTGTCAGAGGAAATCGGTAATTTATCTGTGGGTAGGAGGTGGTCCTTGAATGTAAGCAATTTTCCTTGTACTCCAATAGTGAGCTGTCTGCCAATGGAATCAAAGGTAACAGGATTGTGTTGCTTGAACCAATCCACTCCTAGTATGATGTCAGCCCCTTGCAATTCTAGGATTCTGAAATTTGTCATGAATGTTGTGCCTTGGACAGTAAACTTGCACTTGTATGCCATGAAGCCAGAAGCCAGAGTGCCTCCTCCTGCTACCTTGACTGTTCTTTCTTGGGTAGCTTCCAATGGTATGTTGTGTGCTTTGGCAAAAGACATGTCCATAAATGTGCTTGGACTTCCTATGTCAGCAAGTGCCACTTCTTGTGCCTTGTGGAAGTTCAGAAGCAAAGATATGGTGGAATCACTAGGAGAACCAGTATAAGCTGCAGCAGAAATGCACATAACTATTTCCTCTGGTTGAGCTGGTATCTGTTGCTGCTCTGGTTGTTGCTCAGGCACTTGTTCAGGTCTCACTACCACCTGTTGTATGGCTGGTGGTGGTGGATCAATCAACATTTGTACAGGCTGATCTTGCTCCTCTTCTTCTTCATAACCTTGGAGGGCAATCATATTCAGTGTTCTCTGCATCTATGGGCATCTATGGCCAAGGAAAAAGTTTTCATTGTAGTACCAGCACATCCTAGGGCCCCTGTTATTGTTGGGTGCCCTGTTTCTGTTGTCTCTTGGGATGGCTGGCCTCTGGTTTTGCTGTTGAGGAAATGGTCTAGGAATTACTGCAGCTGGGGCTTGCTTTTTAACATTCAGTAGATAAGCTTGCTCATACTTTCTTGCATACCAATATGCAGACAGCAGAGTTTCAGGTTTCTGACACTGCACCAAGTGTTTGATGCTATCCTTGAGCCCACTTGTAAATCTGTCCACAAAGAAGTCTTGAGGCAAGTAACTGCGTTCCCTTTTCATTTGTGTCATCCACTGCTCATATTGATCGATGTATGCATTGACCGTTGTGTTTTGCTTGAGCAATTGCAGTTGGTCCATTGGGTCATTTTCTATTGTGTCTGGGAAGCGATCGATCAATACTTGACTGAGTTCTGACCATGTCATCGTCTGCAAATTCAGGCCCGAGCAACTGATCCAAGTTTTTGCTTGTCCTCTTATATGTGCCAATCCCCATTTGACTCTGCTGGTCACCGGTATTTCCACCAGATTAAACACATCCTCACACTCTAGCAACCAAGCTCTAGGTGCCTCTCCTGTGAAGATTGGTAATTCCACGTGGGGTGTACGCAAGTGCAGTTCATTGGAGGGTTGCTGCGGCTGAAAACGATGTGAAGGGAAGGTTTGGTGTAGTGGGTGATTGTGCGTAAATGGCATGGCTTGCTGTGTTGGTTGGATAGATGGTGGGTGTGGCTGGATGTTGTGAGTAGGAATTTGTTGGCTGTGGGTGGTGGTGGGGTTCAGTGGTGGTGGCTGGTGTTGTGTAGTAGGTGTGGGCTGGTAATATTGAGGCTGTGTGAAAGGATTGGTGTGTTGCACTTGATTGGGTCGCGAGGACGAAGCCGCAACGGTGGACACGATGGGTTCGCTCTCTGTGATCACGGCTTTCTGGCGTGCATCTTGTGTGCCCGGTGGGAGCGGCAGCTGCGCCGGTGTTAGTCGTCCAAGGTTGGGTGGGAAAGGTGGTGGATTTGGTGCGGAGGGGGAAGGTGGCGGATTTGGTGCTTGTGGTGTGGATTGTGGCGTGGGTACCTCTGGAATGGGAGAAAGGTGCGAGCTTGTGCGAGGTGGAGGTGTCACAAAGGTGGGAGCTTGGCCAGTATCGGGTTGTGGCGTACCTTCAGGCTGCGACAGCCGATCGATGCTGGTCTGCATCCGCTCCATCATCACCACCATGTTCTCCATCTGGTTCGTGAGCAGGTTGATGGAGGCCGAGGACTCTGCTTGGTAGTTGCGGAGTCGCCGTCCAACAGAGCGTGCGTCACGCTCTTGCCGCTGTTGTGCGCGGAGGGCTGCGATCTCAGCGTCCGTCGTCGAGGCAAATCCGATGACTGGTGCATCATCGTTGCTCCGATCTCGCGAGGAGTTGCGGGATCTGGAGGAGTTTCTGGATCTGGGTTTGCCTGCCATGGGTAGAGATAGACGCCGCCGCGGTCTTTGAGGGGTGGGATGGGAGGGAGATCGAGCCTCACCGATGCGAGCTCGTGGTCCAAGAGTCGTGTGCTCTGATACCACTTTGTCAGGAGCCGATGCTCACTGACTGGAGTTTATGCGAGGAGAAAGGTAATTGCGCTCCGGCGGCGCTCGACAGGGGAAGGAGGGAGACGATAAACAGGAAAATAGGGTTTCATATTAGCTTAGCGTGCCTCCCATCCACCCACCCCTGCCCTTTATATACTAGGACAGGGCCACGCTTAGTTTAGGTAAATTGTGATTACAGAGTTGCTAAAGCAAATAAAGCGGAAAAGACAGAACTTTAAACACGATAGTTGTAAGCCGTTGGATCTTGTTGGAAACTATCTGAGCCGTCCGTTATCTGAAAGTGTAACTCTTCGTCAGGCCTAGTCCTGACACGAGGCTATGCCAATTCGTTGGCAAAATATCGTCTACAAAAAAAAACACACGAAGCTGAAGCTGCTTTGACGTTTCCAGCTTCTACTCTTCAGAGTTCAGAGTATCTCTACCAGTAGGAGCCAGCACGACGGAAGCTACCTCAGAGGTTCAGATGTCAGAGGCCGGCGATCCCCTGGAGTCCCTCCCGGCGGCGATCCTCGCCGACGTCCTCGGCCGCGTGGCCGACACCGGGGACCTCGCGGCTTGCCGCCTCGCCTCGCGCGCGCTCCTCGCCGCCTCGTACCACTGCCCGCGGGTGAGCCTCAGCGCGGCCGCCCGCGCACGCCGCCGCCGCCGCCGCGAGGGCGGGGGTGGGGACGCCTTCCGCTCGGTCGCCGCGAACGTCGCCTCGCTCATCGGGCCGTGCCTTCGGTTCCTCGCGCTCGACGCGTCCGAGGGGCACGGTTTCCCCGACGACGCCATGTGGGTGGAGGAAGGGGAGTTCGACGAGGGCGACGACCTGCACCTCACCTGCGGGGAGTCCGTGGCGTCCTGGGCGGCCACTGCCGCTGGTCCCGCCCTCCGGGAGGTGGACATCGCCGACTTCTGGCCGCAGTCGTGCTGGCGGAAGGCGGAGGCGCTGCCCGTCATCTCACGCCTATGTCAGTATCTTTCTCTCTCCAGAACTGAAAGTACATTTCATTTCGGGTCAGAATTGAACTTTGAGCTAAATTTACTGTTAAATTGTGCGTTGCTCTAAAAACTTGATTTCGAGCTCAATTTTTGTTTGGTGGCCAATGAGGGCTTGTAAAGAAGATACGAAAGATGAGGGGGGACATGAAATGGCTTGTTTACTGAATTTGTTTCATCAATAAACTCTGTTTCGTGCTAAAGTTCGTAGCTAGTTTTCCTGGGTACAAATAGCAAGGCGGGAATGTATTCACGTCTCTGTAGCAGCCCAATTTGAATCGAGAAGTGATATTTGCCCATTTCATTAACCCGATGAACAAACACAAGCCAGCTGAATATGCTTTGGTTCACAGCGGTATTGGTCTGGGAATCTCAGTAACTAAGCAAATACACTTGTTTCAGTAGTATTTTGTAGATGATGATGTATTCAGATATATATACCTTATCTCCAACTTCTGTCAGTCTCTTTCTCTCTCCATTACTGAAAGTAGATTTCGGGTCAGAGTTGAACTTTGAGCTAAATTTACTGTCAAATTATACGCCACTTTGCTCTAGAAACTGGATTTCGAGCTAAATTTGTGTTTCGCCAGTGAGGGTTTGTAAAGAAGATCAGAAATCTGCTTGGGAAACATGTTGGAGAATGGCTTGTTTACTGGATTTGTTTCACCAAATAAACTTTGTTTCGTGCTGAAGTTTATAGCTAGCTTTCCTAGGTAGAAATAGCAGGGCTATTAAAAAACAAGAGAAGGTATTCACGTCTCTGTAGCAGCCCAATTTGAATCATAAAAGTGATATTTGCCAATTTTATTAACCCGATGAACAAACACAAGCCAGCTGAATATGCTTTTGTTCACTGCGGTATTGATTTGGGAATCTCAGTAACTAAGCATATACACTTGTTTCAGTAGTATTTTGTAGATGATGATGTATTCAGATAGATATACCTTCTGCACAGTTAAGTCACAGCCTCAATACCTTCTATTTTATTCTACATATTATTCTCACATTAAATTTTGTCATGCAGGTCATGATCTTGTTAAACTGAAGCTGAAAAATGCATGGCTATCTGTTGCTGGGCTCAAGATAATGCCAAATCTGATTCATCTGGCACTTGACTTCATTAGATTAGATGACGAGGACCTCAGCGCACTGAATAGATGTTTCCCTTGCCTTGAGACTCTCTATCTTATTGGAGTCGGAGGGCTTAAGGACCCGAAAATTGACCTTCCTCAACTGAAGATTTGCTGCTGGGAGGTATCAAATATTCCGCAGTCTCTAGCTATCCACGCGCCTAAATTGGTTTATCTCGAGTTAAAGTGTGTTCACCCAGAAATCCTCATCTTAGACATTCCATCAGTGTCTACTTTGAAACTCACCATTGATAAGCTTGGCCCAACTGTCCAAGCTGATGGCCTTGTGAGTTTGACAAATCTTCGGATCGAGTCACTTGATCTAGATTCCCTCCTGCAGCTGTTTACAAGCGGTCAAAATATCAGGACACTAGATCTTGAGCTACCAGTTTCTGCAGGTCCTACTCTCCAAGAGGTGGATATCGCCGACTTCTCGCCGCCGCCACGCTGGCTGAAGGCGGAGGCTCTCCCTGTCATCTCCCACTTCTGTTAGTATCTCTCTTTCTCACATTAATAGTATATTTCATCTACATCTGAACTTTGAGCTAAATTGACTATTGTATATGTTGAATCATACGCTAAAAACTGAAATTGAAGATAAATTTGTGTTTGAACAACGAGTGTTTTCTAGAGTAATAAGGAAGTTGAGTTAGAATTGATTTGTGTAACAATAAGAGACTCCAATAATAAACTGAGTTTCAGGCTGAAGTTCTTAGCTATTTTTGCTGGTAGAGAAAATGGGACCACTGGAAACAGGATAATTTATGCTTGTATAGTGCGCATGTAAGCACATATTAGAAATATTTTTCAAACGGTTTAGGAATAAGGAAACTTGATGATATCACACCCTGTTCTGCAATATGCAGGGGACCAGTTAAGCATGTTGTCATGGATTTGAGTCGTGGTAGCTGTTGGTTTTAGTTATGGATATTGTTTGATTCTAATGTGACACTGAAGTAGATAGCATCGACAAAATTAGAACCTATTCATATCTCTTCGCAGTTACAACCAATAAGTGCAAATTGACCTTTCTAACTCGAACGAACAGTTGAACACACAGAAGTTTAACTTGTTCGTTTCATAATGGTCTGAGAAACCCACTAGCTAAGCAAATGCGCTTAGTTTAACTTATAGTGAATGATGATATATGTGCCACTTGCACAGTTCAGGACTTTAGGACCACATCTGCCTTAATCAACTTTGTACTCTGTTTTATTATATATATTTTACTGTCTATATCTCAGATTAACTTGTGTCCGTGCAGGTCATAATCTTTTAAAATTGAGGCTGAAAAATGCATGGCTATCTGTTGATGGGCTCAAGATAATGCCAAATCTGACTCATCTAGCACTTGAGTTCATTTTATTAGATGACGAGAACCTCAGTACATTGAACAAGTGTTTCCCTTGCCTTCTTACTCTCAATCTTGTTGGAGTTGGGGGCCTCAAGAACCCCAAGATTCACCTTTCTCAACTGAAGACTTGCCACTGGGAAGTATCGAATGTTCCAGAGTCTTTAGCTATCCATGCCCCCAACTTGGTTTACCTTGAGTTAAAGTGTGTTCAACCAGAAATCCTCATTTTAGATACTCCATCTGTTTCTACTTTGAAACTCACCATAGATAAACTTGGCCCAACTGTCCAAGTTGATGGGTTTGCTAGTTTGAAAAATCTTCGGATAGAATCACCGAATCTAAATTCACTCTTGAAAGTGTTCGTAAACAATAGAGAAATCACGACACTAGACCTTGAGCTACCTTCTTCTAAAAACGGCTTTGCACTATACGAAGCGGTGAATCCAGAGCTGTTCTCAAGAACCACTGAAGTCAAGTTGTCGCCAAGGTTTTCATATGAACTGATGAGGCACATCGTGTTCTCGATGACTGCTTATGACTGCAGAAGCTGTTTGAAGAAACTTCTTGTCCATATGCCTCCATCGATCCTTACTGCTTGTCCGTTTGTACCCTTGCTTAACAACTGTGCACCATCGTGCGAGGTGACTGTTCTTTTCCATGCCGATTCCAGCTGTAATGCTCGTCAAGTTGCAGCATCAGTTTGGCCACTGGGGTTTCCAGATATCACATGGCAATGGGGTACTTGGCAGTAAGTAATCCTGCATAGATGCTTCGTTTGAACAATATCAAGAATCACAGAACTAGCATCTTGGGAGATCCGTTGTGAATTTGAACTTGAATTGGAACACTTGTTAACGCAGCAGCGTCTGAACAGTGTTTTCAGCTGGTTGGTTTGGCCATGGCAAATTTTAATGGACTGGTGTATGCTTTTGTGTAGGGCATGTAAGCATGTTTTGCCGTAGTATTGTGCACATATGTTCCAAGATAAGGAACTAGTCTATATGTCTGTCTTACGAGATTATGTACTTGTATGTTGTATGTTACCTATTGTATTCTATAATTTTCTGCGTGCTAGCATTTGGAACAGAAATAAAATGATCCGTCAGGCATCTGGCCGTATGTACTTGCAATTTTACATGTTGTATAATACTTGTATGTTAGCGTATGTAGCAGGAAGAGAATGATCAGCAAGCATGATTTGTCCTAAGAACAACTCCAAGGGATATTGTCGAGGACACATGTCCATTAGTCTTTGTCGACTTTGTCCATTTCTCTCACTTCTCCTCCTACAGCATACAAGATGATACATATGATTTCCAATAATAATATTAGCACACAGATTAATTCAACAAAAACTGGAACTTTCAAACATCACAATCCAAACTATAATTCAAATTCAAATTTCAGAATCCTTAAAAAAAATTGTGCACCTGAACACATGGAAATGAAACTACAAATTTCATTGATATATCAACTTGTGCTTAACTATATAATCCTAGAGTTGGGGATGAACACCCCTATCATGAATTTGCTGATGCACCTCGAGATAATCTTCAAGGTTGGCCTCTACATGTTCTGGTTCGACTAGAGGTCTGGTAACACAAAAATGCAGTGGATTGTTATAACACCTATCAATATGGAAGTAAAAGATCCTTCCAAGATTTGGGTGTGCTCCGGGAACCCGTGCTCCGATTATGACATGGATATTTTCTATGGGGCGACCATGATTACCCTTGGGAATGGGAAGAAGACACCTTTTGGCAAGCCCCTTGGCTTCATGCGATGAAATCGATTGAAATAGCCCAGCTCATTTTTGAGGCCTCGAAGAGGAAGAATTGAAAGGTCTCACAAGCGCTTTGTGAGGATGCTTGGGTCATCAAAATTGTCTTGGACAGCTCCTTCACCATGGAACATTTCACGCAATTCGTCGACCTTGGGACGCTAATCTCAAACACGCCCCTTGTCCCCGAGATGGAGGATGATATTGTTCGGAGGCTAACCCCAAATGGGCAATACTCGGCAAAGTCGGCATATGACTTACAATTCATTGGCTCAACATTATCATCCTTGGATAAGACAATTTGGAAGGCTTGGGCACCACCAAAGGTGAAATATTCTTCGTATGGTTGGCCAATCTAAATAGGATATGGACGGCCAATCGATTAGAGAAGCGTGGATGGCCCAAATGTGGGCTTTGTCCCCCTTTGTAGGAAATGCATGGAAACCATCCACCATTTGTTCGTCCATTGCCGGTACACTACGTACACGTCTATGGGGTTTGATGGAGGAGTGGATGGGGCTTAACCCGTTGCAGTCGGAGCAATGGGCAAATCTTGACTTGCCCACGTGGTGGAACATGATGGTGAATGGCCGCATGCCTAACCGCAAAGCCATGGCCTCCATCACCTTGCTTGTATCGTGGGAGGTTTGGAGTGAAAGGAATGCTAGGGTGTTTCTCACCAAGTATGCACCGGCTAATGTAGTGTTCGGTAAGATTAGGAAAGAGGCGCGGCTGTGGGTGCTAGAGGACGCTAGAAGATTGGGTGACGCGAGAGTGAGTGTTGTAATGATAAGTCTGGTACATTGCATGATATTCATATAAAACCCCTCTTCTTAATTAATAGAATGGGGCAAAGCTTTTGCCACCGTTTAAAAAAAAGTATCGATCTGCGTTAATGAGGTAAAGCTAGTTATTCTCTCAAATTATAGGGTTACAGTTCTATTTTTCTTTGCACTAAACATTTAGGAACTAAGTTTGTTGTTTTTTGAAGCGCCGAATAGGCAAACAATAAAAGTGAGTGACAGTTCAGAGATGGCCCAATCCTCTTGGTTGCAAGAGGACAAGCCCGAGGTTGTACTTTGTAAGAAATAAGTGTTCTTAAGGGTAGCACAATTCTTAACACGTAGATTTCCACATAAAGGATGATAAGATTTATTCTTACGGATAAAGCCAAAGATAGGTGCACCCTCATCTACGAGGAATCACACCCATTATGATTGATCCTTGAGACATGTAAATGCGTAACCAAAGGAGTTATTAAGATACACATGTACAACCGTAGCTTAAAGTTCACGTGTTCCCGATCAAAAACCCCCATATTGCAAATCCAAGAGTTGGGACACAATTTATGTCATCTTTGGCCATCCTGCATCTCTTTCTTACACTAAGTTATATCCCTGGTAGCCCATAAAGATGAATTAACATGCGGTCAGCGCCCGTACATTACCATCATAGAGCCAAGATAAAGTATAATACTTGACCACATACTCATAGCATACTACATAGAAATCATGGCTAAGACATCCCATTCCTTGAGGAACATGGGGAACTGCTTACAACACCAAAGAATCGTATACATGGCGATGAAGATTCTCCTCCCCACATTGAGGAGGTCACGACGAAGGAGGAGATCCATCCCGGGAGGTGATTCTGGCATTCTCCTCCGGAAGTACCTTGGGCAGCCTCTGTTTTGTTCGCTATCTCATGCAACTCCTTGATTAACAATACGAGTGCGAATTTTCTACCACCCGGTGGCACTGCCCCCCCTCTGGCTACCGTCAGATGGTGTGGTGGAGATTCGTTCTGGTTGCATCAGAGTGCCCCTAACCCTCTGTAGATCGCATGCATAACCTAATTAGCACCTAAAATTACGGCGATGTGGCAGTCAGTAGGGCAGAGTTGCAGCACTAAAACCAGACAGATGTGCTTTGGTGGCAGGCTCTCCAATGTGCATCGTTACAGATGCACACCCCCTGCAATCAATTCTTTAACTACTCTACACTGCTCCAAATATGTCAGTGATAAGCTTCGTTCATAGGCAAAGCAATTCATATGTGTGTGTCATAGTGTCGGTACTGGCTATTTACCACACATACATTTTGTCCAAAGTTTCACCAGATAAGTCTAACAAGTAGCCACTCATGGCAAGCTACTTATTCGACGACCGCAAGCAGCCACAATCTTTTGGTGGTAAACATGAGCATCGGCAATTCAGCACGCCAGTTAGCCATCGCCGTAGTTGCCGTTGTCGCAGGCCCACAGCCAAGGGTGAGCCCCAGCCTCTAGCTAAAAGTCCAAGTACAATGACGAGGGATCTGTAGTCTCATCGTTCTTGAGAGTCAGGCTCTCCAAGGTCCTAGATGAGAAGCGGCACAACCACAACGAGCTGGTTGGCATGTTCGCCATTGCCGAGCACGCTGACCACCACGTTGTTTTCATCAGCGAGCAGGACGTCTTAAGCTTCTCACACCATTGAGATCTTGAGAGTGAGGTCCTCCAATGTCCTAAATGAGAAGCGGCACAACGAGCTGGTTGGCCTTCACCACGTCGTTCCCGCCGGTACCGAGCACGCTGACCACCACGTCGTTTTCATCGGCGAGCAGGACCTCGAGACGTGGCCGACCGACACCAGAAGACGGGCAGTACGTCACGTGTTGGAGATATGCCCAAGAGGCAATAATAAAAGTGGTTATTATATATCTTTATGTTTATGATAAATGTTTATATACCATGCTATAATTGTATTAACCGAAACATTGATACATGTGTGATATGTAAACAACAAAGAGTCCCTAGTAAGCCTCTTAACTAGCTTGTTGATTAATAGATGATTAGTTTCATAATCATGAACATTGGATGTTATTAATAACAAGATTATATCATTATATGAATGATGTAATGGACACACCCAATTAAGCGTAGCATAAGATCACGTCATTAAGTTATTTGCTATAAGCTTTACATAGTTACCTAGTCCTTATGACCATGAGATCATGTAAATCACTTATACCGGAAAGGTACTTTGATTACATCAAACGCCACTGCGTAAATGGGTGGTTATAAAGGTGGGATTAAGTATCCGGAAAGTATGAGTTGAGGCATATGGATCAACATGGGATTTGTCCATCCCGATGGGATAGATATACTCTGGACCCTCTCGGTGGAATGTCGTCTAATGTCTTGCAAGCATATGAATAAGTTCATAAGAGACCACATACCACGTGAGTAAAGAGTACTTGTCAGAGACGAGGTTGAACAAGGTATAGTGTGATACCGATGATCAAACCTCGGACAAGTAAAATATCGCGTGACAAAGGGAATTGGTATCGTATGTGAATGGTTCATTCGATCACTAAAGTCATCGTTGAATATGTGGGAGCCATTATGGATCTCCAGATCCCGCTATTGGTTATTGGTGAGTGAGTACTCAACCATGTCCGCATAGTTCGCGAACCGTAGGGTGACACACTTAAAGTTGGATGTTGAAATGGTAGAACTTGAATATGGAATGGAGTTCGAATATTTGTTCGGAGTCCCGGATAAGATCCCGGACATCACGAGGAGTTCCGGAATGGTCCGGAGAATAAGATTCATATATAGGATGTCATTTTATGTGAATTAAAATGATTCGGAAGGTTCTAGAAAAGTCCGGAAGAACACACCTAGGAAGGTGGAGTCCACATGGGACTCCACCTCCATGGCCCCTAGTGGGGTGGAGTCCCAAGTGGACTCCCCCATAGGGCCGGCCACCCCCCCATATGGTAGGTGGAATTCCCACCTCTAGTGGGAATCCTAGCTTGGGAAGGTTTCCCCATATGGAAGGTTTTGGGTTCGGGTCTTATTCGGAGACTTGTAGTCCAACACTTGGGGCTTCCACCTATATAATGAGGGGCATAGGGGAGGGGGCCGGCCACACAAAGGCCACCACCTTGGCCGCCCCCGCGGCACCTCCCTGTAGGATAACGTAGCATAGAAAACAAAATTTTCCTACGCGAACACGCAATCCAAGCCAAGATGCAATCTAGAGAGGCAAGAGGGGATTGTCGAGACTCACCCTTGAAGAGATTCCAAAGCCTACAAGAGGAGGCTCTTGTTGCTGCGGTGACGTTCACTTGCCGCTTGCAAAAGCGCGTAGAAGATCTTGATCACGATCGGTTCCGCGCACGAACGGGCAGCACCTCCGTACTCGGTCACACGTTCGGTTGTTGATGAAGACGACGTCCACCTCCCCGTTCCAGCAGGCAGCGGAAGTAGTAGCTCCTCTTGAATCCGACAGCACGACGGCGTGGTGTCGGTGGCGGTGTAGAAGTCCGGCGGAGCTTCGCTAAGCTATGCGGGCAATATGAAGTGGAGGAGCAAAGCTAGGGTTTGGGAGGGTGGCCGGCCACTCTGGGGCGGCCAGCTTGTGGTCTTGGGGTGGCGGCCCCCTCCCTTGGCCCTCATTATATAGGTGGATCCCAAGTGTTGGTGTCCAAGTCTTCGAATAAGACCCGAAACCAAAACCTTCCATATGGGGGAAACCCTCCCACTAAAGGTGGGAATTCCACCTTCCATGGGGGGGTTGGCCGGCCCCCTAAGGGGAGTCCACTGGGACTCCTCCCCCACTAGGGTTGGCGGCCATGGAGGTGGAGTCCCATGTGGACTCCACCTTCCTTGGTGGTTTCTTCCGGACTTTTCTAGAACCTTCTAGAACCTTCCATAGAACCTTCGCATCATTTTATTCACATAAAATGACATCCTATATATGAATCTTATTCTCGGACCATTCGAACTCCTCGTGATGTCATCCCATCCGGGACTCCGAACAAATATTCCAACTTCATTCCATATTCAAGTACTACCATTTCAACATCCAACTTTAAGTGTGTCACCCTACGGTTCGTGAACTATGCGGACATGGTTGAGTACTCACTCCGACCAATAACCAATAGCGGGATCGGAGATCCATAATGGCTCCCACATATTCAACGATGACTTTAGTGATCGAATGAACCATTCACATACGATACCAATTCCCTTTGTCACACGATATTTTACTTGTCCGAGGTTTGATCATCGGTATCACACTATACCTTGTTCAACCTCGTCTCCGACAAGTACTCTTTACTCGTACCGTGGTATGTGGTCTCTTATGAACTTATTCATATGCTTGCAAGACATTAGACGACATTCCACCGAGAGGGCCCAGAGTATCTATCCGTCATCGGGATGGACAAATCCCATGTTGATCCATATGCCTCAACTCTTTCCGGATACTTAATCCCACCTTTATAACCACCCATTTACGCGTGGCGTTTGATGTAATCAAAGTACCTTTGTATAAGTGATTTACATGATCTCATGGTCATAAGGACTAGGTAACTATGTATTGAAAGCTTATAGCAAATAACTTAATGACGTGATCTTATGCTACGCTTAATTGGGTGTGTCCATTACATCATTCATACAATGATATAACCTTGTTATTAATAACATCCAATGTTCATGATTATGAAACTAATCATCTATTAATCAACAAGCTAGTTAAGAGGCTTACTAGGGACTCTTTGTTTGTTATCACACATGTATCAATGTTTTGATTAATACAATTATAGCATGGTATATAAACTTTTATCATAAACATAAAGATATATAATAACCACTTTTATTATTGCCTCTTGGGCATATCTCCAACAGTCTCCCACTTGCACTAGAGTCAATAATCTAGATTACATTGTAAGGTACCTAACACCCATGGCATTCTGGTGTTGGTCATGCTTTGCCCTAGGGAGAGCTTTAGTCAACGGATCTGCTACATTCCGATCAGTGTGTACTTTGCAAATCTTTACTTCTCCATCTTCGATGTACTCGCGAATCGAGTGGTAACGCAGCTTGATATGCTTCAGCCTCTTGTGTGACCTTGGCTCTTGTGCATTGGCGATGGCACCCATGTTATCACGGTAGATGACAAATGGGTCCAATGCACTAGGAACCACACCGAGCTCTACAATGAACCTCTTCATCCATACCGCTTCTGATGAAGCCTCGAAGCCGCTATGTACTCCGATTCTGAGGATTTCGCCACCGTGCGCTTCGAGCTTGCCCAGCTTACTGCAGCCATTCAATATAAACACGTACAGATTGTGACTTAGAGTCATCGGGATCGGTGTTCCAACTTGCATCGGTGTAACTTGTTACAACGAGCTCTTGGTCACCTCCATAACAAAGAAACATATCCTTAGTTCTTTTCAAGTACTTCAGGATATTCTTGACCGCTGTCCAGTGTTCCATTCTGGATCACTTTGATATGCTAGTTAAACTAACAGCATGTGCTATATCCGGTCTTGTACATAGCATGGCATACATGATAGAGCCTCTGCCGAGGCATAGGGGATTTGACTCATCCTTTCTCTTTCTTTGCCGTAGCGGTCCTTGAGTCTTACTCAAGACCTTGCATAACATAGGTAAGAATCCTTTCTTACTTTCGTCCATTCTAAACTTCTTTAGAATCTTGTCCAGTATGTACTCTGTGATAGCCCTATTAGACGTCTTGATCTATCTCTATAAATCTTGATGCCTAATATGTATGATGCTTCACCAAGGTCTTTCATTGAAAAACTATTATTCAAATAACCCTTTACACTGCTTAATAGTTCTATATCATTCCCAATCAATAATATGTCATCTACATATAATATCGGGAATGCTAGAGCTCCCACTCACTTTCTTGTAAATACGGCCTCTCCATGACACTGTATAAACCGAAGTCTTTGATCACCTTATCAAACGTCGGTTCCAACTTCTCGATGCTTGCTTCAGTCCATAGATTGAACGCTGAAGTTTGCATACTTTGTCAGCATTTTTAGGATCGACAAAACCTTTGGGTTGTACCATATACAACTCTTCCTCAATGTCTCCATTAAGGAACGCCGTTTTGACATCCATCCCAAATCTCATAATCGAAAAATGCAGCTATTGCTAACAAAATCCTCACAGATTTCGCTACAGGTGAGAAAGTCTCATCGTAGTCAACACCTTGAATTTGTCGGAAACCCTTTGCGACAAGTCGAGCTTTATAGACAGTAATATTACCATCGGCATCTATTTTCTCTTGAAGATCCATTTATTCTCGACAGCCTTGCGGCTATCAGGTAAGTCTACCAAAGTCCATACTTTGTTATCATACATGGATCCCATTTGGATTTCATGGCTTCTTGCCATTTGTTGGAATCGGGCTCATCATCGCTTCTTCATACGTCGCAGGGTCCTCATCATTGTTATCCACAATCATGACATTTAGACAAGGATCATACCAATGCTGGAGTGGCACGATCCCTTGTCGATCTGCGAGGTTCAGTAGCTGTCTCATTTGAAGTTTCATGATCATTATCATTAGCTTCCTCTTGTTGCGGTGTAGGTGGTGGGAACATTTTCGCACTCGCTACCTGATCAGTAGAGATTCTTCAATCTCATCGAGTTCTACTTTTCTTCCAGTCACTTCTTTAGTGAGAAATTCTTTCTCAAGAAAGGTTCCGTTCTTAGCAACAAATATCTTGCCTTCGGATCTGATAGAAAGTGTACCCTATAGTTTCCTTAGGGTATCCTATGAAGACGCATTTCTCGCTTTGGGTTCTAGCTTGTCCGGTTGTAACTTTTTTACATAGGCTTCGCAACCCCAAACTTTTAGGAACGACAGCTTAGGTTTCTTATTAAACCATAATTCATACGGCGTCGTTTCAACGGATTTTGATGGTGCTCTATTTAAAGTGAATGCGGCTGTCTCTAATGCATAACTCCAAAATGATAACGGCAAATCAGTAAGAGACATCATAGAACGAACCATATCTAAGAGAGTTCGATTACGACGTTCGGACACACCGTTTCGTTGTGGTGTTCCCAGCGGTGTCAATTGTGAAAGTATTCCGCATTTCTTTAAATGCATGCTAAACTCATAACTCAGATATTCACCTCCGCGATCAGATCGTAGAAATTTAATCTTCTTGTTACGTTGATTTTCTACTTCACTTTGGAATTCCTTAAACTTCTCGAAAGTTTCGGATTTATGTTTCATTAAATAGATATACCCATATCTACTTAAATCATCTGTGAAGGTTAGAACATAACGATAACCACCGCGCGATGCTACACTCATTGGTCCACATACATTTTGTGTATGATTTCCAATAAGTCAGTAGCTCGCTCCATCATACCCGAGAATGGAGTCTTAGTCATTTTTCCCATCGGACATGCTTCGCATCTATCAAGTGACTCAAAGTCAAGTGATTCAAGTAATCCATCGGTATGGAGTTTCTTCATGCGTTTCACTCCAATATGACCAAGACGACAGTGCCACATATAAGTAGAATTATCATTCAATTTAATTCGCTTAGCATCAATGTTATGTATATGCGTATTACTACTATCGAGATCTAACAGAAATAAGCCATTCTTTTGTGGTGCTCGACCATAAAAGATATTATTCATAAAAATAGAACAACCATTATTCTCAGACTTGAATGAATAACCGTCTTGCATTAAACAAGATCCGATATAATGTTCATGCTCAACGCGGGTACATAATAACAATTATTTAGGCTTAAAACTAATCCCGAAGGTAGATGTAGAGGAAGTGTCCCACTGCGATCACATTGACCTTGGATCCGTTTCCAACGCGCATCGTCACTTCATCTTTCAGCAGTTGTCGTTTATTCTTTAGTTCTGTTTGAGTTACAAATATGAGCAACCGAACCAGTATCAAATACCCAGGTACTAGAACGAGAACTAGTGAGATAAACATCTATAACATGTATATCAGATATACCTTCTTTCTTCTTCTTGACAAGGCCGCTCTTCAGATCCGCCAAATACTTGGAGCAATTACGCTTCCGGTGTCCCTTCTCCTTGGTAATAACACTCAAGCATCGGGCTTAGGGCCAGACTTAGGTTTCACGGAGGCGTGGCAGCTTTCTTGCCACTCTTCTTGTTCTTGCCTTTAGACTTGCCTGTTTCTTGAAGTGGTGGTCTTGTTGACCATCAACACTTGGTGCTCTTTCTTGATCTCAATCTTAGCATGCCAAAGAGTTCAGGAAACTCCTTGTTCATGTTCTGCATATTGTAGTTCATCACAAAGTTCTTGTAACTTGGTGGCGGTGATTGAAGGACACGATTAATCCCAGTCTGTTAGGAATCACTATTCCCAAGTCAGAGTTTCTTCGCATGCCCGGTCATAACGAGCATGTGCTCACGATGGAGCTGCCTTCTTCCATCATACAGCTGAAAAAGTGTTTCGATGCTTCATAGCATTCCACGGCCGCATGAGTCTCAAAAATAGTCTTCAACTCTTTTATCAACTCATGAGGATGGTTCAAAACGTTTTTGAAGATCGGATTCCAGACTGCATAAGATGGCACACTGAACTTGAGAGTACCGAGTTTTCCGAGTCATGTAAACATTCTTTACTTCATCGGTTTCAGTTTTGCAGGAGGGTCACCTAGCGGTGCATCAAGCACATATTGCAGATTTCCGCCATTGAGGAAGATCCTCACATGACGGAAGGTCGGTGAAGTTGCTACCGTTGCTCTTAAGCTTTTCTTTCTCTAGGAATTGAGGACGCCATATCTACAACATATTTGCAATAGTTTAGACTAAGTTTATGACAAATTGAGTTCAAATTTTAATTCTACATAATTAAAAATCTAGGTGAACTCCCACTCAAAACAATATCCCTCGCATTGTCTTAGTGATCACACGAACCAAAACCATCACACCTATGCCCGATCATCACGAGACAAGATGTAATTTCAATGGCGAACACTCAAAGTGTTCATCATATCAATCATATGATTCATGCTCTACCTTTCGGTATCACGTGTTCCGAGACCATGTCTTTACATGCTAGGCTCGTCAAGGCCACCTTAGTATCCGCATGTGCAAAACTGTCTTGCACCCGTTATATGTACTTATCGAATCTATCACACCCGATCATCACGAGATGCTTCGAAACGATAAGACTTGATAACGGTGCTACTAAGGATGAACACTTTATTATCTTGAGATTTTAGTGAGAGGGATCATCTTATAATGCTACCGTCGCGATCTAAGCAAAATAAGATGCATAAAGGATTAACATCACATGCAGTTCATATGTGATATGATATGGCCCTTTTGTCTTTGCGCCTTTGATCTTGATCTCCAAAGCGTGGACATGATCTCCATCATCAACGGGCATGATCTCCATCATCGTCGGCGAAGCACCAAGGTCAATGGCGCCGTCTTCATGATCGTCCTCCATGTAGCAACTATTACAACTACTTTGAAATACTACTCAACATGAAATTTAAAGACAACCATAAGGCTCCTGCCGGTTGCCACAATACAATAATGATCATCTCATACATATTCATCATCACATTATGGCCATATCACATCACCAAACCCTGCAAAAACAAGTTAGACGTTCTCTAATTTGGTTTGCATATTTTACGTGGTTTAGGGTTTTCGAGCAAGATCCAATCTACCTACGAACATGAACCACAACGGTGATACTAGTGTTGTCAATAGAAGAGTAAATTGAATCTTCACTATAGTAGGAGAGACAGACACCCGCAAAGCCACTTATGCAATACAAGTTGCATGTCAAGCGTGGAGCAAATCTCATGAACGCGGTCATGTAAAGTTAGCCCGAGCCGCTTCATCCCACTATGCCACAAAGATACAAAGTACTCAACTAAAGATAACAAGAGCATCAACGCCCACAAACCATTGTGTTCTACTCGTGCAACCATCTATGCATAGACACGGCCATACTGTAGGATAACGTAGCATAGAAAACAAAAATTTTCCTACGGCGACACGCAATCCAAGCCAAGATGCAATCTAGAAGACGGTAGCAACGAGGGATTGTCGAGACTCACCCTTGAAGAGATTCCAAAGCCTACAAGAGGAGGCTCTTGTTGCTGCGGTAGACGTTCACTTGCCGCTTGCGCGCGTAGAAGATCTTGATCACGATCGGTTCCGGCGCCACGAACGGGCAGCACCTCCGTACTCGGTCACACGTTCGGTTGTTGATGAAGACGACGTCCACCTCCCCGACGGGCAGCGGAAGTAGTAGCTCCTCTTGAATCCGACAGCACGACGGCGTGGTGTCGGTGGCGGTGTAGAAGTCCGGCGGAGCTTCGCTAAGCTATGCGGGCAATATGAAGTGGAGGAGCAAAGCTAGGGTTTGGGAGGGGTGGCCGGCCCTCTATGGGGCGGCCAGCTTGTGGTCTTGGGGTGGCCGCCCCCTCCCTTGGCCCCTCATTATATAGGTGGATCCCAAGTGTTGGTGTCCAAGTCTTCGAATAAGACCCGAAACCAAAACCTTCCATATGGTGGGGAAACCTCCCACTAAAGGTGGGAATTCCACCTTCCATGGGGGGTTGGCGGCCAGGGAGTCCACTTGGGACTCCTCCCCCACTAGGGTTGGCCGGCCATGGAGGTGGAGTCCCATGTGGACTCCACCTTCCTTGGTGGTTTCTTCCGGACTTTTCTAGAACCTTCTAGAACCTTCCATAGAACCTTCCGCATCATTTTATTCACATAAAATGACATCCTATATGAATCTTATTCTGGACCATTCCGGAACTCCTCGTGATGTCCGGGATCCCATCCGGGACTCAACAAATATTCCAACTTCATTCCATATTCAAGTACTACCATTTCAACATCCAACTTTAAGTGTGTCACCCTACGGTTCGTGAACTATGCGGACATGGTTGAGTACTCACTCCGACCAATAACCAATAGCGGGATCAGGAGATCCATAATGGCTCCACATATTCAACGATGACTTTAGTGATCGAATGAACCATTCACATACGATACCAATTCCCTTTGTCACACGATATTTTACTTGTCCGAGGTTTGATCATCGGTATCACACTATACCTTGTTCAACCTCGTCTCTGACAAGTACTCTTTACTCGTGCGTGGTATGTGGTCTCTTATGAACTTATTCATATGCTTGCAAGACATTAGACGACATTCCACCGAGAGGGCCCGGAGTATATCTATCCGTCATCGGGATGGACAAATCCCACTGTTGATCCATATGCCTCAACTCATACTTTCGGATACTTAATCCCACCTTTATAACCACCCATTTACGCAGTGGCGTTTGATGTAATCAAAGTACCTTTCCGGTATAAGTGATTTACATGATCTCATGGTCATAAGGACTAGGTAACTATGTATTGAAAGCTTATAGCAAATAACTTAATGACGTGATCTTATGCTACGCTTAATTGGGTGTGTCCATTACATCATTCATACAATGATATAACCTTGTTATTAATAACATCCAATGTTCATGATTATGAAACTAATCATCTATTAATCAACAAGCTAGTTAAGAGGCTTACTAGGGACTCTTTGTTTGTTTACATATCACACATGTATCAATGTTTCAGTTAATACAATTATAGCATGGTATATAAACTTTTATCATAAACATAAAGATATATAATAACCACTTTTATTATTGCCTCTTGGGCATATCTCCAACACTCTCCCCAAACCCTAGCGCCCCGCTCCTCCACCATATCCCGCACGCTTAGCGAAGCTCCGCCGGATTTCTCCACCGCCACCGACACCACGCCGTCGTGCTGTCGGATTCAAGAGGAGCTACTACTTCCGCTGCCCGCTGAACGGGGAGGTGGACGTCGTCTTCATCAACAACCGAACGTGTGACCGAGTACGGAGGTGCTGCCGTTCGTGGCGCCGTGATCAAGATCTTCTACGCGCTTTTGCAAGCGGCAAGTGATCGTCTACCGCAGCAACAAGAGCCTCATCTTGTAGGCTTTGGAATCTCTTCAAGGGTGAGACTCGATAATCCCCTCGTTGCTACCGTCTTCTATATTGCATCTTGGCTTGGATTGCGTGTTCGCGTAGGAAAATTTTTGTTTTCTATGCTACGTTATCTACAGTGGTATCGAGCCGTGTCTATGCATAGATGGTTGCACGAGTAGAACACAATGGTTTTGTGGGCGTTGATGCTTATGTTATCTTTAGCTTGAGTACTTTGCATCTTTGTGGCATAGTGGGATGAAGCGGCTCGGGCTAAACTTACACCGCGTTCATGAGATTTGCTCCACGCTTGACATGCAACTTGTATTGCATAAGTGGCTTTGCGGGTGTCTGTCTCTCCTACTATAGTGAAGATTCAATTTACTCTTCTATTGACAACACTAGTATCACCGTTGTGGTTGATGTTCGTAGGTAGATTGGATCTTGCTCGAAAACCCTAAACCACGTAAAATATGCAAACCAAATTAGAGAACGTCTAACTTGTTTTGCAGGGTTTGGTGATGTGATATGGCCATAATGTGATGATGACTATGTATGAGATGATTATTGTATTGTGGCAACCGGCAGGCCTTATGGTTGTCTTTAAATTTCATGTTGAGTAGTATTTCAAAGTAGTTGTAATAATTGCTACATGGAGGACGATCATGAAGACGGCGCCATTGACCTTGGTGCTTCGCCGATGATGGAGATCATGCCCGTTGATGATGGAGATCATGTCCGTGCTTTTAAGATGAAGATCAAAGGCGCAAAGACAAAAGGGACATATCATATCACATATGAACTGCATGTGATGTTAATCCTTTTATGCATCTTATTTTGCTTAGATCGCGGTAGCATTATAAGATGATCCCTCTCACTAAAATTTCAAGATAATAAAGTGTTCATCCTTAGTAGCACCGTTGCCAAGACTTGTCGTTTCGAAGCATCTTGTGATGATCGGGTGTGATAGAATCAACAAGTGCATACAACGGGTGCAAGTCAGTTGCACATGCGGATACTAATGTGGCCTTGACGAGCCTAGCATGTACAGACATGGTCTCGAAACACGTGATACCGAAGGTAGAGCATGAATCATATGATTGATATGATGAACACTTTGAGTGTTCGCCATTGAAATTACATCTTGTCTCGTGATGGGCATAGGTGTGATGGATTTGGTTCGTGTGATCACTAAACAATGCGAGGGATATTGTTTTGAGTGGGAGTTCACCTAGTTTTTAATTTTGTTAAATTAAAATTTGAACTCAATTTGTCATAAACATTAGTCTAAACTATTGCAAATATGTTGTAGATATGGCGTCCCCAATCAATTTTAACTAGTTCCAAGAGAAAGAAAAGCTTAAGAGCAATGGTAGCAACTTCACCGACTGGTTCCGTCATGTGAGGATCTTCCTCAATGGCGGAAACCTGCAATATGTGCTTGATGCACCGCTAGGTGACCCCCCTGCAGAAACTGAAACCGATGAAGTAAAGAATGTTTACGCGACTCGGAAAACTCGGTACTCTCAAGTTCAGTGTGCCATCCTGTGCAGTCTGGAAGCCGATCTTCAAAAACGTTTTGAGCACCACGATCCACATGAGTTAATCAATGAGTTGAAAACTATCTTTGAGACTCATGCGGCCGTGGAATGCTATGAAGCATCGAAACACTTCTTTAGCTGCATGATGGAAGAAGGCAGCTCCGTTAGTGAGCACATGCTCGCCATGACGGGCATGCGAAGAAACTCAGTGACTTGGGAATAGTGATTCCTATTGGGGATTAATCGTGTCCTTCAATCACCGCCACCTAGTTATAATAACTTTGTGATGAATTACAATATGCAGAACATGAACAAAGAGTTACTGAACTCTTCGCCATGCTAAAATCTGCTGAGATTGAAATTAAGAAAGAGCACCAAGTGTTGATGGTCAACAAGACCACCGATTTCAAGAAACAGGGCAAGTCTAAAGGCAAGAACAAGAAGAGTGGCAAGAAAGCGCCACGCCTCTGTGAAACCTAAGCGGCCCTAAGCTGATGCTGAGTGCTATTCTGCAAGGAGAAGGGACAGCGTAATTGCTCCAAGTATTTGGCGGATCGAAGAGCGGCCTTGTCAAGAAGAAGAAAGAAGGTATATCGATATACATGTTATAGATGTTTATCTCACTGGTTCTCGTACTAGTACCGGTATTTGATACCGGTTCGGTTGCTCATATTTGTAACTCGAAACAGGAACTAAAGAATAAACGAAGACTCGAAGGATGAAGTGACGATGCGCGTTGAAAATGGATCCAAAGTCGATGTGATCGCACACACACTCTACATCAACCTTCGGGATTAGTTTTAAGCCTAAATAATTGTTATTTTGTACCCGCGTTAAGCATGAACATCATATCTGGATCTTGTTTAATGCAAGACGGTTATTCATTCAAGTCGAGAATAATGGTTGTTCTATTTTTATGAATAATATCTTTTATGGTCGAGCACCTGAAAAGAATGGCTTATTTCTGTTAGATCTCGATAGTAGTGATACACATATACATAACATTGATGCTAAGCGAATTAAATTGAATGATAATTCTACTTATATGTGGCACTGTCGTCTTGGTCATATTGGAGTGAAACGCATGAAGAAACTCCATACGATGGATTACTTGAATCACTTGACTTTGAGTCACTTGATAGATGCGAAGCATGTCGATGGGAAAAATGACTAAGACTCCATTCTCGGGTATGATGGAGCGAGCTACCGACTTATTGGAAATCATACATACAGATGTGTGTGGACCAATGAGTGTAGCATCGCGCGGTGGTTATCGTTATGTTCTAACCTTCACAGATGATTTGAGTAGATATGGGTATATCTATTTAATGAAACATAAATCCGAAACTTTCGAAGTTTAAGGAATTCCAAAGTGAAGTAGAAAATCAACGTAACAAGAAGATTAAATTTCTACGATCTGATCGTGGAGGTGAATATCTGAGTTATGAGTTTGGCATGCATTTAAAGAAATGCGGAATACTTTCACAATTGACACCGTACAACACAACGAAACGGTGTGTCGAATCGAACTCTCTTAGATATGGTTCGATCTATGATGTCTCTTCCGATTTGCCGTTATCATTTTGGAGTTATGCATTAGAGACACCGCATTCACTTTAAATAGAGCACCATCAAAATCCGTTGAAACGACACCGTATGAATTATGGTTTAATAAGAAACCTAAGTGTCGTTCCTAAAAGTTTGGGGTTGCGAAGCCTATGTAAAAAGGTTACAACCGGACAAGCTAAAACCCAGCGGAGAAATGCGTCTTCATAGGATACCCTAAGGAAACTATAGGGTACACTTTCTATCACGATCCGAAGGCAAGATCTTTGTTGCTAAGAACGGAACCTTTCTTGAGAAAGAATTTCTCACTAAAGAAGTACTGGAAGAAAAGTAGAACTCGATGAGATTGAAGAATCTTGTTGATCGAGTAGCGCGGTCCGAAAGATGTTCTGTGCCTGCAACGAGAGGAAGCTAATGATAATGATCATGAAACTTCAAATGAGATAGCTACTGAACCTCGCAGATCGACAAGGGAACGTGCCACTCAGATTGGTATGATGCTTGTATAAATGTCATGATTGTGGATAACAATGATGAACCCCGACGTATGAAGAAGCGATGATGAGCCCAGATTCCAACAAATGGCAAGAAGCCATGAAATCGAAATGGGATCCATGTATGATAACAAAGTATGGACTTTGGTAGACTTACCTGATAAGGCTGTCGAGAATAAATGGATCTTCAAGAGAAAAACAGATGTTGATGGTAATATCTATAAAGGGTTTCCGACAAATTCAAGGTGTTGACTATGATGAGACTTTCTCACTGTAGCGAAGCTAAAATCTGTGAGGATTTTGTTAGCAATAGCTGCATTTTTCGATTATGAGATTTGGCAGATGGATGTCAAAACGGCGTTCCTTAATGGAGACATTGAGGAAGAGTTGTATATGGTACAACCCAAAGGTTTTGTCGATCCTAAAAATGCTGACAAAGTATGCAAACTTCAGCGTTCAATCTATGGACTGAAGCAAGCATCAAGAAGTTGGAAACGCTTTGATAAGGTGATCAAAGACTTCGGGTTTATACGTATCATGGAGGCCTGTATTTACAAGAAAGTGAGTGGGAGCTCTGTAGCGTTCCTGATATTAAATGTAGATGACATATTATTGATTGGGAATGATATAGAACTATTAAGCGTGTAAAAGGTTATTTGAATAATAGTTTTTCAATGAAAGACCTTGGTGAAGCATCATATATATTAGGCATCAAGATTTATAGAGATAGATCAAGACGTCTAATAGGGCTATCACAGACATACCTGGACAAGATTCTAAAGAAGTTTAGAATGGACGAAAGTAAGAAAGGATTCTTACCTATGTTACCAGGCAAGGTCTTGAGTAAGACTCAAGGTCCGGCTACAGAAGAAGAGAAAGGATGAGTCGGATCCTATGCCTCGGCGATGGCTCTATCATGTATGCCATGCTATGTACAAGACCGGATATAGCACATGCTGTTAGTTTGACTAGCGGATATCAAAGTGATCCGGGAATGGAACACTGGACAGCGGTCAAGAATATCTGAAGTACTTGAAAAGAACTAAGGATATGTTTCTTTGTTATGGAGGTGACCAAGAGCTCGTTGTAACAAGTTACACCGTTGTTGGAACAACGATCCTGATGACTCTAAGTCACAATCGGGTACGTGTTTATATTGAATGGTGCTGCAAGTGGGCAAGCTCGGTGTGCATGGTGGCGAAATCCTCACGAATCGGAGTACATAGCTCAGAGGCTTCATCGAAGCGGTATGGATGAAGAGGTTCATTGTAGAGCTCGTGTGGTTCCTAGTGCATTGGACCCACTAGTCATCTGTGACAACATGGGTGCCATCGCCAATGCACAAGAACCAAGGTCACACAAGAGGCTGAAGCATATCAAGCTGCGTTATCATTCGATTCGAGTACATCGAAGATGGAGATTTAAAGTGCAAAGAATGTGTGCAGATCCGTTGACTAAAGCTCTCCCTAGGGCAAAGCATGACCAACACCGAATGCCATGGGTGTTAGGTACCTTACAATGTAATCTAGATTATTGACTCTAGTGCAAGTGGGAGACTGTTGGAGATATGCCCAAGAGGCAATAATAAAAGTGGTTATTATATATCTTTATGTTTATGATAAATGTTTATATACCATGCTATAATTGTATTAACCGAAACATTGATACATGTGTGATATGTAAACAACAAAGAGTCCCTAGTAAGCCTCTTAACTAGCTTGTTGATTAATAGATGATTAGTTTCATAATCATGAACATTGGATGTTATTAATAACAAGATTATATCATTATATGAATGATGTAATGGACACACCCAATTAAGCGTAGCATAAGATCACGTCATTAAGTTATTTGCTATAAGCTTTCGTTACATAGTTACCTAGTCCTTATGACCATGAGATCATGTAAATCACTTATACCGGAAAGGTACTTTGATTACATCAAACACTGCGTAAATGGGTGGTTATAAAGGTGGGATTAAGTATCCGGAAAGTATGAGTTGAGGCATATGGATCAACGGTGGGATTTGTCCATCCCGATGACGGATAGATATACTCTGGACCCTCTCGGTGGAATGTCGTCTAATGTCTTGCAAGCATATGAATAAGTTCATAAGAGACCACATACCACGGTACGAGTAAAGAGTACTTGTCAGGAGACGAGGTTGAACAAGGTATAGTGTGATACCGATGATCAAACCTCGGACAAGTAAAATATCGCGTGACAAAGGGAATTGGTATCGTATGTGAATGGTTCATTTGATCACTAAAGTCATCGTTGAATATGTGGGAGCCATTATGGATCTCCGATCCCGCTATTGGTTATTGGTCGGAGTGAGTACTCAACCATGTCCGCATAGTTCGCGAACCGTAGGGTGACACACTTAAAGTTGGATGTTGAAATGGTAGAACTTGAATATGGAATGGGTTCGAATATTTGTTCGAGTCCGGATAAGATCCCGGACATCACGAGGAGTTCCGGAATGGTCCGAAGAATAAGATTCATATATAGGATGTCATTTTATGTGAATTAAAATGATTCGGAAGGTTCTAGAAAGAACACACCTAGGAAGGTGGAGTCCACATGGGACTCCACCTCCATGGCAGCCTAGTGGGGTGGAGTCCCAAGTGGACTCCCCATAAGGCCACCCCCCATATGGTAGGTGGAATTCCCACCTCTAGTGGGAATCCTAGCTTGGGAAGGTTTCCCACCATATGAAAGGTTTTGGGTTCGGGTCTTATTCGGAGACTTGTAGTCCAACACTTGGGGCTTCCACCTATATAAATGAGGGGAGGGGGCCGGCCACACAAAAGCCACCACCTTGGCCCCCCTATAGTGGCCGGCCACCCTCTCCCCAAACCCTAGCGCCCCGCTCCTCCACCATATCCCGCACGCTTAGCGAAGCTCCGGATTTCTCCACCGCCACCGACACCACGCCTGTCGGATTCAAGAGGAGCTACTACTTCCGCTGCCCGCTGGAACGGGGAGGAGGACGTCGTCTTCATCAACAACCGAACGTGTGACCGAGTGGAGGTGCTGCCCGTTCGTGGCGCCGTGATCAAGATCTTCTAGGCGCTTTTGCAAGCGGCAAGTGATCGTCTACCGCAGCAACAAGAGCCTCATCTTGTAGGCTTTGGAATCTCTTCAAGGGTGAGACTCGATAATCCCCTCGTTGCTACCGTCTTCTAGATTGCATCTTGGCTTGGATTGCGTGTTCGCCGTAGGAAAATTTTTGTTTTCTATGCTACGTTATCCTACATCACGGTGGGCCGGTGGCCGAGCGCCCGTCGCCCATGCCCTTGTGCGAAACAAGCACTATACTTAGGACGTCAACGTGGCCGATCGACCAGACCGTCGCCCGTGATCTGACGAGCAAGATGTCTACGTCTCCGGGGCAGACTTCCTAGACTCCGGCTACCGCGCTGTGCTCGGCTCAGGCTTGGGCTGCTTGATGTTGCTTATGGGCTGCGGAACGTTGTTCGGTCGTTGTCCATCCATGGCCTGTAACTCGCACTCCCAGTTTAGTCGGAGAAGATGAACAGTGAGAGCCACTGTCCATGCACACGGCTCTCGATTATCATAGTGCGGTTAGAGGAAGGAACGAGGATCGGAACCATTATCACAAGTTTAAAACAGCTCATCGATGTACAGTACATGTGATCACTTTTGCCTGAAATTCAATGCATGGGTTCTGTTCGATTCTGTGATACCCAAAAGAGAAACGATGCTATCATCATGAAAATGTGTCAGCCTATAGTGACATGATAAAATGTGTAGTCTCTCTGTCCCATAATAGATATTAAAAAATTGTCTAACTTTGGACGCACTATTTAGTGTGTAGGTACATCTAAAATTAGGCAAAAAAAATTACATCTATTTTACAATAAGAAGCACCACCGACTAGTTTTGGGTCATCATCAAAGCAGATTTTAACTTGACCTGTATCCAGGGTGAAACATCAAGTTTGCCAAATTAACTACTCCCACCTTAATTTATTTCCCAAGTGCTAAAAAGTGCTTGGATGCTGGGTGTCACTCCCAGCACTCGATTGATGGCCGTCGGATGCGTCTGATCGGAGCGATTGTGATAATCCTTTCCGACAGAATCCTACCTGAAGAAACAAACTGATCTCCTCCACTAGCTTTTTCCTCTCCACCTAGCTACCTCCCGCTCGCCAAACGCCTACCTCCGTTGGCTACCTCCTGCCGCCGGACCCCCACCCGCCGCGGGCGCCGCCGGGAGCAGCCCACACCGACGGAAGGCACCAGACCTCTGAACCGCACGAGCGCCGCGAACCACTTCTCCACCTCCTGCGCGGCGCCATCTTGCCACCGCATCCCCCGCCTGGGACAACCGCCGACCACCGCGCCCTCGTCCAGCACCAGTCCCTCCTGCTGCAACTGCCGGCGACAGTGAAGGAGATCGGAGCGGGAGGTAGCCGGGAGTTCCGGAATGAGATGGGCGAGGTGGCGCATGTCGGGGGGGAAGAACATGAGCGGTAGGGGCGCAGCTCGCGCGTGGCCGGAGCGAGGCTAGCAGGAGTCGCCGGGCCATCGAGGTGGGGGGAGGAAGCAAGGAGAAAGGGAGGTGTGACCTCGCGAGGAAGAAGAGGGCGTGCGGCTGAAGGGGATCGAGCGATGGGGTATGTGCGTGCGTGCGTTAGGATAGGATTCCTCGTTGGCTAGCTGGGCTGGCTGCCTGGCTGGCCTCGGCCGGTTCTGCCTTAGGTGGGCTGGCTGTTTCAGGGGTCCCTTCCCAGCGGCCACATATATGAACTAAGTTGTATTTTTGCAGTATTAAATTGCATCCTACTGATTTTTCTAAGTTGCATTTGCTGATAATAATTTCTTACTTTCTACATGTGCTACGCTGTGTTTTACCATCGTGGAGCTTGGATGGGCGATGGGCCAATGACGATCTCTTCGTTCTCTCCTTGGGTCCTCTTAGTTTACAGTTTTTTAGTCAAATCCGGTGTAGATAACACGGTCCGTAACTATTTTCAACATCCTCGCTTGGTTCGCTATGTTTTATACATGTTCCTTCTTTTTTCGGCGCTCGTGTCAAGCCTTGCAACAGGTAAATCTCACGAACCATTGGAGGTCCGTCTTTTACACCGGATTTCCTTGTGCACAGCGAGACGGAGCTAGAAGGAGCTGTAAAGTTTCAAGGCCGCAGAAATAATCCGACAATCCAAGCAGGACCTAGGTGGTTTAATCCAGCGGTGTCAAGGTGAAGGCCATCGCAACGGGGCAACGTATGTATAGAGGAAACCACAGCGGGTGGTGGTGGCGTCACGATTACACCGAGAGATGGCGACGTAGGAGTGTTGACATTAGGATGAGGGCGAGCACATGTGATGAGGTTTTTTTGTCCGTGGTATTTATTGCTTGTACATATGAAAAATGTGTTTTTACACAAAAAAATGATTTCCACACAATTTTGCTAACTCATATTTCTCAACAATAGTTTGTTGCTTCACACGTCTCATAAGTTGTATACCCTAGTTCTAAATTGCATACCTCTACATGAGAGTGACATCAACTTACTTCAAGAAGTGACAACAACTATAACATGCACCAAATGAACCTTAGTGGGGGTATAGCTGCAACTAAAACACCCCCTCAGCGAGTTGCTTTTTATCCCAAGTTGCATCCATTAACCAACTGAGATGAAGCTAAAACAACCAAAGTCCGGGTCATGTCACCGAAGGTGGACGATAAATTGGTTCTTCACATTTGTGCTAAGTTGTATTTTTTATGACGGTATTGTTGGTCTCATAGATGAGCCAAGTTGCAATTTGTACACAATAAATTCTGCGCTAACACATTTTCAAGTTGCGTTTGTTAGCAGTTAATTGTTACTTCATATATGTACTAAGTTGCATACCCACTATTTGTAAGTTGTATACCCATTAGTGTCAAGTTGTATACCCACTAGTATTAAGTTGTATAACCATTTGGGTCAAGTTGTATACCCACTAGTATTAAATTGTATACGCACTAGTATTAAGGACTAGTATTAAGTTGTATGCGTAATAGTATAAAGTTGCATACCCACTTCCCACTGGTATTAAGTTGAATACCCACTATAGTTAAGTTGCACCCATTGTCCCTAACTAGAACATAATTGAATGGCCTCGAGTGAAATTGCATGTTCTGGTGTCTAAGTTACCTACCGGTAGTACTCAGTTGGCTACCTGAATTTATTGTGAAGTAGCGCGCCACTGTTGTGAAGCTGACTACCACATTCTCTAAGTTGCACATTATTTTTGTCGGTGGTATTAATGGTTCCACATATAAGCTAAGTTGTATCTTGTACATAATAAATTGGTTAGTCCCACATTTTCTAAGTCTGTTTGTAGGCGATATATTTGTTGCTTCACACGTGTGCTAAGTTGCATACCCACTAATTCTAAGTTGTATATCAACTGTTGTACAGTGCCCACGATGATTAAGTTGCATCTAGTGTCCAATCTAGTTTCACCATGTATAAGTTGTGTACCACCACTACTAAGTTGGCTAGAAACATTATGTTGAAGTTGCGTACCATCATCGTGAACTTGCAAGTCCCTGCGTTTAAGTTGCCTACCTTTAGTACTAAGTCGGATACCGTAATTTGTTGTGAAGTAGCGCACCATAGTCGTGAAGTTTTCTACTGATGCATCTAAGTTGCACATCATTTGATATATGAACTTGTATATTGTTGGTACTAATTTGGCTACCTCGAAAACCAACTTGCCAACGATTAGATTGGTATTATTGTTGCGGACTGTTATTGTTGAGTTGAGTATCTAGAAAACTAAGTTGCCTACAAAATGCAACAATATAGTGAACTTGCCTATCAACGTGCCTAAGCCACATACTGATAGTACTAAGTCGGCTAGCATCACTCTTATAAGGTTGCGTAGTTTCTTCATGGAGTTGCATACAACTGCCCCTAAGTTTTTTACTGTTTTCTAAGTTGTATACCTCGTAGTGTTAAGTTTCATAACCATTATTGCTAAGTTATATACTCCTAGTGCTAAGTTGCATACCCCATATGTGAAGTTGCATCTTGCGTAATTTTCCTACAAGTGGAATGGCTATTTGCTTACTACTAGTACTAAGTTGACTAACATCACTAAGTTGACTCACATCACGCCTAAATCTACTAGCACCATCCCTAAGTCCGCTAGCACCACATGTGTACCGCTAGTACTGTGTTGGCTATCACTAATATGATGAAGCTGGGCTCCATTATCGTGAACTTACGTATCACCGTGTCCAACTGAATTGGTTTTCCGTAACAACTGAGTTGCTTTTCCGTAACAACTGAGTTGGTTTCCAATTTTTTTTTTGTCAAAACATATACAAATGGGATCTAGTTTCGAAGATCTTGTCGCGAGAGGCCCAACGGAGAAAACGAAATGCAATTCCGACTCACGGTTTAAGAGTTATAACTTTTTGAAATTTTCTTTGCATGAAATTAAATGCACGTGTGGTGATTGGGGGGCAATTTCTATGAGCTGTCATAAACTTTCCATTTTTGAACGTTGGGACTTTCCTTTTTTAAACGAGTGCTAGATTTCACAAAGGAGCACCCGGATGGGGTGGATGCTGCCTAGCCACGTCCATTTATTTTGTCAATAAAAACTGCAGCTACCAAGTACTCCCACCTTTATGACAGAGTGGACACAAAGGAGCTGCGAGTTTACACTCAAGTACTACCTCAAATATAAATTAATCATCTCGATTCACAGTGGGAATCAATGCCACCTGACCACCTGCAGTTGGGTAGTTCATTACCGCTCAAAAAATAAGTGCATAATATCTGTGTCTCACTGTCTCCCATCTCCAACCCCTTCATCGGAACTCTCTCCTTCTCCCCATTCCGACTCACCGCTCCTCAACTTCCGACGCCGGATCTACCATCCTCTTGCCGTCTCGCGGCACTGTCGACGCCTCAGTCCCGCCCCCTCTCACGCGCGTCGCCACCGCCATTGCCGTTCTCCTTCTTCCCCGTCCCCCGCGACATCGCGCGCGGTTCCTGCTGCTGTCTCCACCCCGTCCCAGCCACTGGGTCTCCTTCCACGAGCTAGGTTATTTTCATCCAGCGAGCTATTCTCTTAGTTAAATCAATCCCACTAGGGAAGGGGATCTTCACAATTTCTGGGTGTGCTGGCGCATTCCCGGCACACCGTCTAGATCCGCACGGTCGTTCTGTTTCTGGAATCTCCTTCAACTTTTCTTAGAAAAGCAGGGAGGAGAAGCACCTCCATGAACTGTCCCCTTCTCCCGACGGTGAGTTGGTAAAACGCATTCACCGATTCGCATTCGCAGCCGCGATCTTTTTTTGTTTTTGTTTTTTCATCATTCTTTCGATTTTTTTTTATGAGTTTGCGAGTCCAACACCCGATGCACTTTCCTCTGCTATTTACCATCTCGAGGCAGCACCTTTTGGCATGCTGCAAGTTTACATCAGAATTAGGTCAGGGATACATATGTCCATGGCATGGAACCTCTCCTGTTAAGCTGACCTAATAAGCTGATATGTAGAAGGCCTTGAGGGTTCGGTTATGTGCCCATGTATTCAGTATGGTTGTAGTCGCTGCTACCGTTAGAACAAGTTGCCTCTCCTAACTTAGCAGCTAGTAGATTACTAATTTCGTTCCAACTTATTGATGAAGAATGTATCTATAGTTTGTCTTCGTGCTTTCTATTTGGTCGTCACCACTGCTGCTGGTTTGTAATTTTGGTCTTCTTCTAAGGCACAACGACCTGCATAGAGATGCATGTTGAGTAAATAATATTTACAGTTTTGTAAAATTGTTGCTAACTACACCTTCCATCCTCAGCAAGCCTGTTAGCATGGTGTATTTCCTTAGTTCTATGGTTTCTAGTTAACTCTTACATTTTCGTATGCTCATTAGCACTAGCTTCCTTACCATCGTTTTAAGATTATGTAGAAATTTTCGTTGGTTAAGTAACTTATGTATTATCTCTCATTACCAGGATATCACTCTATGCAATTTAAGCAAGTAAAATTGCCACAGGTTACATAGGGTATTTTGTTCCTTTTAAGCACATTTTTAGATCTTTATGCATTGATTTATGTAGTTTGTGTGTTATTCGTTAGTTGCATATCCTTGGTTCAACTGATAAATGTGATTTTAGTTGTATGTAATCATTTTGCTACCGCTATTACATTTGATTTTTTTCCTGTTAAAATATCGCGTGGATTGCAAGTATTTCCACATCCTATCATCAACTTATTTTATGTTTGTAACTCTAAGCTGGCACGGACATAGAGACCCCAAAACATGCATGTGGAGCTTTAGTTGTAAAGTTATCTGTACTTGCCCTACTAATCTTATTTTACCTTATTTTACAGCTTCCAGCTGCACTTGTTTTTTTTTTCGTCTGATTTCCTTTTTTATAATATTTTTCTGCATGGTTTAGTTCCGAAAGATATAATCTACTCCATATAGTGAAGATGCCATCAGAGGCCACTGGAGCTGATGCCACTTTGCAGAATTATGCTGAACATGCAGTTCGAACTTTTACCTCTGCTGCAAAGTCTATATCCACCCCCCAAGCTGAAACTCCCAGTTCTTCCTCTAATGTTAGTGCACATTTACCCCCTCCCCCTCCCCCTCTTTTATGTTCAGAATGTTTTCATTGAGCATCCTTTCACACTCGTAGTCTCCTGTTTTTTGTCAATCAGTTTTGTAGGGTTCACGAGTTCAATCTTTTTAGTTATTCTTACATGTTTCTTTGTTATACTTCTTATAGTCCTTTTCTTCTTCTTTTAACCAGGTGCATTCTATTATCAATTCTGTCGTGGAAAAGCATAGCGCTATCTGGGCTGAAGAATTTAGCTCATTTGTTTCTTCAGTGAATTTAATTCACCAGAAACGTGTCTTCTTAATGGCAGACGACATATCTGACACTATTTCGTCCCTCATGGGCAACCACCAGACCAATGTGGATGCTTCATCGAGTCAATTTCAAGGTCCGCTACATCCTGATGGTGTTACCCCTGCATATCAAGTTCCACATCCTGGAGTTCTCAAAGAAAAGAAAGCTTCACAGCCTGATCAAGCCTCCGTAGATCTAGTCCTAGATCAGCAGAATCCTCCTATTGCATCTGAAGGTCAAGTTCCAGAGGCTGGTCTAAATTCAGAGGATGCTCAAAAAAGTCAAGTCAATGAGAATGTTAGCACTGAGTGTTTAGTCAGCCGGGTCGGACAGCAGCATACCCAGCGGAAGCACCAATGGCGACAAGAAACCACGGTAGGAACAAACCACTTAACACTGGAAACCCAGACCACGAACGAACAGCGTCACCCCCAAGATGGTATTGTTCATGTCTCTCCTGACCCTACTGAAGACCAATCTCCCAACTTCTCAAGAGGCATATGTTCTATTGTCGGTGATGATCCTTCTCCCAGCGAGAATACTGCTACTCCAACACCTGCTGATGCTAATCTCATTGGTGGATTACGCAAAAGAAACAGTTTGATGATCCCGCTTTGCAGGCCTTCATCCAACCCCATCTTGAAACGTCGACGGTCCTCCATCGAAGATATATCCATGGTCCACATTTCAGAGGCTGGGGCCCCGCTCAACTACCTCCCACCAGTGATCCTCGCCAATATCCTTGGCCGTGTCGCCGACATCAGAGACATCGCAGCGTGCCGCCTTGCCTCACGAGCACTCCTCGCAGCTGCCCACCAGTGCCCCCGCATCCGTCTCGACGCTGCCACCCGCACACAATGCCTTCAGGAAGACAGGGGTGGGGACAAGGTCACCGCTTTCTGGACACTCGCGGGAAACGTCGCATTGCACCTCGGGTCGCACCTCCGCTCCCTTGTGGTTAACGCGTCCAACGAGCAGGGTAGCATAGATGATGCAATGTGGGTAGAGGAGGGGAATTTCGACGAGGCCGATGATCTGCATGTCACTAGTTTAAAGTCCGTGCTCGCGTGGGCTTCAACTCCCGCGGGACCTTCCCTCCAGGAGGTGGAGATTGCTGACTTCTGGAGACAGTCGTGCTGGCGGAAGGTGGAGGCACTCCCTGTCATCTCCCACCTCTGTCAGTCTCTCTTTCTCCTTCTCTCTCTCTCTCTCTCTCTCTCTCTCTCTCTATGTTTTGTATTCCTGTTAGTACTTATGCTCTCCATGTTGAAAAAGTTGTTTCATTTCATTTCATGTATTATCCTGCCAGAGTTAGCTTGTAATTTAGGATTGTCAGAACACGTTGTTTGGCTGAAGTTATGTACTTGTTCATAATCTTACTCTTTCATGATTGAATTATAATCTGTAATGCTCTGAAAAACTATGCCTCAACCTATGTTGCTCTATAAACTGATCATTTGGCTAAATTTGTGTTTCCTTAATCAGGAATTAAAAAGACAGGCGAAGTGATTATGAAAACAGAGAACAATGTCGAGAATTTATTTTTATAACTTATCTATCTGTTCTGAATAAACTCAATTTTGTGCTGAATAAACTCAATTTTGCCTGAAACTTGAAGGTTGATATTTAGGTAGACTACACTTACTTAAGATTTGGCTTATTCTCGTCCTGGCAGGCGGCGGCAGCAGACTTTTAATTGAAAAGAGCTCTCTGAACTGAATAAATAAAACTCCACTAACCATGTATTTAGCCCCGTTGCATTTTTTTTAAGTAGAGGAAACATGAGCAACCGCCCTGTGGAGGTGGGAGCCTCAAAAGCAGGTGACTTCATTGATCCTGGCAAAGAGCTTTTTTGACCATTTCATTAACTCCATGAATGAGAAGGCAGCAGTAGTTTGGGTCATAGTGCTATATATCAGATGAAAACTTGAGCTTACATAAATGTGGAACCTCACTAAGTAAATGCTCTTGTTTCAACATAGTATAATAATTGGTGCTATTATCAGTTTTATCTCTATTCAGATATACACCTGTAGTTTATGGTCTATTTGATTCCAGATATTTAACAGGTTAACTTAACCCTGTTTATGATGATCTCATATTAAAAAAACCTATGCAGGTCATAATCTTCTCAAATTGGGGCTGAAAAATGCATGGCTGTCGGTTGATGGGCTCAAGATAATGCCTAATCTGACCCAGCTGACGCTTGAGTGCATTAGAATCGAGGACGAGAACCTCAGCAAGTTGAATGAATGCTTCCCATGCCTCCAGATTCTCAATCTTGTTAGAGTCGGAAAGCTCAAAGACCCCAAGATATGTCTTTCTCAACTAAAGACTCTCCGCTGGGAGGTATCAAGAAATGTTCGACATTCTTTAGCTATCCATGCGCCTAACTTGGTTTATCTCGAGTTAAAATGTTTTCGACCAGAAATCCTCATTTTAGATGCTCCCTCCCTGTCTACTCTGAAGCTGACTATTGATAAACTTAGTCCAACCACCCAAGTTGATGGCCTAGTGAGTTTGAAAAATGTTTGGATTGAGTCCCTGGATCTAGATTCCCTATTGCAGCTGTTTACAAATGGTCGAGATATCAAGAGTCTAGATCTTGAGCTACCATATTCTGCAGACTGCAGAGACCTTTATGATGCTGTGGAGCCAGACTATCTTGTTCAACTGTTTGCCAGGATCAATGAAGTCAAGTTGTCCCCGAGATTTTCATGTGAACTGATGAGACTCCTAGTGGTGTGTTCGGATAACTTGTTTCCAAGCTGTTTGGAGAAACTTCTGGTTCATCTACCAGCATTAGACACTGCTGTTTGCCCATTTGTACCATTGCTTCGGAACAGCGCACCGTTCTGCAAGGTGACTGTTCTTCTCCATGCTGATACCAGCAATGCTGCTCGCCAAGCTGCAGCATCAGTTTGGCCACTAAGGTTTCCGGAGATGACATGGCAATGGGGTACCTGGCAGTAATCCTGCATTTACACTTCATTTGAAGACTGTCCAGAATCAGAGTCAGCAGTATCTGCGACACTTTTGTCAATGTAGCAGCGTCTTCAACTATGTCTGAAGCTGATTGGTTTCCTATTTGGCACATTGTTGATGGCCTGATGTATCCTCATGTATAGGGCATGTTTTGCCGTAGCACTGTGCACAAATGTTCCAAGAATAAAACTATACGTGACCTCAACTATCTATGGTTATCTTACTAGGTTATGTACATGTATGCTGTATGCAGTATGGTGCAGAAATGACATGGTGAGTAAGCATGCTTTGTCCTAACAAAACCACACATGTTTGCACTTTGTATTCCCTGTTAACATTACACTGCATCTCTGTACATCCCAACCCCGTCTGCATGCTTAATCCTCCTAGAACACGGGCAGAGATGGGATCTGCCTGTCTTGAAATGCTCACTAATCATCATCTGCTGTTCACTTCACAACACCTACTTTTGAAAGTTAAGATCTATGTTCGTTATCTTTTTCCCTCCAAAATCTAGCTCTGCATCAGAGGCACCAGCTGCACCGGCATAAGCTTGGGCAGGAGCAAGAGCAGGAGCAGCAGTTCCACCGCCATTGAAAGCAGCAGCAGCAGGTTGACCAGCAGCGGCCACAGCACTCCTCGTACCAGCACCAACTCGTCTTCCTCTTCCGCCGTTCCTCCTCCGTCGTCATCTCCTCGAACTGCGACTTGCGTTCAGAGGGTGTCGGCGGCGACCGCTCGTGTTCCTTCTGCAGCTGCTGGTAGCCGCCCATGCTCTCCTTCTTCCCCGCCGACGGCTCAGCGAGTCTGCGGATAGGAAAACACAAAGGGTTTTGCAGGTCAGTAATGGACAGTATCAAGCACGACCGAGCGTGGTAAAGAATCGTGCCTGCAACGGGGCGTACGTACATTGGGAAGGCGAAGGAGAAATTGCTGGAGCTGCCGAATGAGCCGCTCTCGTGGCGACGGAACGCCATGGCCGCCTTGCTGGCCGCTGCGCTCCCGTCGCTGGCGTCCGACACCGCGCTGCCCGGCACGGTGCCGCCTCCATGCTCCGACACCTCGGCGAGCGGCGGTAGCTTCCCGTTCGGCTCGGCGCCAGCGGCCATGGCCTCGTCGTAGAAGTAGTCGAAGTGGGACCTGCTGGGGGCGTAGAAGTCGTCCGACTGGCTCTGGCTGGCGCCGTGGATGCTGAACAGCGACTCGTTGGACGCGATGCTCCAGTCCTGCTGCGACGACGACGTCTTGGGCTGGAAGATGGACGCCGGGATCCTGTCCGGGTTGAAACCCTCCACCTCCACCGCCGGCTTAGCCATCGTCTGGGATTCCGGCGCCACCGACACCGTGGCGCCGTCGGACGACGACGGGTCGTCATCAACGGTCTTGGGCGGTGACGGCTCCGGCCACGACGCCCAGTCGCCGGGTAGTTTTGCGTCAGTGCCGGCGCCTGCATCGGTATGGTCGCCGCCGTCGTCTGGCGCTTCCACCACCAACGGGGTGCTCATCTCGGCCGCTTCGACATGGAAAACGCACCCGGCCGAGGACGCGCGCCACGACGAGGATGACGAAGAAGACGACGATGATGACTTCCTGTCGGGATTCACAGGGGCCTCCTCCTCCGGCGGTGACATTTCTGGAGAAGGCTCGGGCAGCTCTGGTGACATCAGCTTGCGCGGAGAGGGTGGCGACGCCGGCGAGCCGGGCGACTGGGGCTCCATGAGCACGTCCTGCCGTGCCATGACGAATTTGTTGTTAGTTAAGTTCTCGATCGGCCTAAGCTCAAGACAAACCAAATGTACAACAAAAATTCGATACCTGGAGGAGAAGGGGAGCCCCAATTCGTGATGCACCTAGTCGGATTTAGCAGTTTTGGCTAAAGAGGGCACTGCCGTCCTGCTACAATTCGAGATGCTGCCTAAGCTATTTTTGGTTTCACTCGTGACACTGCAAGAGGAAGCGCTAGGAGCCCGGGAAGCCACCCAATTGGGAGCACAAAACCACACCAAATCAAGGCATACAATTGTGTTTTGCGCGTGCGTGCATGCCAAATAGCAAGAGTAGTATACTCCCTCCGTCCCATGAAACTTGTTCAAGATTTGTTAAAATTTAGATGTATCACAACTTTCGTGGACGGAGGAACTACTAGCGGTTCAGGGCTCCTCTGCAAATTTCTGGCTCAGTTGACTTCATGAGACTACAAATTTCTAGCCAAAGAACTTTTCTTGGTGAACTCCCAAAAAGACCAGCCCGATATTAAAGGGCTGCTGCTGAATCAGGCATCTTGTGGTTAACCGGGCTGAAAAAAAATCAAACGGGCCAATAGGTACCTTGAGGCCCACTTTTGTTTTCTCTTTGAATGAAGGCCTCGTTTTCCGAAAATAGCACAAAGGCCCAATGCTCTCTTTATGATGGAACAGTCCTCGATCTTGACTTGTAAATATAGTTATTTGTAGTCGAGTAGTCTTATACAATACAAATATCTAAATCTAAACCACATAAAACATTTTGTTCTATCTACTATTCCTATTTACATGTTGTTTCTCTTTAAATTTGTAAAGTAGGATTTGAAGCTCATTAACACTCAATTGGCTAATTGCTTATGGAGTGATGAGGAGGGAAATTGGAAAGTTCACCTAGGTAACTTCCCTTCTATTTGTATGAGGAAAGAATTAGGCGGTCTTGGTATTTCTAATCTCCAAGATCTTAACATATGTTTGTCTGGATCCTAGATGGAAAGGTATATTCAAGGTGAAGCTAGTCTTTGGAAAAAGATTATTGATGCTAAATATGAAACAAGAAAGCTGACCAACATCTTTGTGCTGTCATGACACACCCTGGCCTCCTTTGTCTTCGCGAAGGGTGTGATGTGGCTATTGAGGCTGCTAAATTTGGTTATAGGTAGAATTTAGGAAATGGAAAATCAGTTAAGTTCTTGGAGAATATTTGGTATGGAAACATCCCGATGGGCACACAATTCCAGGATATTTATTTTGTGGGTATCAACAGACTAAGAATATTGAAGAACTGTGGGATGGATCCCAACTTAGATGTACCTTTAAGAGAACTTTCACTGGATCATAAATGGCATAAGCTTTTAGATATTGCTATAACTATTCCATTTACTAGCGGGGTTTATTCTTCTAAATCAATGTATGTATTAGTTAATAATAGGACGGCGGCGCGCCTTCGGCTCGTGCTAGTGTCTGTAGTCGTCGCTAGGTGGTCCAATGACCTTTTTGTAATTTTTATTACTTTTAGGCATCTTTGTACTACTGTTGATGATTATTAATAGATCGGTGGAATTTTCGCAAAAAAAATAAAATAATAATAGGGCGTGTGGCATGTCTATCTACCTGCTGCGTGCAACTTAAATACCACCCAGAATAAATTAATGACTAGGGATAATATGAGGGAAAGGGGAATCCCCAAACCTTTAGAGTGTAGCCATTGTAAGAAAATAGAAACCGTTAAACATATGTTATTTGAGTGTATTGTCTCTAACTTGTTATGGGCTAATGTTTTCTGAGGTTTTTAACGTGATCATTAATAACTTCTAAAGCTTGGCCTAAAATGGTTGTGTAAGAGATTTTTACAACTTAATGGTGTTATTTCTCCTATTTTGTGGGGGCATTTGGAACAACGGAAACAATATTGTGTTTAACATGAAAACTTGACTTAATACGAAATATGTTTGGCAACTTATCTTGTCTTATCTGAGGAATTGGAAGAGTGGCACCTACTGGATCTGTTCACAGCTCGTCTGATCAGAAAACTCAATCGCCCATTGGAGTTGATGTTGGATTGCAAGCCTTGGGGGGTGGGGGGGGGGGGGGGGATTCTACTTGGAAGACATTTGCAGTCAACTGATCAGAGATGAGTTGGCGGCTTGCATGTCTTGGGTGTCAATCTTGGTCGACTCGTCTCACCAGAGGCGGGTTGACTTTACACTAAGCGGTAGCCTTTGATGTCGGCGTGGAGGCCATAATTTGTGTGTGATTTTCCATCTGCAGCTTGGGCTGCCTGAGGCCGAGATAGGCGGTATTGCGGCTCGAGCAAAGCCAGACGATAGTCTAGAAAGTTTTGCAATATTGGGCATTGTTGAGGTTGACAAGATGCCTTTCTCCATGGGGTACTCGACAAGCAAGTTTCTTACTATCAGGATCCTAGATGGAAAATCGCGAACGACCCACCGCACCTTGTATTGCTCGATAAATGATCTGACCTTGTTTTGTGCCTCAAAACCCATTTTCCACTACCTGCTAGTACGAGGCAGCCAGGGGGACGAACGTTCATGTGTGGTTCGAGATGAGAGCATCAAATTCCACTTAGCGTGACGGTGCGCCAGCTGGGATCCCGGAGGGCATCACGAACGAAAGAGGGAATCGGGGAGATGGGGGTGGCCACAATGTTGTGGTGGCATCGATGAAGGGGACGAGAGGAAGGTTTGGATCTAGAAGTCTAGTCACATACCAAGTCAGAGGCTGGGCTAGGTAGAGATAGATAGGCAATGAAACAACTGATACTTTAGTGACATGTGAGGCAGCTATAGAGCATACAAACATTACAGGTTTCCGAGTGAGATTAATTACCGAAAGCAACATTACAGATGCACAAGCATACTTAACCATACACATCAGGCTAAGCACATGCATCAGATCTTAACACAGAACAAGTAGCAGTGCAAAGTAGGAGAGGAAAAGCACGTACATCGCGACCGGGAAGGTCGCACCAGCAGCACCACCACCATGGGTATTGTTGAAGTCGTCCATGGTGTAGTCGATCTATCGATGAAGCAGTCGAACCGGCGTAGAAAAGCACGAACAGCAGCGAGCACTCGCGCCGAGACGCTCCCCAAAAACCTTATCGCCCGTATCCCGGTGCAGGATCTCAACAGACGGGGTTTCGGAGGCCTGCTCTCCCGACGGCTGTGCACGCAGTCGCCGGGATGGGGAAGACTAGAGAGTAGCGCAGCAAAAGAACTTCTTCGTGAGAGAGGCAGACTAGAGAGTTCTAGGCGTTCGTCCGTGACTCCAGATCTGATCTGTCTCCTGGTATAGTCTGGGAGGAGAGCCGACCGCGTTGACACGCGTAGGAAGCCAGGGACACGCGGCGAGCATGCACATGCAGGTCGACACGTACCCAACTCAGTTGGTGCACCAAGCAAAAATTTAGGCTTCCTTGAGTGTGTCTCGAACTCGAACTCGAGTCAGAAAACACGACGTGCGTGCGTGGCGAGGCGAGGCGGGGCGGGCGGAGGAGGAGGAGTGCGCGAGGGCTCCTTCTATTCTCACTCACTTGGAAGGAGTAGAATATCAGCCCTTATATACCACTCCAACTCACTCCCAACTCGCAATGTGGGACTAAACTTTATCCCCCAAGGCTGTCCCAAGCTGCCAACGTGATGGGCCTTGAGATTTCAGGAATTGTAGACTACATGGGCTGCGTTACTGGGCTGCAGCCCATCTACATTCAACAATCCCCCACCATGTCTCATATGCACATCAGATGACACATTAGTTCCATTCACTTTTTAATATACCCGCACTTCAGTGGAGACTGTTAAGTTGAACTTCCACTTAGGCAAAGAGCTACGCTTGACTACAACTGAACAATGGACTATGCCTTGAATTGTCAGTCTTTGTGCAGCAAGTTTCACTCAATGCCGGCACGGTACTAGGCTACCATAGTCTTCCCCTCGGGTGGAGCTTATAAGTCATACTCCTCGGCCCTTCATGAGCTTACTAGAGATTCACCCAAATCTCCCACGCAGTGTCACTCCTATAGGTGTATTCTTCAAAGATCACCCTGTAGGACAGCGTCTTCGCTCATCAAGAGCCGCTCAGAACACATTAAGACATTGTCAACCTGCCTTACAGTAACTATGAGAGAATTGCATCTGCAGCGGAGTGGGAGTATTAAGTTTTCTCTCAACTCAGTTACTCCGATTTGTTTTCCCAGGTCCTACTTCACGGAATTTCCGATTACATAGGTTGGGTTACCCCGTCGGCAACTCAAGTGGGTCTCAAACCCATCTCCCTCGATGCGAGGTCTATCATATTTCTTGATAGACCTTTTGTGAAAGGATCTGCCAGATTCTTAGCACTTTGGACATAATCCAATGCTATCCCTCTAGAGTTTTTCAGTTTTCTGACAGACTTCAATCTCCTCTTGATATGTTTGGAACTTTTCATGTCATCCTTAGAACTTTTCACTTTGATAATCACAGTTTGATTATCACAGTTCATGAGGATGGTCGGTATTGGTTTTTCAACCATAGGCAAGTCCATCAAGAGCTCACGAAGCCATTCTGCTTCGATAGTAGCTGTATCTAATGATGTGAGTTCTACTTCCATAGTTGACCTCATTAAGATGGTCTGCTTGTAAGACTTCCAGGAAACAGCGCCACCACCAAGAGTGAAAACAATATCCACTTGTGGCCTTCATTTTAGCATCAGAAATCCAATTGGAATCACTATACCCTTCAAGTCCTCTTGGATACCCGGTATAATGAATTCCATAACTCATGGTTCCCTTTAGATAGCGCATCACTCTCTCAAGAGCATGCCAACGATCATCTCCGGGTTGGCCACAAACCGGCTAAGTTTGCATACAGCAAACGAGATATCAGGCCTCGTAGCGCAAGCTAAATACATGAGTGAACCAATGATTTGAGAGTATTTCAATTGATCTCTAGCTGCCTTTTCATTCTTTCGAAGCAAGACACTAGGATCATAAGGTGTGAGAGAAGATTTGCAATCAGCATAGCCAAATCTGCTCAACACCTTCTCGACATAATGAGATTGCACAAGTGTAATCCCATTATTCTCATCTCTCAATAACTTGATGTTCAATATAACATCAGTTTCTCCAAGATCTTTCATCTCGAAACATTGAGATAAGAAGGTTTTGACCTCCTCAATCACTTTGAGACTTGTCCCAAAAACTAGTATGTCATCCACATACAAGCATAGGACAACTCCCTCACCCCCACCATGGCGGTAGTACACACATTTGTCGGCTTCATTAACAACAAAGCCCACAGATGTTAAAGTTCTTTCAAACTTCTCATGCCATTGTTTGGGCGCTTTTTTGAGACTATACAAAGATTTCTTTAATTTACACACCTTTCTTTCTTGACCTTCTAGTACGAAACCATCAGGCTGTTCCATGTAAATTTCCTCGTCCAACTCTCCATTTAGGAAAGCCGTCTTAACGTCCATTTGATGAACGAGAAGACCGTGTGAGGCAGCCAATGATAGTAGTACACGAATTGTGGTCAATCTCGCCACAGGTGAGTAGGTATCGAAGAAATCTTCGCCTTCTTTTTGGGTATAGCCTTTAGCTACAAGCCGATCTTTGTACTTCTCAATAGTACCATCAGCTCGAAGCTTCTTCTTAAATACCCATTTACATCCTACAGGTTTGCACCCATAAGGACGCTCAGTTAAGTCCCATGTTCCATTAGCCAAGATGGAATCCATCTCGCTTTGAACCGCTTCCTTCCAGTAGTCTGCATCAGGAGATGCGAGAGCTTCTGAAATGGTAGTGGGAGTATCATCCACAAGATACACAATGAAATCATTACCAAAAGATTTTGTAATCCTTTCTCTCTTACTCTCGTTGGAGCTTCATTGTCATCCTCATCAGAATCTGAACTCTCATCATCATATTCCTCATCAAACTCCATAGGAGTTTCATGTATTGGATCAGATTCCCAACTAGACATGCCATGCATATCTCTCATAGGAAATATATCCTCAAAGAATGTAGCATATTTTGATTCAAAGATGGTGCCAACATCCATGTCGTCCACTCCAGATTTCACCACGAGAAATCTATAAGCAATGCTATGGAAAACATAGCCAAGAAAGACACAGTCCATGGTTTTTGGTCCAAGATTTCGCTTCTTGGTGATTGGCAAATTCACTTTAGCCAAACAACCCCAAGTTCGTAGGTAGGAGAGTGATGGCCTTTTCTTTTCCCATTCCTCATAAGGGGTAATCTATTTATTCTTAGTTGGAACACGGTTTAGGACATGACATGAAGTCAATATAGCCTCCCCCCACCATTCCTTGGACAAACCCGAAACATCTAACATGGCGTTAACCAAATCTGTTAGAGTACGGTTTTTCCTTTCCGCAATCCCATTGGATTGTGGGGAATTGGGAGGCGTCCTCTCATGGATTATACCATGTTCCACACAGAATAAATTGAACTCATTAGAAAAGTACTCTCCACCACGATCGGACCGAACCCTTTTTATCTTTCTTTCAAGTTGGTTCTCAACTTTAGCCTTATAGATTTTAAAGAAATCAAGAGCCTCATCTTTAGTTTTCAGGAGATACACATAACAGTACCTAGTGGAATCATCAATCAAAGTCATGAAATATTTCTTTCCACCTCTTGTCAACTCACCATTCATCTCACATAGATCTGAATGTATGAGCTCTAGTGGTGCCAAGTTTCTTTCCTTTGCAGGCTTGTGAGGCTGCTTTGCTTGCACACAAGCATGGCACTTAGATCCTTTGACAAAGGTGAATTTCAGAATTAAAATCATATCAGCAAGCCGCGTCATACAACCGAAATTAACATGACAAAGTCGTGAATGCCAAACATTAGTTTCATTAAAACTAGTGCTTACATGGTTCACAACATTATCACAGAAGTCTTCTAGAGAGAAGCGAAACATTCCCTCACATTCATAGCCCTTTCCAACAAAGGTTCCATACTTAGATAGTATAACTTTATTGGACTCAAACACCAACTTAAACCTATCTTTCATAAGAAGGGAGCCACTAACGAGATTCTTCTTGATAGAAGGGACATGCATCACGTTCTTCAGTTGCACGATCTTTCCCGAAGTAAACTTCAGATCTACCGTGCCAACACCACGAACAGTAGCATGTAACCCATTCCCCATCATTACCGAGGAACCTCGGGCCTGATAAGAGGTAAACATGGAGATGTCACACACACATGAACATTGGCACCTGTATCAACCCACCATTCTGTGGGCTGAAACACCGAAAGAACAGTAGGTAATATATTACCATACCCTGTAGTTCCTTCCTCTGTGTTACCAATGACCATGTTGATAGAAGTTGAGTTCTGTCCAACCTGACCTTTCTTTCCTTTGCGTTGTGGACAATGATTAGCCCAATGGCCTATCTCGCCACACACCCAGCAAGGATCTTTCTTCTCCGTTTTCCCCTTCTTCTTGAAGTTGGTAGTCTGGGAGACTCCCTTGTTCTTTCCCTTGGACTTGTTGGCATTTTTCTGCACCATATTGGCAGCAGAACGTCCTTCGGTTTCTCCAGTGTGTTTGTCTTTTGCCCTTGCCTTTTCCTCAACATCCAAAGAGCCCATGATATTCTCAACAGAGAACTCATGCCTCTGATGTTTCAGGGAAGTGGCAAAGTTCCTCCATGAAGGGGGAAGCTTAGTGACAATGCATCCCGCGACAAACTTGTCTGGTAGCACACACTTGAGGGGCTCAAGTTCCTTTGCCATGATCTGTATCTCATGAGCCTGTTCTACTACAGATCGGTTCTCAACCATTCTGTAGTCATTGAACTACTCCATAGCATACAGTCCGGCATCGGCAACACCAAACTTAGCGTCCAGTGCATCCCACAGTTCCTTCCCATTTCGGATGTGCAGATAAGCATCAACCAACTTGTCTCCAAGCACACTTAGGACAACACCCACAAAGATTACGGTGGCATCCCCGAACGCTTTATCCTCTTCAGGAGTAAGCGGACCTCTGGAAATACGTTTCGCAACTCGGTGCACGCCCATAGAAGTGAGACACAAGAGGGTCTTATTCTGCCATCTCTTGAAATGAGAACCCGTAAACAGGCTCGGTTTAAGCGCAGCAGCAAAACCAGACGGTGAAAATTGCCTATGCATATAAGGTTTTTGGATTGTTGGATTATTAGGAAATTTCCGAGTGAGATTAATTACCGAAAGCAACATTAGAGATGCACAAGCATACTTAACCATACACATCAGACTAAGCACATGCATCAGATCTGAACACGCATCGCGACTGGGAAGGTCGCACCAGCAGCATCACCACCATGGGTATTTTTGAAGTCGCCCATGGTGTAGTCGAATTGTCGATGAAGCAGTCGAACCGGCATAGAAAAGCACGAACAACAGCGAGTAGTCGCGCCGAGACGCTCCCCAAAAACCTTATCGCCCGTCTCCCGGTGCAGGATCTCAACGGACGGGGTTTCGGAGGCCTGCTCTCCCGACGACTGTGCAGTCGCCGAGATGGGAAGACTAGAGAGTAGCGCAGCAAAAAGAACTTCTTCGTGAGAGAGGCAGACTAGAGAGTTCTGGGCGTTCGTCCGTGACTCCGACACGTACCCAACTCAGTTGGTGCACCAAGCAAAAATTTAGACTTCCTTGAGTGTGTCTCGAACTCGAACTCGAGTCACGAAACGCGACATGCATGCGTGACGAGGCGGGGCAGGCGGGCGGAGGAGGAGGAGTGCGAGGGATCCTTCTATTCTCACTCACTTGAAAGGAGTAGAACAGCAGCCCTTATATACCACTTCAACTCACTCCCAACTAGCAATGTGGGACTAAACTTTATCCCCCAAGGCTGTCCCAAGCTGCCAACGTGATGGGCCTTGAGATTTCAGGAATTGTAGACTACATGGGCTACGTTACTGGGCTGCAGCCCATCTACATTCAACACAAATAACATATATTTTGCCTAACAAATATAGGCGAGGATAGACCGAAGAGAATGGGCCAGAACTATCCTAGCTAGTTACTATTATAGGACATTACCAAATTTAAGTCTTCTTCAACGGGCCAATACAAACAGACCAGTGGAGTGAGAGGGGTACGGGCAAGTGCGCAAAATACTTAGCTAAGGCTGGCAAGTCTGCGCCGACATTAATAGTGCCTATGTGGTCGTTTTATAGCCAAGCGGTTGCACGCACCAGTGCTCACACATCCAACGACATTGCTGTTTCCAGCCTGCTTGTTTCACAAAGAACTAGAAGTCCGATCCTCCTCCCCCACGAACGTCATTGACAATGCCCGCCAAGTAGCAGTAGTATTCATTTGGGGGTTCACGGTGGCTGGCATCGTCAACCTCTACTCGGACGATGAAGCATAGGGGCTTCGATGCGATGAAGCCTCCGATGACGAGCCTTCGGATCCTACTAGTTATTTCTATATGTAATGAATGATGCAATCCTTCCCTTCGCCCCATGAACTTTACAATGTTCTTCGCCATGAATGATGCAATCCTTATTCAAGTTTTTATTGCAAAAATTCTTTCTTCCTGGTAGGACAAGGTCAGGGGAGAGCAACATGCATTGGACCATCGGACTACCCGGTCGAAACGAACAAAATTGTCTGAACGGTTATTTTGATGTCCGTGGCGCGATTCAAATAAACCAAAAATTATATCTTTTGTGTCCAAAATTGGTTAGATATGTTTTGTGTCCGAAATGGTTGGGGCTGCTGGACATGCCTAACACCAGTGCTAGTCCAGTGCTAGTTAGTATTGCATTCATGGTATCTTCTGGAATATAGACTCGGGTATCTGATGCCTCAAAACATTTCTAGCAGAGAAGAGGGAAGATGGGACAAAATAAGCAATACAACCAGACATCAGATACTGTACAACGTGCCGTTAGATGATCAACCGCAAAGAACGTCAGTCCATCCAGTGCGAACCAAAGGGAAAGTCATCGAGAAATAAAAAAAAAGTAAAATACACACATTCAACAGGTGAAACAATGTTTCCATTCGACATAGTAAGCTAGCATCGATCCATCAGTTCTACGCTTGGCACCATCTGCAGATCACGTACATATGAAAATGCAGCCACAAGAACACACAGATTAACGCCACCATCCTCAGATCACTCTCATAGTCCCTTCCTGAACCTAACTAACAAAATACTCGCTGACTCCTGACTGATCATGAGATCGCTTCAAAAGCTCTCAAAAAAGATAGCCATGGATGGATTGATGCAGTAAGCTAGACTAAGAAGCTACCGTCAACTGAACATGCACCTAAAACAGAGAAAATGCTAGACTGATTAGAGCCGACTCGTCCGTCACCGTCGATCGATCTTGGCGACGCGCGCGCCGCCGGGCGGGGAGCTGGACGGGCCCTAGATGGACAGGTCCGGCCACCCCATGCCCCAGAAGCCCTCCGGCACGGCCTGCGACACCACCGGCGGCTGCTGCGGCAGACCAGGAGCGTGACCATGAGCGGGGCCCGCGCTGCCGCTCCCGCCGCCGCCGCCGAACAGGAAGCCGGTGGCGAAGTGGGCGTGGGTGAGCATAGGGGCGGGCGGCGCCATGAGGGAGCTGAAGCTGCCGCCGAGGTCGAGGAGGCGGCGGTCGGGGTCCATGGCCGCGAGGGTGGACACGAAGGACAGCTCGTACGGCAGCTGCGGCGGCGCCGCGGTGACCGAGAGCGGGAGCAGCGGCAGCGGCATCGGCGCGGAGACGGAGGAGAGCTGGGAGACGACGGACGCGACCTGAGCGGCGGCGGCGGCCGCGGCCGCCGCGGCGTGGGAGTTGGAGCTGGAGGGGCGGTTCTTGCGGCGGGCGACGGCGCCGCCGGAGGGGGCGGCCTTGCGCGTGCCGCCGCCGACGGGGACGTTGCGGAGCGCGCCGCCGCGGGTCCAGTAGCGGCGGCAGCCCTTGCAGAAGTGGCGCGGCTGGGCGAGGTTGTAGTTGTTGTAGTAGCAGAACTTGGTGTCGGTGGAGTCGCACCGCGGGCACGCGTACTGCGCCGCCCGCTCCGCCTCGCCGACCCGCCTCCCCGCCGCGCCGCTGCCAACGGACGCTGGGGCCGGGGACGGCGCCGGCGCCGGTGGGGACATGAGCCTCACGTCCTCCTCCGACACCTGATCCATGACGGTGATGTGAACCATGGCGCGCGGCTAGTGCTTAGCTAGAGGTTGAGCTACCGGACACTTGCTGGTTTGCAAGAATGCGCCGCCGGGCGGGATGGCAATATGTAGCGGGCAGAGGCTGGGTGTGGGCGGGAAGAAGACAAAGGAGAACGAGGAGGTGGTGGCGGTCTTGGCGTGCAGAGTGCGGTAGTACGTACCAGGACATGCAGAGGACGCAGCATCTCTGGTGGCGTCGCAGGTCTGAGCTAGCGGATTGGCAGGACAGCATCTCCAATTCCAGTTTGAATAGGGGTTTGAGACTTCTATTCCGGGGAAGCGGACAACGACAACTACAGCGGCAGAAGGATGTGCTTGTCCATGGCCGGACCGTTCCGCCGACCGGCCACTGCCCACTGCCCAGTGGTGCTGCTACAGTGACTCAGTGTGTTCGCATTGGCTGGCTAGGCATCGAAACCTCCAGTCAAAGCTGGAGCTGGGTTGCTGGTGCTGCACTGCATGCAGCTGGGCTGGGCGCATCCTGCTCGACGTTGCAGCGCTGACGACGTCTTCGCTGCGCTGTTTGATTCCCTCCTTTCTCTCTGTAATAATAACTTTACGAGCGTTACATGCGATCTTACGAATATCATCTCTTTTTGATGGTATTGTCAATGGCCTACTTTTCGATCTGTTCGTATCTGGTGATGAGATGAACGGCGGAGTATATGGCAACGGCCATGGACGACAAACTAGTGGTACCGGTGATCACGGCTCAAGCAGCGAACAACAAGAACACTTTTTAAACAAGAACAACAAGTACATTTTATGCTAGAGTATCAAAAAGAGTTACTACCTCCATACCGGTTTACGGGGCAATTACGCATTTTGAGAAAAAAGTTTGACTACAAATTTAATTTAAAAAATAAGATATATGACACAAAAATTATACCATTGAATTTATATTCAAATAAAGTTTTCAATATTATAATTTTTTTTGGTATAGAGGAAGCATTATTTATCGATTTTCACGGAACAACTACCAACATGGCATTATGCCTAGCTAGGCCACCAAAAAAGGCTACAAAATGGCTAGGCTAGTTGTCTCTCATCATGCTACTTGCATGCAGCACTAAGATAGAGATTGTGTTTGGTTGCTCTAATTTTTTGTGTTCGGGTATGTGGAGATATGATTCATCATATATCATGGAGCCATCATACGTACATTAGGTAAAGTCTAGAGTTATGCTGTGCATTCAGTTTGGTGGTCACACCATTTATTTTACCCATCGTTTCTGCACTTTGATTAGCAAGCCACGTTTTGCTAACCATTTCTCACAAGTGGTGACCTTACGACACAACTTTGAACTAACATGCAGCCTAGGAAAACAAGTAGGCAACATATTAAACTGACATGTGACCGCAAATTAATCGTCGTTTAGCCAAAACCACTAGCAAACAACAGTTCATAAGAATGTTTACTAACTACTGCTAGTAGAAAATAGCAGTTCACCACGGTATTACCTACTACTATTTGTTAGTGTATACACAAATAGGTGTAGTTCATAGAACATGACAGACATCACCATCTTCTTCTTCTTTTCTTTTTTCTCCTCTTCAGATAATATTCTAGCCTTTGTCCCTCCACATCTTGTTAGACCACTACTGCCTCTTATTCTTCTAGGCCTGACTATCATTGGACGCGTCACCATAGCCAACATCAATGTAGTTAGGCGCCATGCCATTCTAATGCAGAAATAACTAATTAAGACCCAACCATACGATCCAGTTGTGCAGGATGCAGCCTGCAAAACAAGCTTTACTTCGGTGGAGAAAGGATGAAATTACTTCCGATCAACGATCTTAAATACATTTTTCATAGTAGCGAATGTCCTATCGATCACGACCCTAAGCCTAAAGTGTATGAGATTTAAAAGGTCCTTCTCGTCCCTGGAGGTGTGCTTTCTAGAGAATCCATCGAGGTGGTAACTTGTTAACCTGAAGGGTGGAAAAATCAACATCCGCAAGCATATTTTGGCTAGTATAGTGATTTCCCCTTTTATGCATGAGACTGGCTACTGAGAACTTCATATGAGTATCATCAATTTCCCCAATACACTCTAAATGAAAATGAACAAATTGTTAGGTCTCAGTGAAATACAATCATTTCATGAACTACAAGCTAGAATTTATTACCTTAAAATATGGAAAATATCGGTAGCTTTCTCTCATTTTCGATGGAGTATAAGCAGATGGAAGCTTGAGCATATCTCCTCTGGGCTCTCCAATAGCACATACTTGTCTAAAGTATTGGAAAACAAACTCATTTGATCTCCACCAAGTGTTGTGAATCACGTGAAATTTGTGGTTATGTCAAAATTCAAGCCGGCAATTCCGCCCATGGGCACGTCCGCCCATGGGCACCCGACCCTAATGGGCAGGGTATGGGTCGCTATTTTCACCCATGGGCGACCCGATTAGTCGTGGGTAGGGTATGGGCAGACATGTCTACCCATGGGTGACCTGATGGGCAACCCGATTAGCTGACATGTGGGGTCCCGTTGTAAGAAATGACAATAGCCCACTACAATATCGCTATTTATTGTTTCATGGGAACTAGATTTGCTGTTTGTGTGAGCAATCAGTACATAACTATTTGTTGTTTGTGCTTATTTTGCTGTTTGAAATGCTATAATATTATATATTGATGTGCTGCCTACAGACCCGATGGGTCGCCCATTGGGTCTGGTGACCCGACGGGCACGGGCATGGGTCTGAGATCTGACCCATGGGCAGGGTCATGGGCAGAGACCCTTGCCCATTTGTTATATGGGCATGGGTCTAGAGTAGGTCGACCCGCCCAATACCCGACCCATTGCCGGCCTTAGTCAAAATAATATGAGCAATATTGTTACTTGCTCTTCGACACAAACGTGGAAAGTATCTTGAAGCAACCCCTAACGCTTAATGTGTCCACTAGGTGGTTAAAAGGAGATCTTTTCAACATATGCATATTGACAGCCTCTACATCGTTATTGTTATAAATAAATGTACTTTAGATTTTCCATCCTTTCTCTATCGCATTCGAACATGGGCACATATGTGACCGAGAGCCTGTAGTTGCGACGAACCACTCTCTTGTGGATTAAAAGCACCCATGTCTGAATGATAGTCCAAGGGCAGATGATGAATGAAAAACTTTGTCGATTTGTCCTAATCAAATCGATGTTGTATAAGTAACTGGCGTAACCTGCCTTAAGCTGCATCTAACTAGCTAATGAGCTAACAGTGGGAAGGGGTTCTAGGTTCCTACTACCATGTTTGAAGGCGGTGCAGACCTACTAGAGTTGTAGACAACGGGGAAAATAGGTTAATGGAGATGAATAGAGCAAGTCGTTGATGCAGATCTTCAATCCAGCTGCTGCCAGTGCCAGGGAAGAAAGGGTGATGAAGTTGGTGCTGAAGATTACACCTGGGCATTCCTCGGACCGGGCCGGGTTTCGGGCCGGGCCCGAAAAAGCCCGAACCAAAATTCTCAGGCCCAAGCCCGGCCCGACCTTTGGGATTACAAATTAGGCCCGAACTTAGCCCGAACTACCAAAAGCCCGGCCTTGCCCGACAAGCCTGGCCCAAACTAGGCTTAAACTGTGTTTTATGCAAGCCCGAGCCCAGTCCGGCCCGACGTTCGGGCTCCAAAATCAGGCCCGAACCCGGTCCGATGTGCAAGCCTGACCCGGCCCGGCCCGGAATTTTCGGGCCGGGCCGGGCTGCCCATGCCCAGCTGTAGTGAAGATCTACGACTAACGAGCAGCCAGTGCCGCAGATCTAAATCGTCGCCGTCACCTTCACTGGCCGAAAGGAAAAGTGAGGCTGGATTTGTTCTCTGCTGATGGTGGTGATCGACTAAGTGAGCGATGAAGCGAGTGAAGACGCTCGATTCAGCTGTTCCTCGCGAGGAAACGTGCGAGCCTATAATGCAGCAGGCAGCGACCAACCAAACGTAGGTTTTTCGGCTCGCAGGAAACGGGTTCGCCAGCGACCAAAACCTAGCAGCGTATGAGAATTTTGCAACTCGAGGAAACAGCCGGATAACCGGGGAGCGTGGCAGTGGTTCATCGGTCTTCACAACGACTATCAACCGAGTGATGCATCCGGTTCCCGTTGATGACACCGACATGACCGAGGAGTGGACAAACATGATATGGTTTGCTGACCAAGGAATCGCTCAATTTTCGTGGTGTGCGACTGACATGACCGATTTGATGAAAAGGCTGCACCCTAGTCAATACTAGCTAGGGCTGCTAGACAGCTAGAGCTGGCCTCCTCGGTCCAACTGTTCTGAATAGACATCGGTACATCGCTTCCAAGTTGAGAAGAAAACACTTGCACACCGATCTTTGTGCAATTCTTGTATAGTACTTCTTTTGAAATGCTCTGCATCAACATGCTGTTCTTAGATTAGAAGGTAAAGGTCGTATATACCATGCAAATATACGGAAAGTACCATGTGCACATGAGCACAAGTGCTCCTTGGACTTTTGGATTTTTGAAAATTTTCAAAATTTCGCTCTTTTATGTTTTCAAAAATTATGGCATTAAATATGTAGATAGATTTAGACACGAGGAGTGTAGTAAAAAAAGACCCATTAAAAATACTTTGTATTTTGGAAAATACAAAAAAGACAAATTTCTGACTATAAATAGTAGTACAATAGTACTATATTTTGTCAGTGTTTGTCAATTTGTCTTTTTGCATCTCCAAAAATATAATGTATTTTTTGACAAGACTTTTTTATTCCAATCCTCGTATACACATCTATCTATATATTTAATGTCATAATTCTTGAAAGCAGAGAAATATCACTACAAGGAAAAGCCTTATTGCCGGCGCACCAAAAACGGCTATTGCCGGTGCACCAGAGCCCGCCGGTGGGAACAGGCCGGTGATAATGAGTTACCGGCGCACCAGCTGTGCGCCAGCGTGAATTATCCCGGCAAAACCCAGTGCGCCGGCGGTATGATTTTCAATTTTTTAAAAAAAGCCGATCTAGATCTAGATCTCGATCTAGATCTAGCTCGGGTCCTCGGAAACCATGAATGTGGGCCTGTCGTTGTTGCGCCGAGGTAGGAGTAGGAGGAGGTGTAGGAGGCCGGAGGTGGTGGTGGAGGAGGTGACCGGAGGTGGAGTATGAGGAGGAGGAGGAGGATATCACCGGAGAAGGATGTCACCGGAGTAGGAGGAGGGAGGTGGAGGAGGAGGAGGCCCAATGTGTAGTATGAGGAGGAGGAGGAGGAATATGTCACCGGAGGGAGGATGTCACCGGAGTAAGAGGAGGAGGAGGAGGAGGCCCGAGGTTGAGGAGGAGGAGGCCCGAGGTTGAGGTCGCCGGAGGAGGTCGTCGTCGTCGGAGGAGGAGGAGGAGGAGGAGGAGCCCGTTAGGGCGGAGAAGAGGAGGAAGGAGAAGAGGAGGAGGAGGAGGAGAGGAGGAGGAGAAGTGGAAGAGGAGGAGGCTAGTCTGCGCCTATATAGTAGAGGTTACGGCGCACCTAGTATGGTGGTGCGCGGGGGTATTTTAATTTTTTCATCCAAATCTAAAACCTCAAAAACTCTGTTTTCCTTTTCGAATTTTGGGAATCAAAAAAATCGCTAAACGGCCGTAGGGGTTGAATTCGGATAGGAAATTTCGCGTAGATAGATTTTGATATAAAAAGTTTTTCATCGGAGGTCGTATGCAACCAGAAATCCGTTTTACCGAAAGATGACGCCATTTTGCATAATATATCGAAATTCATTTTTTCAAATTTTTATTAAAGCTAGATTACATAATACATGGGCAGTTCAAAGGATTTTATTTTTTGAATTTTCTATCATTTTCTTTTATTTTTCGAAAACGATTCCCGAGGGGAGGGGGGGGGTGGAGAGAAAAATGTAGGCACCTTACCCCCGGCGCACCTCTATGGTGGTGCGCTGGTGGTAAATTGTGTACCACCGGCGCACCGTGGTGCGCCGGGGGTAAGGTGCCCAGATTTTTTGTTTCCGGCCAGAATTCTTCGAATTTTATTCCCGGCGCACTAAATTTGCTTGTGCGCGGCAGTATAGGTTCTTCGGCGCGGCCTAACATGGCTCGCCGGCGGTATTTTGCCACCGGCGCATGGATTTGCTGGTGCGCCGGTAGTGCTATTTTCATCTATAGGCCTTTTCCTAGTAGTGTATGAGAATCTGAAATTTTCAAAAATCCAAAAGTGAAGGGAGCACTGACTCCCATGTACACAAAATCCTTGTCCGCAAATATATAACTATCCAAAGCCTGCGCTTTTTTATTGGCTGAACGTAAGACCACACATGGTAAGTAACTAGTATGATAGAGAAAGATTTTGCATTGTTAAGAAAATCATTGTACACCTTTCACATGGCACAAAGTAACAAAGCTTGCTCAAATTTGGACATGATCTTTCTTATTCACGCCCATAAGTCAATCCAAAAAAGATTAGTGATATTCTTCTAGGTGAAATATTTAAAGCCATTTAAACTATGTGCCACACAAACTTCACAAAAGGACATGTAATAAATAGGTGATGTATTATTTCGTCTTGATCACAAAATTTATGCCGGTTTCATTTACCCAAATTATCCATTTTCCCTATGTGAGGAACACTTTTAGATATAGGAACCACATAAAATCTTAATTCTAATAGGTAGCTTTATTTTACAAATATATCTACATAGGAAAATAGTATGATCATTTATATAATCTAGAAACATTAATTGAAATGAGAAGGATCTTGATGTTGTGAGCTTCCACACAAACAAATAAGGTCGCACCTTAAGTTGGATATTCATAAGTCGGTGAACCTAATGTAGCCATGTTGCTCACTTGTTTCTGTTAAGAGCCTGTGACATAACATTTGCTACTGAAGCTTGTTTTCTTTTCAGTAGTGTTATATATATGACGACGGATATTGGTTCGGCAAAAAAAATCCGCCATCCAAGTATCCTCCCAAAACAGCATGCTCTCACCATTCCCAATTATGAAAGAACCTCTACTAAAGCCGCCTTCTTTTACTTTTATAAGCCCCTTCAAAAGGGTGAATCAGTTGGGTTCAATTTCACCAGAGAAAGAGATTTTTAATGCAAGTAATTTTTGTGTGTATTAACTCATGCATGCAACACGGCTCGCCTTCTCTTAGAATCTTATATAGCCATTCGTAGAGTAAATATTTATTTTTATGCTCTAAAACCACTAACCCCAACCCTTCATGGTCTTTGGGCCTATAAATATTATTGTTTTTAACTTTTTTATGTCCATCACTTTGCCAAAAGAATCTTGATCTACATAAGTCATCTCTTTCTTACCTCTTTGGGTATTTTAAAGAAAGTCAGCATAAACATCGGGAGGCTAGTGAGAACCGAGTTAATTGGCACTTACTTAGTTCCAAAATAAAGTGAGACATTTAAAAAATCAAAATAAACGAACTTATACATTAAAACACGTCTAGATACATATATAGACCAAATCTGACCAAAGCATTAGTTAATTTTGGAAATGAGGCAGTATTGACCTGGGCAGAGCTAGCGTCTAATCAACAAACACCTACAAAATTTAACTAATCCACTTTGGAAATAGGAAATGTTCTTACTCCCTCTGTAGAGTGTAAGTCACGTTCCCGTTTTCAGGTTGTCCCACATATGAGGTAAATAAGGCACACTTTTGCATTAATTGGAGTTAATTAGCGCATGTATGCAGCACACACCTTACTCTCCTCCACATGCAGCCATGCAGGAGACTCACTCCATCATGCATGCATTAATTATGGAGTTATTTTAATTGGCTGTTGCAGTTACAAAACATCACAGTTCAGCCTAATTAGTCACAATTTCTGCCCCAATCACTTTATGCCTTGAGCCAAGATATTAGATGATTGTGACTTACACTCTAGGATGGAGGGAGTAACTATATGCAATGGCACCGAGAAATATAGAGTACCGACACCAATAAATTTATGTACTCTTCCTCGACCTATCGTGCACTACCGAAACGAAATATTTCACTTACAAATATTAATACAACCCTTGCTACATGGAACAGTAACCAGATGTTTCATGTTTGTGGTAGTCACATGGATGGGAAGGTATAGTAGAGATCAGAGAGTAGTACCGGTGCAAATAACCACCGAGACCAGGATGCACACTGCACGCCATCCGGGACCCCGAATCAAAGAGAGGCGTGTCGCATCAGCAGGCCGGCAATGCAGGGGCAACCCAGCCACAGTCCACCAGATGCCTGACAGCGTAGGGGCCCTAGGCGGCCGTAGCCCGTAGTAGACCTCCTCTGCGTTTGATCGGTGCAGGACGGGCGGCAGCGTGTGTCAGCCGGGAGAGCAAGAGTTTGTTTGGAATGGCAATGGCAATTGCAACGGGCATCGCTTGTCTCCTTGTGTGCAACTGCAGTGTGGTTGTACTAGACGCGCTATCTCCCTGTGGGCTGTGGCTGCCTGCCACCGCCGCAGGAGGCCAAGCCGGGACCAGAAGCAGCCAGGACGAACGGCCTCTCGACTCTCGTCCAGTCGTCCTGCGGCGGCGCAGTTGGTTGGCTACCTCGTCAGCTGGAACCGTACCTCCCCTCACCGTGAGCACCCTCGGTTTGAAAACATAGAGCATCTCCACCGGGAGTGGCCGGTCAGAGCTATCTTCACCGTAGCAAAAACATAGAATTAGTATATAAATCTTTTGAAAAGACCAAGTGTATTTGATTGTGGAATAATAATTTTAATGAGGTATAGCCTAATATTTTTTTCCTATAAAATTTACACTACACGAATCTAATAAGATTAGATCCTATATGATGCGTTCATATGAATCAAACAGTTAGTGCAGAAAATTTTCGTATAGAATCTAAACCCTACACAAGTCCTATAAATGAAAGGGCCATAAAAGTCTGTTCGGCAGTGGCGCCACACGTTACATTTGTAGGCGGCAACATCACACTTGGTTGGTTAGGACATCTCTACCGGCCCGATATAAGTAATACTCCCTCCGTTACTATATATAGGCCATATAGTTTTTAGCAATAAAATTAAAGAACGCACATTTCAAAAAAAATATACCATGTTTGGCTAGGTTTAACCCTAGTCTATGTGAGCTAATAGAGAACTTTGCATAAGATAAGGAAACCTAATCAAATCCCTAAAAATATTATCCATACAACCGGGGCAATGCAATAGACCTGATATTCTGGATTTTTCGCAAAAAACTATATGGCATATATATAGGAACGAAGGGAGTATAAGATTTGGTTAGCTTGGGTTGGGCTGTGGACACACATGGCTATCTGGCAACCCTTCTCCGTTTGACTTGGGGCCAAACCCTGTGGCGCAACGCAAACATTTGATAACTTATATTTGATATATATAAATAGAAATAATTCCCGGTCTGGTCGTGGATACAAAGACAAAATGAAATAAGAAAAACCCTAGCTATTAGGGTTGTGCCATTGTCGCTTAGTCCTCATTGTTAAGGTCGATGAAGAACGCTGGGCCCCAAGACCATGTCACAAGAGGAGGTCCCGCACACGTCTGGTTGTGAGATAGGGCGGCGACGTTACCAGTGCGGACTCCGGCAGCTGGACGACAAGAACATGCCACATGGGGAGCTCATCCAGCCCGCTCTAGGCGATGGTCATCTAAAGCAAATTTATTTTATTTCACCACAAGAAACCAAAGTATTTTCAAAAAGAGGTTTGAGTGGATGCTGGACTTCCTATTAAATCTAATGTAAATGGTTGTTTAGGAAAAGTTTTTACGGAAATCAATCCTACAAATCAAACAATTATTTTACGGAAATTTCATATGAAAGTTGTTTAAATCAAACGTGCTCTGAACATTTTAGAGACCTGTGCGATTCCCATTTGGCAGGTGGTGTTTGGCTCCCAGTTTGAAAAGGCCACAGGTTTTCAGCACTGCTGGCGGTGCCCTTTCTGGCTTTTTGTGCACCACGGTCCACGCGAGCGGCCTGCAAATCAAAACTGGGCTTTGGGCCAGAAAGAGGCCGACAATTTGATACCAGACGGGCTGAAAACAAGCATATAGTTCAAGAGCTACACGATGGGCTTTCTATATATCCATCGCTAGCTCGTGTGGTGCTCAATCAGCATCGATGAGCGGCAGCACCCATGGCACCACAAGAGATTAACGTCAACGCCACAACGGAGCGTGCGCTTGAGCCAGGCGAGAACTTCAACTTGGCAGCCATACCCACCGTAGTTCAGTGGGAGGTCGTTGGTCTCGGAGGCTGCCGCCGTCGCTCGTTGTGTTGCTCAGTTTACATTTTACAATAAGCTCCTTTGCGTGTAGTTGTGTCGGTGGTAGTTGTATTCAGACTTGCTGATAAGTTTTGCTACACTCGTTGCTCGTATTGAGCGGTAGTTTTCTTACATTCAAACCTCTGCCTTCTGTAAAAATATAGTACATCGCGTCTTTGCTCTCGAGAAAGATACCCACGGCCTCATTCCTTTCAGCTTGGAAGCTCCCTTGCTGAAAAGGCATAGTTTGTCTTGTTTCTCCTAGATGCCCTCTCTCAATCAGTACTTCACCGTGCACATGCAGGGGTGTTGACGAGTTTGTGGCCATGGAAGCTCATACGAAGAAGTGGACTGATGTAGTGCTGCAACTGATAGATTTAACTAATACTCGTATCTTCTTCTCCTTATCAACTGAAGATATAAAAAGCGATGATTGCTAGCTAGCGGACTCCAAAACAGGACGGACCCCAAAATCGCGTGGAATCATTCGGATGTTTGGTCGCTGCCTGTGATCGTGCAGCAGCGGTATATGCCTGTTGGACTGCGAAGAGAGGTGTACTCTCTGTCAGTCTGTACGCAGTGTGTACCTAAGAATGTGGACGAACAACAACTCCCATTCGCCAGCTAGTATATTCTGCTTCACACATGCATCCTTGTATATCGATCGGTTAAGATCAGGATCTGCCTGGCAGGATAGCTAGCTATTTGTAGATTGTTTGTTGCAGATTGGCCTGTCATAACAGCTAGACGATACTACTTCGAGTTTAGATGACAAAAGAGGGTTTAACGGGCTGCCATTGACGTGTCGCCAAACGTCGCAGCCAGTGAGTCAATGTTAATGTTTTGCAGCTAAAACTATGATCATGAGTAACACCGGGATGATTGCATGTTTTTTTGCTTAAGCTTATGCTTATATCCTATAGGGTAATCAATTTGGTGCCGGCGCCTAACCAAAAAATCTCTCATATCTTGTGAAGAAATAAAATACGTAGTTGATGAGATTGTAATCCAAGGAGACTTTGATTAGGTTTGATTGTGCGAAAAGTAGGGATCTAAGAGCCAATCAGAGACTCACCTAATGGATGTCATGCTTGATTTGATTCTCCTTCTATGGCCGGAACGGTTCCCGCGCGCCCGGTCTAACTGTAGAGATCTCTAGAGATGATGTATGTTGTCTGATACTAGCGAAATCCACGTCTCCCAATAAAAAAATAACAATGGCGCTGAAAGAGAGATTTGCAAACAATTTAGAAGTATTTTCTTGGAATAATGAAATATTGTAATAACTGAAAGGAAGCAAGCACAATCTGAAGGTTGTGAGACTTAGGGTTGAAAATGGAACCAAAATGAACGGAAAATGCTTTATTGTTTTTATTTCTGTTTGTCTCGCCAGAATCACAAATGAAATCAAATATCCTGAAAACAAATTCAAATGTGATGTAAATATGAAGAAGATGTTTGGTTGGAGCTGTGGATGTACATACCCAACACATGTGTTGAAATCCCCACGTGTATGAATTTATGTTTCTATTTATTGCTCGTACTCATACAAGAGAGTGTAGTATGATGAAGAGTTTTTGGTTTAGACAAAAAATGATGTGGTTTGTGGACCATATCCAAGGGCTATCCTGTCCAAAACCGTCTTGATAAACAAACTATTGGTGATTTTCGGAATCCAGAATAATCCCATCTGATCCCCTCACATAGTTACATACCTTCAAATACACTATAAGTAAACAAGGCTATAAGAAGAAATTCCTTATCTTGGTGGAACTTTCACATTTCCACCTTGATTCGTTGCCAACTAGCAATACCCCCCCCTCAAACTCATGGTGGATCCACAACACTGAGTTTGGAGAGTAAGAAATCATGTTGCGCTCGAGTCTGTGCCTTCGTAAAGAAATCCGCCAACTGCAAATCTGAAGGCACATAATAAACCGCAACAACATCATCCTGCACTGAGCACGTGTGTAAAAAGCATCAACACTAATATGCTTGGTCAGCTCATGCTTAACCGGATCACGTGCAATGCGATAGCACCTGTCTGTCAGACAAAAGTGGAGTGGGTGTCGTAACAGAGACCCCAAAATCTGCAAGCAACCACCGTAACCAAGTCACCTCAGCAATCAACAAAGCCATAGCCGCAACTCAGCCTCAACACTCGAACGGGAAACTGCGACCTGTTTCTTCGTCTTCCAAGCAACAAGCGAACCACCAAGAAACACACAAAGAAAGTGAGCAGGATCCGTAGGATCACTCGCCCACGTAGCATCCGAATAGCACCGGAGCTGGAGAGAGCTGGAACGGGGAAAGAAAAGGCGACGAGTGATCGTGCACGAAGGTAACGGAGAACACGGAGGAGATGACTATAGTGAATAGTGGTAGGAGCTGAGACAACTGACTCAGAATATGAACAGGATAAGAAATATCAGGACGAGTGACAGCAAGATAAACAAGACTCCCAACAAGATGTCGATAACGGGTGGGATCAGGAAGAGGATCACCATCAGTAGGACGAAGCTTAACATTAAGCTCCATAGGAGTATCGGCGTGCGCTCATCCCCAAGAGCGCACGAGCAAGAAGATCCTGAATGTACTTTTCTGGGAGATAGAGAAGCCATCAGAAGTGGAAGAAACCTCAATGCCAAGAAAATAGCGAAGAGGACCAAGATCAGTCATAAGAAACCGATCACGAAGACGAGCCTTGACGAAGGCAATATACTCAGGATCATCACCAAATGATCATATCATCAACATAAAGAAGAAGAAGAGTACGTCCACGAGGAGAAGTGTGAACAAAAGCGCTGGATCATGAAGAGAGCCAGAGAGTCACCAGAGGCAAAGCGCTCAAACCAGGCACGAGGGCCTGTTTGAGACCATAGAGAGAACGTCGAAGACGACAAACCATCCCATCGGGAACAGAATACCCGAGGAGGCTGCATGTAAACCTCCTCACTCAACTCGCCATTAAGAAAGCATTCTGAACATCAAGCTGGGAGATAGACCAGCGGCGAACAGAAGCAACAGCAAGAAGGGTACGCACAGTAGTCATATGAGCCACAAGGGCAAAAGTCTCATCATAGTCACGGCCGTGCTCCTGCTGAAAACCACGAGCCACAAGACGCTTTATAGCGCTCAAGAGATCCATCAGAGCGAGTCTTAATTTTATAGACCCACTTACACGTGATAGGACGAATACCAGAAGGGGAGAAACAAGATCCCAAGTGCAGTGCGCTCAAGCGCAGCAATCTCCTCAGCCATGGCAAGCTGCCATTCAGGATGACGCTCGGCATCCCGATAAGAAGTCGGCTCGGAAACGACAGAGAGACCATACTGACTAGGAGAGTAACGAGCTGGAGCACGACGCTGACGGGGAGGCTCATCTGCAGAAGACAAGTCATCAAAAGAAGAGGAAGAAGGGACATCGGAAGGAGCCGAAGCCGGAGAACGAGGAGTACTAGGTGGACTAGACGAACGAGAGCAGGGGGCGCATCAGAAGTAGGAGGGAGGGAGGAGGAACAGCAGGGTGTGCATCCGGAAAAAAGAAGAAAGAGATATCATCCACCGGTAAGTACCCGAGGTGGGGCGAGGATAGAAGTGACGCGTCTCATCAAACGTGACGTCACGAGAGATGCGCATCCGACGACCAACGGGGTCCCAACAGCGATAGCCCTTATGCTCATCATGTATCGAGAAAAACACACTCAACAGACTGAGCGGTTAGTTTGGTGCGTTCGCGAGGAGGGAGAAGAACATAGCAAACGCAACCAAATAAGCGAAGTGTCGAGTAATCTGGTGAGCAACCAGAAAGACGCTCGAGAGGAATGCCACCTTGAAGGGCAGCGAAGGCTGAATGTTAATGAGGTAAGTCGACGTAGCGACAGCCTCAGCCCAGAAATGCGGCGGAAGAGAGGAAGCAATCATCATAGCACGGGTAGTCTCAAGAATATGACGATGCTTACGCTCGGCGACACCATTTTGAGCATGGGCGCCGGGACACGAGAGCTGGGCAAGGGTGCCCTGCTCAAGAACACCACGAAGGTCTTGGGAGATATACTCACCTGCAGAGTCGAAACACACGAATAGGCGTGGAATACGAGTACGAATCATGGCTGCAAAACGCTGATAAATAGAAAGCACCTCACTGAGAGTGCATAAGAAACAACCAGGTGTATCGAAAAATCATCAATAAACAAAATATAGTATCGATGACCCCCTTTCGAAGGAAAGGGAGCCGGACCCAAACATCCGAATGAACTAAATCAAAAGGTCGCGAGATACGGACGTACTAGTAGGATAGGGAAGCTGAATCTGTTTGTCTAGCCTACAACCTGACACGAATGCAAAGACACATCTCCTGACAGACCCCAGAAGACCACGACGAACTAATGACGATAAACGGGATCCACAGGTGACCCGCCGATGATGCTGAAAAGATCCGGTGACAGCAACCGCAGAGAACGGCAGATGAAGTGGCGGTAGAAGGAACGCGGCCAGTCTAACTCCCCGAGCCCCGGGACTCAAGGCTGCGAGGGCCAGCTCCAACCGGGGCTGTGTACGGCGGTCCTGAACAGCACAAGAATCAGCGTCAAGAATGACGCGACAACCAGAATCAGTAAGCTGACTAGCGGAAAACAGGTTCATCTTAAGACTAGGAACATGGGAAACATCAGGAACAGAGAAAGAGGTAGTAGAAAGGGTGCCTCGACTGGAAACAGGGAGAGAGGTACCATCGGCCGTGATAACACGAACAGGAGAAACAAGAGAGCGAAGAGCGAAGAATAGAAGACGCAGAGGTCATATGAAAGAAGCTCCGAGAATCCGGATACCACGGGGATGACGTACTGTGTGTGGAAGGTGGTGGTCGCGCGGTGCCGAAGAGCCGGCACAGAACCAGCGGTACCGTCGAGGAAGAGCTGTACAGCGAGTAGACCACGAAGACCACGGATAATGTCCGATCACGAGCGCAAGAAGATCCTGAAGAACCAGCGACGACGAGTAAGATGCGGCAAGGCTGGGATCCCTGCGGCATGTAGAGATAGTGTGGCCAGGCCTGCCACAGTAGGTGCAAGGAGGTGATGTCGAACCACAAGGCTGATGGGGCTGACGCTGACCCTGGAATGGAGGAGTAGGAAGTATCGGCTGTGCGAGGGCGCCGGCGGCGTAGGAGGTCCACGAGCAGACGGCACAGAAGGGCCACGAGCAGCAAGAACAGGGGAACCTCAAGAAGACCAGCACCACGAAGACGAGTCTCCTCGCACGAAGCTGGCAAGGACCCGCGGAACACGACCACGGGCAAGCAGCTGGGCCCGACGCGGCTCAAACTCCTTACGGAGCCGCGACAAGAATTCAAAACGCGCTGAAACTTCAGATCCGCGCGCACAGTCAGACAGCGGGGACATGTGGCACACACGGTGTACGGAGAGAATCAAGCTGACGCCAAATAGCAGCACTCGAGTGTAGAACTCATCAATAGTAGAATCACCCTGCTGAAGTGCATGCTCTGGCGGACCACGACAGTAGAGCATCCCAGACGGTGATAGCGCGACGAAGAAAAGCCCAGCAGCGCGTGGGAAGACCCATAAACTCAGCAGCATCGAGGCAGGAGGTGAGAAACAGCAACACGAGCATCCTCATCTATCCACCGAGTGTACTCGGTCAGATCCAGCCGGTAAGTCGCAACGGCAGTAGAGTGGTCCTGAACCTTCCGATCATAATCAGCCAGAGCAGTGTCATCAGGCACCGTAGGAGCAACGGGGCGCGGCGGACAGGAGACCTCGCCAGAAAGCACACCCCAAAGGCGAAGACCGCGCATATGGACGCGCATGAAGGCAGCGAAATCAGGGTAATTCGCGCCATCAAAGATCACCGGGCAGCGAGGGATCGCAACATAGCCCGAGGAAGACATAGTTTTTTTTTGCTCTTTTTTTTTATCAAACTCAACTAGACGAGAACGGATCGGGAGCAGAGGCCAGCGGCAGATCGACTCGAATCGGCCGAGCGGGCGGGCCTGGAGGCGGCCGAGCGGGAGATCGGCCTGGGAATCGAGGCGGCCGGCCGGGAAGAGCGCAGACGGGGAATCGAATCGGCCGAGCGGGCGGGCCTGGAGGCGGCCGAGCGGGAGATCGGCCGGGGAATCGAGGCGGCCGGCCGGGATGAGCGCAGACGGCGGAGAGGCTGTGGCTGGGCGCGAGCGACGAATCCTGGCGCCGGAGGAGATCGGCGTCGGGCGCTGCGAGCGGGACGAAGACGGACGAACGGGCGACGGCGGAACAAGCTCAGACGCACGACGCACGGACTAGAAGAAAAATAGGACCAAAATTAGCTCTGATACCATGTTAGGGTAATATGCTTGTTGTATTACCAGGGGGCCAAAGGCCACAATATATAGTACATGTACAGCTGGAAATATGCAGGAAGCCCCCTAACATATGGGGAAACTACAATATACAGATATATACATCTAACAACAACATGGTTTTGAGACAATACAACACATAGTTTTCAAACAAATACAACAAATATGCAACTATTGTTGTCCATTCCAATTCCACCATTCTTCCATGAGATCTTTTTGAAGCTCATCATGTGTGTCGTTGCACCGAATAGCATGGTATGAGGCAATGAATCGGGCAATCCTATGTGCGGACCTCGTCACTTGCACGGGAACCCCCATCAAGTCGTAGTGGGTATGATCCACATCTTTTCGCGATCATCCTCTATAATCATGTTGTGCATGATTACACACGCGATCATGATATACCAAAGGCATTCTTGATCCCAAAATCTAGCCGGTCCTCTAACAATGGCAAATTGGGCTTGCAAAATCCCAAATGCTCTCTCTACATCTTTCCTAGCCGCCGCTTGTGCATTGTGGAATTGAGTTTGCTTTTTACCTCTTGGTTGAATAATTGGCTTCACAAATGTTTGCCACCTTGGATATATGCCGTCGGCGAGGAAGTAGCCATAGTTGTACTTGTGGCCATTTGCTTCAAACTCCACCAATGGACCTTCCCGCATTGCAAGTCTTGTCATTAGTGGTGACCGTTGAAGAACATTGATGTCATTGCAAGATCCGAGCATTCCAAAGAAAGCATGCCATATCCAAGTCTCTTGGTCGGCCACCGCTTCAAGTACTATGGTGGCATCCTTCTTGTAGCCTTTGAATTGTCCATGCCATGCCGCCGGACAATTCTTCCAACTCCAATGCATACAATCAATGGAACCAAGCATACCGGGAAACCCTCCAAAAGCCTTGCCGTGTCTTGAGCATTGGGGGCTCTCAAGTATGTGGAGCCAAAGACATTGACAATTGCAACGACAAAGCGCTTCACACACAAGATAGAAGTGCTCTCTCCCATGGCCAAATGATCATCAACAAGATCCGCCGGTATACCATATGCCAACATACGCAAGGCGGCGGTCACCTTTTGATATGTGCTATGGCCAAGTTCTCCGGCGGCATTCCTCCTTTGCTCAAAGAAGCGATCATATTTGGTGACCTCCGTTGCAATGTGCTTGAATAAGTTGAGACTCATCCGGAAACGCCGCCGAAAATAGCTTTCGGGGAAAATCGGATTCTCATTGAAATACGACCGCATCAATTTCTCATGCCCTTCAATCCTTTCTCTCCACAACTTCTGTCTACCGAACACCGATCCACCAAATTTTGGCCTCTTAACGGCGCGGTATGCTAATAGTATCGATATGTTCTCCTCTTCTTCTTGGTCGAACTCGTCATCCGATGAATCATATGAGGAACTCTACAAACATATGTATGAAATTACTTCACTATGAACTATTGTAGCTACTTGGCGAGTAAATAGAGGCCGGCCGGCGGAGGTTCATACCTTGCGAGCAAATGGGCGAGCACCATGGGCGTGCCATGTTGCAAGCAAGCTCGACGACGACGAGGAAGACATGTCGACGCCTGCGCGGAGGAGGCGACCACTGGTGGAAAAATGGCCTTCGGTCGCGGTGCGCAACTGCCATTAGTCGCGGTTGCGCGACCTCCATTCGCGACTAAAGGTCCCCCTTTAGTCGCGGTTCCTTACGAACCGCGACTAAAGGCCCGTCCACGTGGGCGGCGGCCGGGCGGAGGACCTTTAGTCGCGTTCTACCGCGACTAAAGGCCGCCGGGTTTAGGTTTTAGCCCCTAACCTGGTTCCCCTAACCTGGTTACTTTTTAAGTTGTATTGTTTTATTTCTTTTGTGTTTTATTTTAATTTTGAAGGAGTTTCACATATTCTACGGTATACATGCATGTGAATGTACAATTTCAAACAAATTTGACATTAGAACCAAAAAGAATTCAAGAGGAATATACAATAATATATATTCAATATCGGACGACCACATATACAATTTTGAACAAGTTTCCATACATAATTTATAAGTGCATATAAAGTTCTACGTCCTCTACATAGTGTTCTCCTCTAGGATCGATGACTTGGTTCGCCAACCATCCAGCTAGTTCCTCTTGAATTGGTCGGAAGCGAGCTCTGGACTAAGCGTCGCCCGGAGGTTAATCCTCTTGAGGTTGTTCTCAGACGGCTCCCGCTGTGGTGTATCTCCGGATCCTCTCACAAACATAGTATCCACATAGATTGGTCCCCGGTGGCTGAATATCCCCAGCGCAGTCTTTGCCCTTTTAAATTGCAGCTCTTTTTTAAATTCACCGACCTTTTGATCTACGAACGTCTCCAAACCCTACGAGGCAAAGAAAATTAAATGAACAAGAGAGTTATTAATAATTACTTTTGATATTAGGAAATGATGAACTAAATAGGCCGATCGATATAGAGCGCAAATGAATGAAAATAATTACTTTTGCATCATTTTTCTCATGTCGCCCAAAGCGCCGAATCCATATTCAGAGAGTCGTGGACGAGAACTGTGGAGTTATGAATTTGAATTACTAGCAGAATCCAGTGGAACCTGTGGACACGATACACGCACGATCATGCATAACTCATCGATTAGCCACATACCATGCATGGAGTAAACAAAAGAGAATGTGCTCAAGACAGAAACACTCACCCAAAATGGTAAAGAAATAGAATATCACTTTTGAGTTCCTGGTTTGTAAGAAACCGCCACAGGTCTGCCTCCACGTCCCTGGGGTGGTGTTCTAACGTATATGAATTAACGATGTGTGGGTCAATGAACCCAACATCATGGATGAGCCTTATTCGCATTTCCGCTTCTTCAATCTGCATAATAGCGTACACAACAAGATAGTTAGGACAATATATATATATATATATATATATAGTGCGGCAATGAACGAGATGGGGTAGAAATTAATAAATCACTTACAGAACATAGCGAGCTGTGCAGATTGAACAGCTGGAACAATTCATTCCGTTGAATTGTTATAGAGTAATGTTTGAAGTGATGCTCGGGTCTAACATCCGCATAAATATAGTCTCCGGCGTTTTTAAGTTTTATGTAACCCTTGTACCAATTTAGCAGACCTTTCATTTGTCGAGGTAGATCCTCTTCCTGCGCAGGCTCGACGAGAGGACCATCCTTCACATATCCAAATACTACGTCCTTCATTGCCACGTCATCAAGGCCTAATGCTACCTAAGTCTGCCGCTTGTTCTTTGGCTTTCGCTACAGTCAATCCCTGTGCTGCCGCAGCTGCTATGACATCGGGGGCTTCGTCCTCCGGACCTGCGGCTTTCACTATGAGCGGGGGGATCGATTGTTTACTTTGTTTCCCGAGCTGGGCAACTTGTTTCCCCCTTTCTAATTTTTTCTCGGCCTCCTCAAGGCTTTCTTCTCTTCTCCGCCTCCTCCGCTTCCTCCTGAACGTGAGTGCTTGCCTACGAAGTTCACGTTCATAGTCGTCAGGGAGATTCTTCGCGGCTTGGGACGGTGTGTTCAAAAATGTCTTAGCCCACTTCTTTTGCTCATCGAAAAATGGCTTGGGCTCGCCCTCTATTTTCTTCTTGCAGCTCGCCTTCCATTTAAATCAGCAGCCGCGCCGCCTCGACTTCCTCGGCACTACATTCCCAAGACCTCTTGGTGAGAGGCTTAAGTGATGGCTCGGTATCTTTGTGGTTGCAGGTACGTAAGGGTCCGGGTTAATAACCCACACTTCTTCGCCGGAGGTGGATTGGGGCGGCGTCGATCACCCGCCGGACGAGGGGGGGGCGGCGTGCCCGCCGGAGGTGAATTGGGACGGCGTCGGCTTACCCGCCGGAGGTGTAGGTGAGCCACCACCACCATCACCGCGCCGCCACCACCAGGAGGGTGGACTTGTTTGCCTTGGCGCCTCGCCTGGAAACTTGATAAACTTCTTATCCATGAACTGGCGCTTGACATCTCCAAGTCTTGTCGCCCCTTCGGGTGTAGCAATGTCAATGTCTAGGTCCTCAAACCCTTGGACTATCTCCTCCACCGTGACACGAGCATAGCCATCTGGAATGGGGTTGTTGTGGTGGAGTGCTCCAGGTGGTAAAGCACTGGTGGCTACCTTCATGGACATGTTCCCGATAGGATAATACAGATGACATGCTTTCATCTCCTTTATATCGTCCACGGGGTAGCGAGGAGGCTCCGGTGCAGTAACTTCGACCACCAGAGGCTCCGGTGCAGTAATTTCGATCGTCGGTGCACCGCCGGTGAGGCCTCCGTGGAAGCCACGCTGCTTCTTCTCTGGCTTCCGAGATCCATTGGATGATCTTCATGCTGGCCCGAGCTGCATCTCTTTCGGCTACTAGTACACTCACGGTTTTCTTCATCACATCCATTTCCGTTACCAGCTTCGCCACAACATCTGCATCCCGATCCATCTTTCTCTTACGGCTTCTGTAACCGTACGGGTCATCGTTCTGGGAACCCTACTTTCCACGGAATGTCCCGGGCATGCCTCGTACACGTCCTCCGTGTTCGGGATTCCCGAGGGTTTGTCAGGGTGTCGTTCTCTCTGTTGAACTTGATCCTCCCTCTTGAGCATCCCTCATTGCCTCAATAAGCTTTTGGGTGGGTTTAATTATTTTGCCCCGATAAACACACTCCCCTGTCTCCGGGTTCAGCGATCCCCCATGCCCGTACCACCAGCTTTTGGCCCTTGGGTCCCATCCCTCCGTACCTGGACGGATTCTCGCGCCCTCAGCTCGTTCTCCATCTTCTCCCACCTAGGCCAAAAGCGATACCCTCCTGGCCCCATAATATGATTGTACTCCTTCTTGGCCGCATTCTTCTTATTTTTTCGACATTTCAAGGAACTGCTCCGATTTCTTTTGCTTCACAAATTCTGGCCAATCATGTTGCAGTTTCTCATATTGTCCTTTGAAATCCGGAGTCTTGCCCTGCTTGACAAAGTCATGGGCTAGATTTTGCTTGTATTTCCGGAATGCGTCGGCCATCTTAGAAAGAGCGAACTGTTTGACTAGCTTGCACCTCTCCTTGTTTTCTGAATCTTGTTACCCGCCTCATCGGTATTCCGGAGGTAGAACGAAATGTTCTATAAGCTTCTTGAAGCAATCTTTTTTGTCCTCTTATCGACAAAAGTGAAACCAAGACGTGCCTTCTTTGGCTCATTCCACTCTGGACGGTGATCGAGACGTTCTCTCTAACAACGGCTCCGCATTGGCTGATAAACTTGGTGGCGTTCTTGCTGGGCTCCAGCGGCCTGCCGGTTGCTTCGTCGACAACCTCGATGGTGCATGTTTCATTTGGTTTGATCGTCTTGGTTGCGCCACGCTTTGACGACGACGTACTCGATTTTTTCGACGATCCGGCCGAGGGCTAAAATAAGAAAGAGAGTCGCGCGCGTTAGTACACACATATTTATTCAAATCAGTAGTTTGTATCACCAGAGGCTCAATGTATATATATACCTCGGCGCCGACGTTTCTTCGGCATCATCTTGCTGACGGCGCCCTTCATCTTCACCGTCAAGGTTCAGATAAGAAGAGATATCATCTTCTTGTCCGGTCGGCACATATGGAATATCCCCTTTTATGATGCCGAATATATGGTCTTCAACGTCCAGATCATAGTTGTCTAGAATCGGGTCAGCTCTATCGTCCGCCATATGTAAGTCCTGAAAACATGTAGTCAAAACAAAATTAATTAGAACATGGAGTAGATGAAGGCGAGAGGGGGACGCAGTGAGCGTGACGAGAAGACCGGTGGCGGTGGCGAAAGGGGACGCAGTGACGTGACCGAAGACCGGTGGCGGTGGCGAATTGAAAGCGGGACGCAACCGCGTGACCGAGAGACCGTGTGGCGGTGACCGAGAGAGCGGTGGCGGTGCCGAGAGAGCGGATATTTTTTTTCTTAAGTTATTTTTTTTCTTAAGTTATTTTTTCTTAAGTTATTTTTTTCTTAAGTTATTTTGGTTAAGTTATTTTTTTCTTAAGTTATTTTTTAAGTTATTTTTTCTTAAGTTATTTTGGTTAGTTTTTTTTTCTTAAGTTATTTTGGTTAAGTTATTTTTTTCTTAAGTTATTTTGGTTAAGTTATTTTTTTCTTAAGTTATTTTTTAAGTTATTTTTTTCTTAAGTTATTTTGGTTAAGTTATTTTTTTCTTATTTTGGCTAAGTAATTTTTTTCTTAAGTTATTTTTTTCTTAAGTTATTTTGGCTAAGTAGATTTTTTCTTAAGTTATTTTTTTCTTAAGTTATTTTGGCTAAGTAGATTTTTTCTTAAGTTATTTTTTTCTTAAGTTATTTTGGCTAAGTAGATTTTTTCTTAAGTTATTTTTTTCTTAAGTTACAAATTAAAAAAAAACGGCCAGAGAGGCGGCCGGCCGGGCGCGCCCCTGGCCATCTCCTCTCTGCCGGCGGCCGGGCGCACTGCGCGCGGCGCGCGCGGCACGCCCCTACTGCGGCGGCGGCGGCTGGCGGAGGCGGCGCGTTAGAGTGGCGGCGGCGGCGGCTGTCGGGCACGGCGGCGCGGCGGCGGCGCGGCTGTCGCGGGCACGGGCGCCGCACGGATCGATCGAGGAAGGGCGCGGCACGTACGGCGAGGGCGCGACGGGGGTGCGGCGACGTTCGGCGGCGAGGACGACGACGCGGGTGCGGCGACGTACGGCCGGCGAGGACGGCGACGAGGGCTAGGGGTGGATAACGAGGCTCGCGACGTTAAGGCCGGCCGTTAACCGCGGGATTTTCGCCGGGTTTTCGGTTCCCGCGGAAAAATACCCTTTAGTCGCGGTTGGCGAGGCCAACCGCGACTAAATTTTCAAATTACTTTTCTTTTTCAAAATGTTAAAAGTACATATAATATATCAATAAATTCAGAAAAATAAAACTAATTCATTTCAAAATCTGAAAAATACAAATAATATATCAAAAAATAAAGAAAAATAAAACTAGTTCATTTAAAAATCTTAAAAATACATATAATATATCAATAAATTCAGAAAAATAAAACTAATTCAATTCAAAATCTTAAAAATACATATAATATATCAAAAAATTCAGAAAAATAAAACTAATTCAATTAAAAATCTTAAAAATACAAATATTATATCAATAAATTCAGAAAAATAAAACTAATTCATTTAAAAATCTTAAAAATTCAAATAATATATCAAAAAATTCAGAAAAATAAAACTAATTCATTTAAAAATCTTTCCGCCTCCCTCTTCCCACCAGTTCTTCGGCCGCCTCTGTCTTCTCGTTGGCCCCCTCTTCCCGCCTCTTTCTTTCCGCGACCCCTCTTCCCGCCTCGTCTTCCCGCCATTTCTTCTGTCTTCCCGCCTCTTTCTTCCCGCCACTTTCTTCCCGCCACTTTCTTCCCGCCACTTTCTTCCCGCCCCTGTCTTCCCGCTCCCATTTTCCCCGCCATTTCTCACTACATATATGTAGCCCGGCTTGGCCAGCATTATCACATCTCTACAATCTCTCATCACTCTCTCATGGCTTCCACCGCACCCACTCTAACCTACCAGGGTGGAGGAGCTTTGCGCCTCGAACTACCCTTGCCCACCGGGCTCCGCGTCCTGCCCGGCTGGAGCCTAAGCGCCGGCGGCGTGCGGTCCCTCGTCCCTCACTGCGCGCGGGCGGCCATCACGAACCACTACCTCGACCTCACGCCGGAGCAGCGGATGAATCCCGCTGGCATCCCGATAACCAACATACTTGGGACGCCTTCTTCATCAATCGGCGTGAGAGGCGCTCGCCCGGTATGAGGAGGACGGTCTGCCTCCTGGAAACTTCCACGAGGCCGGCCGTCGGTTATGGTGGTACGGCCGGACTCTGCAGAGCGTCATGGACTACATCACGGCCGGCGATATCCCCCGCGCGCGCCTTCACTGGTGCCCGCAGCAGCGACAGCAGGCAGCGCGCGAGCAACTAAGGCGACGACTACCGTACAACGGCGGCGGCTATGAAGACTACGAGTATGCATATTATACGCCTAGGCAGGAGTATGACTAAATCACTCCAAATTTCATGTATGCAGGAGTATGACTTAGTCACTCCAAATTTCCTGTATGCAGGAGTATGACTTAGTCACTCCAATTTTCATGTATGCAGGAGTATGACTTAGTCACTCCAAATTTCATGTATCATCAGTGCTATCTCGAGTCAATTGAATCATTCGAAAATGGACACCAAACACATCACGGGTAATATAATTCACATGATTCATTCAACAAAGTTTGGTACAATAATAAATTATTACACATCATTTCTTCCCTTGTGTCCCTGCTTGCTTACGATTGTGCCGTATCCATGGAGCATCCTCATCATTTAACTTAATGCTTGGGTCGGTGTTCACTTTGAAGGGCGGAATTTCAGCAAACATATTATAATCTTCGACATGTCTGTCTTGTCCTCCACTCCCACGATGTTTCTTTTCCCTGAAAGAACAATGTGGCGCTTTGGATCATCGCATGATGATCGTTTTCTTATCTTTCCGTTTCCTCGGTTTGCTACTCATGTCCTTCACATAGAAAACCTGAGCGACATCTTTCGCTAGGACGAATGGTTCGTCAAGGTAACCAAGATTGTTGAAATCCACCATTGTCATTCCGTATTGCTGGTCCACCGTTACCCCACCTCCGTTAGCTTGAACCATTTGCAGAACAAAGGGACCCTAAAGGAGGGTCCATAGTCAAGTTCCCATATCTCCTCTATGTAACCATAATATGTGACCTTTTGCCCATTCTCGGTTGCTGCATCAAAGCGGACACCACTGTTTTGGTTGGTGCTCTTTTTATCTTGGGCGATCGAGTAAAATGTATTCCCATTTATCTCGTACCCTTGGAAAGTCGTTATAGTCGAAGATGGTGTCTTGGCCAACATGTACAGCTGATCTACAACCTTATTGTCACTCATTAAATGTTTTCTCAACCAACTGCCGAAAGTCTCCATGTGGGCCTTCCTAATCCAGGATTCAGGCTTCCCGGGTTGTCCGAGCGTAAAATATTCTTGTGTTTCTCAAAGTACGGAGCCAACAAGCTGGAATTGGCCAGAACTGTGGTGTGCTTCAGTGGCCGTCCATACATATCGTTGATTTCCTTCCGATCGTGCCTTTTCCACTTAGTCTCCCTCGTGCCGCGATTGAGGAAGACCAAACGGTCAGGAACAAAGTCAACACAAAACTCAATTACCTCCTCATTTCCATAGCCCTTGGCGATGCTTCCTTCTGGCCTAGCACGGTTACGAACATATTTCTTTAATACTCCCATGAACCTCTCGAAGGGGAACATATTGTGTAGAAATACAGGACCGAGAATGGAAATCTCATCGACTAGGTGAACCAGGAGGTGCGTCATAATATTGAAGAAGGATGGCGGGAACACCAACTCGAAACTGACAAGACATTGGACCACATCGTTCTGTAACCGTGGTAGAACTTCTGGATTGATTACCTTCTGAGAGATTGCATTGAGGAATGCACATAGCTTCACAATGGCTACTCGAACATTTTCCGGCAGGAGCCCCCTCAAAGCAATCGGAAGCAATTGCGTCATAATCACGTGGCAGTCGTGAGACTTCAGGTTTTGGAACTTTTTCTCCGCCATGTTTATTATTCCCTTTATATTGGACGAGAAGAGGGACATCTGCTCAGGCATTCAAAAAAGATGACCTTCTTCTCTTTGGTCGAGCGTACACGACCTTGAAACCGTTCCGGATACAGGTCATCGGTCTTTCAAACTTTGCTGGTCTGTCGTGCTTCCTTTGTATCATTTGACTTCCCATACACGCCCAAGAAGCTTAGGATGTTCACGCAAATATTCTTCGTAACGTGCATCACGTCGATTGCAGCGGACTTCTAGGACTTTCCAATATTCTAGCTCCCAGAATATAGATTTCTTCTTCCACATGGCTACGTGCCCGTCAGCTCCCTTCGGAACTGATTGTCCGCCAGGACCCTTTCCAAAGATGACTTTCAAATCCTTGACCATATCAAATACCTCAGCACCAGTGTGTTCCGCAGGCTTCGGCCGGTGATCAGCCTTGCCGTTGTAATGCTTGCCTTTCTTTCTTACTGGATGACCTTTCGGAAGAAATCGACGATGCCCAAGGTACACGTTCTTCTTACAATTTGGCAAATGTACACTTTGAGTCTCATGTAAGCAGTGCGTGCATGCATTGTATCCCTTATTTGACAGTCCCGAAAGGTTACTAAGAGCAGGCCAATCGTTGATGGTTACGAAAAGCAACGCTCGTAGGTCAAATTCCTCTTCTTTGTGCTCATCCCACACACGGACACCAGGTCTGCCCCACAGCTGTAAAAGCTCATCAACTAATGGCCTTAGGTACACATCGATGTCGTTGCGGGTTGCTTCGGACCTTGGATGAGCACCGGCATCATAATGAACTTCCGCTTCATGCACAACCAAGGAGGAAGGTTGTAGATGCATAGAGTCACGGGCCAGGTGCTATGGCTGGAGCTCTGCTCGCCAAAAGGATTCATGCCATCCGTACTTAGACCAAATCTTATGTTCCTTGCGTCAGCTGCAAAATCTTTGAACTCTCTGTCGATCTTTCTCCATTGCGTTCCATCTGCGGGGTGTCTCAACTCCCCGTCCGACTTACGGTCCTCTTTGTGCCATCGCAACAACTTGGCATGCTCTTTGTTCCTGAACAGACGTTTCAACCGTGGTATTATAGGAGCATACCACATCACCTTGGCGGGAACCTTCTTCCTGGGTTTCTGGCCCTCAACATCGTCACCAGGGTCATCGCCTCGATCTTATAACGCAATGCGGTGCATACCGGGTATTCATTCAAATTCTCGTATTCACCGCGGTAGAGGATGCATCGTTGATGCATGCATGTATCTTCGAACCTCTAAACCTAGAGGGCAGACAACCTTCTTTGCTTCGTACGTACTGGCGGGCAACTCGTTATTCTTTGGAAACATATTCTTCAACATTTTCAGCAAGTCTTCAAATGCCGAGTCAGCTACACCTGCTGTGCCTTCCATTTCAGCAAATCCAGTGTGCAGCCCAGCTTTTTCAGACCATCATCGCATCCGGGGTACAGCCTTTTCTGTGATCCTCTAACATGCGATCCAAATTCTCCCTCTCTTTTTCAGTTTCGCAGCGACTCCGTGCATCAGCAATGGTCCGACCAAGATCATCAACGGGATCATCACGTGCCTCTTCTTCACCTTCCCCTTCACCTTCAGCATCCTCCATGAAAGTATCACCGAAATGAGCAAGATAGCTTTCATCGATGAAATCATCCCCTTCTTCATCTTCTTCCATTATAACCCCTCTTTCTCCATGCTTGGTCCAACAATTATAGCTTGGCATGAAACCGTGCCGAAGCAGGTGTGAACATCTCTTGAGGAAGAGTAACCCTTCTGATTCTTACATTTAACACATGGACAGATAACAAAACCCCCTGCTTGTTCGCATTAGCCACTACGAGGAAATCATTCAAACCCGTACTGAACTCGCCGGAGAGTCGGTTACCGTACATCCATTGTCGATTCATCTGCATTATTATAATATAAAATATATAATTAACCATCATGCATTTGTTAAACTAACTAGCTACAAACAATATAAATTAAACAATGAACTACACACACATGCACATTTTATCAACGACACATCAAAGGTTCAAGTTGTTAACCGCGATCGAGGAGGAAAAAATAAATGAGAAAGCTCAAGTGTGGCTCCAACACTTCATATCATGTTTGTTTCATGCTCTTGGGGCATTTCATCAAACACCTTATGTGCATAAGAGGAACCAAAAGCAAACCTAACACCCACTTGTGAAGCTTGTGAAGAAAATGGCACCAAATGGCTAAGTGTTGGCTGCTGGGTGGGTATATATAGGGGCGGCTTTAGCCGCGGTTGGCCAGCCAACCGCGACTAAAGGCCTTCAACCGCGACTAAACCTTCGGGCACCTTTAGTCGCGGTTGGCCGGCCAACCGCGGCTAAAGCCCCCACGTGCAACGGCTGGCCACCGAGCGCCCCGCCCAGCCTTTGGTCGCGCCTCCCGAACCGCGACTAAAGGTACCATTAGTCGCGGTTCCTTTACCTTCGCGACTTATGGGGCTCACCGGAAGCCTGTTTTTCTAGTAGTGGACGGCGGCGCGAAGGGGGCCGCGGAGGAGAACGCGACGGCGTCGCTGGCGGCCGCGCGAGCGGCACAGTGCGGCGGAGCGTTCGCCGCTGCCAGGAGGAGGTGCGGGCGGCGCGGATCTACGACGCGGCGGCACGCAGAAGCGGCGGCGGCGGAGTCGACCGGCGGCGGCTGGATTTCGCGCCGGTGGTAGGTGGGGAAATGAAAGCGGGCGCGGGGAGGAATTTTCCAGCCGTTGGCTTTTTCGCGCTTGGACGAGCGATGCGCGCAGCCGACGCGCCGATATGCCGCTCTGGATTGTGCAAAAGCCGCGCGCCCTAAAAAATTTACAGCGCCGCGCCGTTTACCGCGCCTGCTGGAGCGCCACATTCTGTCCCGCGCGCTATATCGGACGTTTTTATGCCGCGCGGCCTATATAGCGCGTCTGTTGGAGATGCTCTTATTGAACTTCTAGGCGCGCGTAACCCTTTTTTTTTCTCCGAGTGAAAGCTAGAAGGAACCTGAATTATACTACCCATTTTTTATTATAAAGGGCACCCTTTTAATATGAAAAAGATACAAAATACAGCTAGTCTCTACACCAACTCAATATCAAGAGCAAGTCAAGACCTCGAGGATGCATACAACCAAACTATTGATGAAAAAAATTAGGACAACATATTTTTTTGGATAAAGGACAACATATTAATATGAAGAAAATATAAAGTACACGTAGCCTCTGCACTAACTCAATATCAAGAGCAAGTCAAGACCTCAAGGTTGCGCATAAAAGAATTATTGATGAAAAAAATTAAGAATCTATGTGTTAAGCTGGAGCACATCAAGCACCACTCGAGGCAGCACACATGCTTCGAGAAAGGCCCTCCAATAGCAAGTGTCGTCGTTCCTGGATTCAATCAGAAAATACTAGATCATGTTTTCACCTCCGAGAGCATGTTTGAGCAATCTCCATACAATGCCTTCAACAAGGTAGCAATGAATAAGCACCACCATTGCCCGGTACAAAACCAAGAGGTTTTCACCTGGAAACTCAAGACTCGTACTCAGCCGCCCTACGTTTCCACTAACACAAAGCCATCGCCTTCATACCTCCTAACCTAGAAAGTGACAGACACAAACTAAGCACCCAAACACTTACAACATCTTGAGGGTTTGCTATGGTCGGAAAGTTCGACCATCCATCCAAAGGAAGGGCAAGCACACGCCATGGACCCAAGATGGGATATCTATGGCATAGAGTGCTTTGGTGAGCAAGGCCAAGGGAAACCTTTTGTCATCACCGAACATATCCTCCCTGCCGCATGATCAACAATGTCACAGACTGGCTCGAGAGATGGAGCGAAACTGGCTCTGCCAGATATCCTCTGGCTGCCTAGTCATTGCAGCACTTCGTCACCTTCTCCGGTGGTTGCAGACCACATCCTCATCCACTAGGATGTTCCTTGCATGTGTTTCTCCCTACAAACTTCACCTGCGCGGATCGGAAGGAGAAATATACCGGCAATCATAGCCGCATAACATCGGCTGCACTTAAGGGTGGGAAAAAAGTGAAACCGTGCAAAACCGGCCAAACCGGCTAGTGAGGTCCTAGTTCATTTCCATTCACAATCTCAAAACATACTTCCAATCTAGTTATAAAAATTGAACTAACCCAAACCGGTCAAACCACTCAAACCGCGTTTGCCCACCCCTAGCTATACTAGGTATCTTCCCAATTGGGTCTTAGCGAGTGCATGCTTTCGAGGACGACACGTACGCCCAGCAACCATGCACGTCAATCTGCCGCGATGATGCATAGGCCCAACAATGGCCATCCTATTTCAGCGCCGCCTCATCTCGCACCTCCGCATGCCTCCCACCTTTGCCGCTTCCCTCCTTGCCACCATCTGCCATGTCCCTCCAGCTTGAGCTTGGATCCACGTGGAGGCTCGCCGCCGCCGTCAAATGCACGAGCATTGCTCAGTGCCGTCATCCTGCAGCGGTGAGATGGGGAAAGGTCGAAGGAGACTCTCGGTGGATGGGATTTCGTTCGCCACCCGTGTCACACGTCCGGACGACGTGGCCCGAGGGGCCATTTTTTCTAACTACCAATTGTTCAAAAATCTCATCATAGTGGAAGTATCATGTATTTTTTATTCATGCTAAAAAGCTGATGTGGCTTTTCAATTATTGATGAGAGAGGTCACAGTGGTATCGTAGGTAAATACCGTATGACAACATGTATAACAAGAAAAACTATTGTCAAATAGATCTTTACACAATTTTGCAGGAAGATTCTACAAAATAATAGATATAATAAAACTATAATATAATTATATTATTACATGCATTATAGATATAGTATCATATAATAGTATCATATGCATGACACTAGTATATAATACGGAGTACTACCCATTATAGCTAGCCTTATATATCATGGCGGCGGATCCTCCCCCAACTTCCCAACGATCCATATGATTCATCCAACGACCCGGCTGCGTCTCATATTTCATAGTCCTTTCGTGGATCATGAGGAGCATAATCAAATGGCGCCTCTGTAACCAGTGAGCGGCAGCCGAGGCAGTTGTTTATGGACGCGCTGAGGTTTCAGGCTGGGCAACCTTGAACCTCCACGAACAGCTGGGTACGGCCAAGACAAAGTCGCCCCGTACGTCGTCACGGGGTCGAGTAGAACAGTTATTTAACTAATCGCTGCCAATTAGGGGTCAAACTCGTCACTGAGCTCTCTGCTTAATTAATTGTTAGATCAGACGCAGAAAGTCTTCCTCTGATCGTCTGATCGAAAGTTCCAAGAGCCGGCAAATATTCCCCTGAATATTTAGCTGGGGGCGAAACAACCGGCAACTTCAATTCCCCGCGGTCATGGCGTTCACATGGCCTCAAAACATTGGCTGGCTAGCTACCTCCACCAAGCTCGAGCCTGAAGCAGACAAGAGAGAGAAAGATCAGAATCATCGTTGATGATGATAGAACAAAGTTAGAAATTTCACCACGACGAACTTAATTCGACACTTCGTGGTCAAGGAAACACACTACGTCGGTGCACATTGGTTTCGGGATGGGATGATGACTCTTTGTCAATGCATCCATGGCTAGTAATCTGCACTTGGCATATACATGCGGTTCCATTTCGAAAAAAAAAAGGTGCTTCCATGAGAAATATAGACAAAAGTAGCAAAACGACCACGCCTTTATGACGGGAGAGAGAGTAGAAGCCCAGCCAACATGCATGCCAGGGGAGAGAGAGCTCAACACACATGCACGCACGCATACACACATGAGCTGCCCATAAAAGTTTGTTGAAACTAGAAAATGCAAACCCTTCTCTGAAAGTCTGAAGTGCCCGACACCCATTTTTCATGCTAGGGGCTTATAGCAGAAACAACTTTATTATGTTTGTACTACATGAGATGGTGAAAATGTTACAGTGTTTCTATATAAAACAGGGAGTGATGTTTTGGCACATGGGAGAGCGTATGCTCCCTTTATTTTGAAATGTATGTTAGACACATTTTGAAATGTCAAAAAATTTGAAACAAAAATTTCGCACGTACATCTTCATGTGCTACGCGCTCACAAAGTCGTTTCATGAAAAATCTATTTGTCGTGTGGCGTGTGTAAAAAAGACAAAATTCGGTGCTAAAACAAAGACTTGTCACAAGATAAATTTTCTCTTTTTCACGTAGACTACAAAAAATATCATTTTTTCGTGAAACTTGACAAACACACATATATTATGGAGATGTACTTGTAAATTTTTTGTCAATTTTTTTAATAGTTGTAAACATGTTTTTATGGTAGAGGGCTCATATGCACCCGGGAGCCGAATTGAGTTTGTAATGATCATATTCCTCCTAAAATATTAAAAGGGGTAAAACCGGTAAAAGTTTTCCGGATGAAAATTCACTAAATGAGGGTAATTAGCATCAAAAGAGTGAACTTTGAGGAGAACCAACCTGTGGGTGGATAGTATAGAAGGGCAGTGACACCTCCAGTCCACTAAAGTTTAAATCCTAGGTTTGCCACTTTGGTGTCTCCTAAAGGCGTAATATTCTTCAGTTGCTGACGTTCCCGTCGATAGAGAGCTGCATGTGGTGACTTTGTCAATCTCAGAACCATTTTTTGGACTCATTCTGTCGGAGATACTTAGGGTTAGGATGTGTGTATGCGTTCATTGAGGTGAGTGTATGTACGTATTTGTGAGTGTCTGCATTTGTTCTGTGTTTCGCAAAAAAAGTGAACCTTGTGGTAAAACCCAAATAATTAAACTCATACAAAATTCTACAAGCTACTAAAGGATGATTTCCATGAACAATGGCACATGTAAATTTTATTTAATCACATCAAAGGCTTTCAGAATAGATATATGTTTTCATCTTTGTGTGCGTACCTAATCCCAGCCCGTGACCACAAAGGGGCAATTCAAAAAAAAAAAAAAAGAATCATCCTATGAACAATTCAAAGTTGCACAATTGTAGTTCTATAGAATGAAGTTTTTTGACCATGCTCAATAGAGATCTAACATACGAACCATCCTCTCCATTTTCAGCCCTAACCTGATTGCACAAGTCTCCCCCTTGCAAGAAAACCTTATAAAAAACACATGATGAAGAACCTGGAAGACAGTCAGGTTGACATTTTTTTGTAAGTGGTTAGGTGAGGTATTTTATTGAATACAATTATCGTAACAAATGTGAAAAGTTTGCCCAAAATCAGAAAATTTACCATCCTTCACAGTGCATCTTGCCGTAGAACTCTCGAACTCAATCAGAAAAAAATGTACTTCCACAAAAAAGATCCTTCTAAGCGATTACGAGGAAAATTTAGTCTATTAAAAGGTTTATGTAGATTCTTTATTTTGGATATCAATGTTCATCACTCCAATCCTACCCTGCTCTTTTGGCATACAAACATTTTTCCAATCAGCTAGGGCATGCCCTTTCCATGGATGTTAGTACCTCTCCAAATACAATTTCTCATATACTTCATAACATGTTACTTCACAATCAGAATAGTATCCTTGTTCCACATACAGAAGATAGTCGTGAATTATAAACCTTCATATTTGATACTCGCTATGCAATAAAAGAAAGCCGTGTGCATTGTTTCGATGCAGAGGCTAGGGAGATGCTCCCAGTTCGAAAAAAGAACATAAATAAGATAGAAATTGAATCCAACATAGATCTTACTATTTTCAATTTACTTCCATATTTGAGAAAGTTGGTTATTGTAGAAAGCTCTCTTTCACTTGTTTAAACCGTAGGGAGAAAATTGTATGCGAACCATACGGAGCAAACTGTATGCTGCTTCACATTGATTGGCACCATGCAAATAATGGTAGTTTATTTTTAAACCAACAAAGATAGCAAATCTATGCAAAAGGATTTTAAAGACATGAGTTGAGAAGCATCGGCTTATACGATCGCCAAAGTATCATAAACTTACTGCAACAATTGGGAGCTTTATTAAATCCCCCATGATCATTGCCTTGTTTGTAATTGATTGAAGCAAATCAACAACAAGAACAATGAGTAGAGGGGAAAGGAAGTATCAATGTACACAACCCTATTTTACAAGTGATTTTTTTCCTTGTACATTGTTGAGCAAGAGAGGAGAAGTTCCAAGGCCGATGCAACCTGGTTTATCCATTTTTGTTTGAAGCTTTCAGCGTCAAGATTTTTAAGGATTGGTTTAGTCTTAGCTTTGTAAAATTTATTTTCAAAATCCATTTCAACACTAAATTCCTTTCATGGCATTGATAAATATATATCCATAAGCCCAAACTAAATAATGATAAATGGACTTTCTTTGAGGCAACTATATGTAATTAATGTGCAGAATGTGTTGTATAATTTTCCACTACCTATTGGCAAGAAGTCCACCGGTAATCTCGAGCTTGAATTGAGGAGTAAAATAGGTCTAAAGTCATTTGGGATGATAGGACTTGGAAATTTTGAATGAGGCAGATAAACAAGGAATCCCTATCATTATAGAATTATTGGATGAACATTTTAACATTGTTCTCGATTATGTTCCAACAATACTTGATAAATTTATTTTTAAAATAATGTGCCCCAAGGATTTTTCATTAGCCAAAGACTTGATCATTACATTAATCTCATCCTCTCAAAATGACTCCTCAAGGTGTTAGAAGATTTTTTTCTTCATATTTTGAGCAAAGAGGCCAGATAAATTTAAATGCATTGAATGATCTCTAGTTCGACCCATCCTTTACTTAAAAGGTTACTAAAGAATTATAGTTTTTCCATCATCATATCCTTATTTTGGAAAAGGGTGACGTGAATGTTGCAGTATACCCTTCACATGGGAGTTGTTTCTGTTTTCATTTGGAAGCTGCAGACATGTTTTCCCCTTTTAGTTTTCCAAGTTTTGAGTTTTTTATCGTCTATGTTTCCCGTATTTCTTTGTATAGTTTATATCATTGCGCATAGACTAAAATACACAATTGGGTAGTTGCATTTTTTATACCTCGATGTACATGCTTTTTCTGAAATTGTGTAGAATGGTAGCTTGTATAGTCTTAAGGAAACTGCGCCTAATTGTTTTGGTGTAATTTTGGGTTAAAAATGTGCAGTTTGGTGGTTTCACATTTGTAAGGCCAAAATTGCAGTTTTTTTTTTGTTCTTGTGCAATTTTAGATTTAGAAATGAAGCCTGAATGAAACATATTTTTTGGTACATTTTGGGTTTTGAAGTGTATTTTAGACAACCAGTTATTTTTTAATTAGCAATAACACATAGGGCCGGCAGGTGTGTGAACGGGAGAGAAGGAGAAGGAAGATTGCTTGTACTTGCTGTAGCAATTCTCCAGGCCACTGATGGAAAATTGCTGCTCATACATAGCTCGCCAGATTAAAGTCCCGCCCCGCTTAGCTAAGTGTCTTAAGACAATTGGAATTTTTCCCTTTCTTATTTTATATTTTTTGTTTTGTTTCGTTTTGAAGCTAAGGGTAACCTACCATCCATCATAACTTTGACATTTTCAGCGGTTTCACACAGGTATATATATCCTGAATTCCTGATATTTGCCTATATATACCCCAAGGACAGAGGAAGCAGGATCAGATCACCATACCTGCTCTGCCTTGCAAACACATTCACATCCTTTAGCTCTCTCCTTGCCATTGCACTGCATTGCAGTCTTTCAACCTCGAAAGAGTCCTGTTCCATTTCTTGCGGAAGGGTCGAGGCCATCATGGTTGGCAAGTTGTTGCCCGCTGCTTCGCCTGCCCTGTCGCAGGTGGCGACCTCGGGCGCCCACGGCGAGGACTCCCCCTACTTCGCCGGGTGGAGAGCCTACGACGACGACCCCTACGACGCCGTTTCCAACCCGAGCGGCGTCATCCAGATGGGCCTTGCGGAGAACCAGGTCTCCTTCGACCTCCTGGAGGGGTTCCTGAGGGAGCACCCGGAGGCGGCCGGGTGGGGCGGCGCCGCCGCCGGCTCCGGCGTGGCCAGCTTCAGGGACAACGCCCTGTTCCAGGACTACCACGGCCTCAAAACCTTCCGAAAGGTACGCTGCAGAATACACGCGCTTACGCAAGAGAGTGTGCTCTGCTTTCGGTTGTTTGCCTTGCTTGTGTCGAACGCCGTGGACTGACCCGTCTTGCTTGCAGGCGATGGCGAGCTTCATGGAGAAGATAAGGGGCGGCAAGGCGAGGTTTGACCCTGACCGCATCGTGCTCACCGCCGGCGCGACGGCCGCCAACGAGCTTCTCACGTTTATCCTCGCCAACCCCGGAGACGCGCTGCTGATCCCCACTCCATACTACCCAGGGTAAGCATTAAGCAACCACGCATCCATCAAGCACGCACCTACTCTCTACTGTTCCATTGGCCGCGCACTTGTCCTGACATGCATGGCGCCGTGCAGGTTTGATCGGGACTTGCGTTGGAGGACTGGCGTGAACATCGTGCCGGTGCACTGCCACAGCGCCAACGGGTTCCAGGTCACGGTCGCCGCGCTCGAGGCGGCGTACGAGGAGGCCGCGGCGGCGGGGATGCGCGCCGCCGGCGTCCTGCTCACGAACCCGTCCAACCCGCTCGGCACGACCATGAAGAGGTCGGTGCTGGAGGACGTGCTCGACTTCGTGGTGCGCAAGAACATGCACCTCATCTCCGACGAGATCTACTCCGGCTCGGTGTTCGCCGCGCCGGACCTCGTCAGCGTGGCGGAGCTCGTCGAGTCGCGGCCTGACGTTGCCGAGCGCGTGCACATCGTGTACAGCCTCTCCAAGGACCTGGGGCTCCCCGGGTTCCGCGTCGGCGTGGTGTACTCGTACAACGACGCCGTGGTCACCACCGCGCGGCGCATGTCCAGCTTCACGCTCGTGTCTTCGCAGACGCAGAAGACGCTCGCCGCCATGCTCTCCGACGACGCGTTCGCCGAGGAGTACATCCGCACCAACCGAGGGCGCCTCAGGGTGCGGCACGAACATATGGTTGCCGGGCTGGCACGCGCCGGCGTGCCGTGCCTGCAGGGAAATGCTGGGCTGTTCGTGTGGATGGACATGCGGCGGCTGCTTCTCGGCGGGGGCGGCGAGGCGACCGTCGCCGATGAGCTGAGGCTGTGGGACCTGATGCTGCATGAGGTGAAGCTCAACATCTCGCCGGGGTCGTCCTGCCATTGCTCGGAGCCCGGGTGGTTCAGGGTGTGCTTCGCCAACATGAGCTTGGACACGCTGGATGTTGCACTGGCCAGGATGGGCCGCTTCATGGACAGGTGGAACAAGGCGACAACACAGCATTAGACCAATTCTTCGAAACGAAAACAAAAAACAGCATTAGGCAAGTAAAAGTATTTTTTTTGGCAAATCCATTGCCATTGCAGTCAATTGAGGTAGTTCTCAATCGAGCTTGATGACATCAATTTTGTAACGGGATTTTTCTCTCCAATGGAGAAATGATAATATATTGGCCCTTGTTTTAAATCGTACTATAAAGAGTGGTTAGTTCTTGGAATAGGTCTACTTTACTCTCTTAAAACTATTGTCTTGGTTTACTTAACCGCTGAAAAACGAACCAGGCTTAGTGAACCTCCTATATTATACACGGATGACTTTAACTCTTCACCAGCTCTAGAAAAGCAAATTCGATCATAAAAATTCTCAAAAATATGAAAAAATAAAAAATGTTGGTTATGTAGCAAAATATATTTTCATACAAATATAAGTGTAGCATCAAAAGTAGTAACATGTTTAATCATATTTGTAGACAGGTGGAAATTAATTATTTTTTCTAATAAAAGATTAAAGGTATATATGTTTCTTATTGGACCTTTTCATGTTCTATAGACGTCTTTAAACACTATCTTTCTGAAAACAAGTTGGGGCTAGAGTGCTCGAGGATTATGGTAGAAGTGAATATGACCATATGTTTAGGATGTTTAGGAATGAAAGTTCGCATGTGGGTTGTGGTTTTACATTTTTTGGGTATTAAGTGCTACTATATGTTCTTCTCCATTTATACTTTATTTATCTATATGATTTTTTTTCTTATTTTGTTTAATCAAGTTTTTTCCTATACCCAATAAAATTAATAAAATTAGGTAATTCAAGAAATCTTCTTCCAACTTCAAAAGAATAGACAAACCAAAAAATTGTAATTCAAACAAAATTTGACATTTTCCCTGCATTCCATGTCCTTTACAATTGTGGTTTTGCTGGTAGTTCCTATATTTCATAGTTCCACCTCATTTTGTACATTTATAATTTGAGCAGCCTAATTATTTGGCCAAAGTAGACCAAAACAACCTGTTTCCAGAACCCACCGAAGTAACCAATTTTTTCTAGGTTAGGATTTTTTTGGAATGAATCCCAATCCCCATAGACATATTTTTAAAGATATAAACTACTATGATTAGAGGATCCTATCGCGAGCCTTGCAAAGTCGGTATTTGCATTTCCAAATAGAGTTGAGGCTAGAGTGCTCGAGGATTATGGTAGAAGTGAATATGTGCTAAACCATATGTTTAGGAATGAAAGTCTGCATGTGGGTTATGGTTTTGTATGTATGGGCACCTACTTCATTTATCTATATGATGAAGAAAATAATTTCTGTTGTATTTTGGTTCAACACTATAGAGTGAAGTGTAGTGATCGTATTTTCTTGTTCTTTTGGAATAAAAAAGTATATGTAGGCACTTTAAGTTATTATGGTCCTACTTTGGAAGAATTGATATACCCAAAAATTTGGAACTCAAACAAATTTGTTTTAATGCAAGCAGGAGCCAAACCCATGACCTCTCTAAAGCAGTTCATGTCCTATAGAACGACGATGCAGCTGATAATTTCTATATTTCATAGTTCCACCTCTTTTTTTTACATTTATAATTCGAGAAACTTTGAGCAACCAAATTATTTGGACAAAGTAGACCAATTAACTTGTTTTCAGACCCCACCAAAGTAACCATTTTTGTTTTGCTAGGTTTGGACATTTTTGGACTGATTCCTAACCGCAATAGACATTTCTAAGGATATACTACTACAATAAGTAGATGATCCTATCGTGAGCCTTGCAAAATTGACATTTGCATATCAAAATAAAGGATGCCATTTGGGGCATTAATCAGTATCGAAATAAGCTTAAATAGTACTCTCTTCGTTCATGAATATAAGGCCACATACTTTTCTTGTCAAACTTTGACTAATGATTTGATCTACCAAATATAAGTTATGTGTCATCTATAAATATATCATTGGAAAGTGTTCATTGAAATGTGCATCCGATGATATATTTTTAAATGGTATACAACTAATATTGGTTGAGCAAATTACTAATCAAAGTTTGCCTCAAAAACAAAGTGGCCGTGTATTCTAGAACGGAGGGAGTAGTAGATTTTAAGTGGAGCTAGTGTGCCATGACGTATCGCTTCCATTTGCTTGCAATTGGGATCTACTTTGCTTGTGAGTGGATTATTTCTCTTCCAGTCGCCGTAAGTACTCTCTCTATCCTAAAATATAAAGCCAACACAAATTTTAAGGTAAAATTTTAACTAACAATTTGACCACCAAAATATGTAAGTCATCAAAATTGTACCATTGGATTTATATTTGAAAGATGTTTTCAACAATACATTTTTGATGTCATATAAGTTATATTTTGTTGGCCAAATTATTCGTTAAAGCTTTTTCTCGAACTACAGAGTGACCTTACATAAAAAAAGGATGGAGTAGTAGCTCCCAACAACACATTTTTTATGTCATATAACTTATATTTTATTAGTCAAATTATTGATTAAAGTTTCGTCTCGATCAAACTACGAAGTGACCTTACATACAAAAACGGATGGAGTAGAAGCTGCCAACAACACATTTTTGATGTCCTATAACTTATATTTTGTTAGTCAAATTATTGATTAAAGTTTCGTCTCAATCGAACTACGAAGTGACGTTACATACAAAAACGGTAATACACAGCTAGTGCGAGAAAACGTTGGTAAATGGTAATACACACCTAGGAGAGATGCCAACAAACATAAACTGCCTGATGAGTCGAGAGACGTACGTACGTAACGTACAATTTCGATGATTGGCATCTGTCAAGACAGGCTCTCCGTCGCCAGTCTGGAGCAATGCTCGACACCTCGACAGGTGCAAGACAAGAAGGACACGGGAACCGAGAGATCCCCTGGATCGTCCAAGGCAGCACACACGTCGGAACGCAGGCAGGCAGGCAGCAATATTCTTGTGTTCCGGCATCTCTGCGCGCCAGGTTGGCCATGACACATGAACACGCAGCTTACCAACTAGCTGCACCGCGTCACTCGACAGTGTGCTTTGCTTAACAGCTCATTAGGGACAGGGAAGCTCCGGGATCTCAGGGTTTGTCTGTCAAGTGTTGCATGATCTAGCCAAGCAGGTCTGATTACATCAAGTGATACTGTTGGACAATGGACTAGCAAAGTACGGTATTCAAGAATGTCCATCCGTCCTCTTGTCCTAAGCAAACAAAAGATGCGTGTCAGGTCGATTTTTTTAAAATAACAGATGCAAAAGATTTGTCTCTATCCATTAATTAAGGAGTCTTAAAAAAAGAAATCTCTTTGTTTTAGCTTTCGAAAGAAGTTCTAAAAAATTGGATTATCCGTGATCGATCAAGATTCTTTTGGCAAAAAGACAGTGATGAAAAGAAGTATCGACTGACTATAGGTGGAGTGTGGTTTTGTATTGCTAATATGTAGTCATTTCGTATGTTCCTACCACCAAGGGAGGAGCGAGAGAATTTGGTTACTGGATGAACCGAATGGAGATGGTTGCTCGGAATTCATTTCGTATCTTCCGCTTTGGATCATTTTCTATTAAGGATGAGTTGAAAATTCATTTCTACGAGGACAAGTGGTTGTGCAATGCTACTCTAAGGGAACAATACTCTGCCTCCTACAGTATTGTTTATCACAAAGGCGATGCATTTGCCATGGTCTTGGACTATTTTAAACCGAATGTGGCGTTGAGAAGAGATTTATTTGGCCCCAAGTTGAGATCTCTTGGAATGCCTTGCGTCAGCGGCTGGCTCAAGTTCAATTGTCACATGGGTCATGATGAATTTCGTTGTAACTTACAGTACAATGGAAAATTCTTCATCGACTCCATGTACAAAGCTTTAGTCTTACCTAGCGTACAAGTCGATGACAATATGAAGATTGGAGATGAAGATACCATGAAAAAATAAAATATTTGCTTGGTATCTTTGCCGAGGTGTCATCCTTGCCAAAGAAAACCTTGTTAGACATAATTAGCATGGAAACACAAAGTGTGAATTTTTCATCGATCAGGATGAGACAATCAAACACAGAGGAAGTAGAAAACTCTTTTGGTTCCGATCCGTTCCAAATCGTCTAACTAACAAAGCATAATGAGCGAGGCCAAACCCTTTCGGTTTGGCACGGCGACACTAGACATGCCCGTCCACCTCAGATCGATCATGGCGCTTAATTAGACGAGGTTAGGTTCGGCATGCACGGGCGCACGGTTGGCAGAAGCGTCAGCTCGGCATGATTGGCCCACTATGTACGCACAAGCTGCATGAGCACGCTGGGCTGTTCCTTCTGCTGCCGTGGAAACGGACGAGCGAGTGTACACTTTGCTGTTATGAAGCGGCAGGCTGTGCTTGCACAGGAAGGAATATATCCGACCCATGGTTGAGCTGATGAGCACATAGGCATTGCCACATTTAAGTTGTCAAAATCACGATTCAATCATTCAGTCATCCATGCAGTATAGGTATGACATGCTCTAAATATATTTGTCGTAGATTTAATAAATCTAGACGGATTTTAGCCTATATTTTTCCTAATTCTACGACAAGTGTTAAGGGCTGTAGGAGTTTTTTTTTTTTTTTTTTTTTTTTTGCACCAGATGGCTCATTGGTTTGTTTGCAGAAGGTAAACGACTGCCAACCTTAGGTCGCTGCTGGCTACTGCCGTCTAGGGTGGTTGGGCTCCATGGAGGAAGAGGTTGGACAATGGGTGAAGCTCGAAGCTAATGAAAAGTAAGGGTGACCTGAAAAATCTATCTTCGATGTTGAGATGGATGCCTGGTTCGATGTTGTTCTTACGGTATCAAGGTTGCTGTAATAGAAAAGAGTGAAGCGACCGCAGAAAGTGTTGTTATCAAGTTTCAGTAAATTGTATATAGTTCCTGTTTGGACTAGATGGTGGTGTGATTTTGGGAGACTGGGAAACAAAAGTAAAACTACGAATTCATCGGTTTCATTTAATGAAATCGGGGGCTAGGGCCTCTCAATTCAAAAAGATATTAGTCATTCAGTTCTGGATTGTGCAAATCGATTGGACCGATTCGAAAATGTCTTTTGTGACAGAAGGCACAAAATTTGCCATTTTTATTGAAAAAGAAGAAGTTTTTAGAAGTTTTACAATCCCCATCTTGGCGAAAGCCAAGACCAAATATTGAAAGACTGCTCTCGTGGCATTACATTATTTAAAGCTTTTGCACCGTCAAGGCAACACAAAAGCTGCCTCTTCTTTTATTTTCGAAACTAGCATGTTAACGGTCATGGATTTGTTCCGGAAACCCCTGAGCGTTTCTCTCCTTCCAAATTTCCCAAGAGACAAGAATTGCGAGCAAAGCCATGGCCTTCCTTGTATCGGCTCTTGTGAATCACCTCGGTCCACCAAATCTTCACGGTGTGAATGCCATGCCAATTTATTGGGTTAATATTTAGGCCTAGCATTGTGTTCAAATTGGACCAAACCCGATGTGAGAAGCGGCACTTGAAAAGTAAGCGAGGGCCCGTCTCTTGTTGTTGATTGCATAGCTTGCAAAACCCACAATTTTGCCATCCTCTTCGAGCAAGCCTATCCGCCGTCCAAATTCGTTTTTGAAGAATCAACTAAGAGAAGAGCTTACACTTAGTAGGAGTCCAAGGTTTCCAAACCAATAGAGGCATTGTGGACGAGGTGAGAGCCACACATTGCATCTTGTATGTCTTTTTTGCAACTAGCAACCATCATTTGTGAGCTTACAAGTGATAGAACCACGAGTTTGAGGGTCCAAGTGCACGTAGGCAAGCTTCTCCCATAGCTTGTAAAATTGTGCGATGCGGTCAAAGGAGAGTAGTTAGCTAGTGTTATATTGTGATCCAAATTCATATACAAAAGGGAGGCTAACTTCTGACGAGCGGAGCGAGGCCCCCCCGCGGTACGGATCGTTGCCACCGTCTATATATATTCCCTGTAAGCCGCCGCTAGGGTTTCATCGCATCATTGTACACCCACGGCATTTGTAAACACCACCGAAATAGTGAAGTTTTGCTGGCTGGCGCCCGTGGTTTTTCCCTTGTGTGTTTCAAGGGTTTTCCACGTTAAAATCTCGTGTCCCCTGCAGTGTTTTACTTTTCGTTCTTCGTTTTTGTGCATCTCGATTATAACAAGTGGTATCAGAGCCCGTGTTCTTTGGATCTAGGGTTTACGAGATGTCGTCACTGAAGTTCGATCTACCGCAGCTGGACTACACCACGAGATTTGCTTTGTGGCAAGTGAAGATGAGGGCGATTCTCGCCCAATCTTCAGATCTGGATGAAGCGATCGATGCTTTCGGCGAGAAAGCGAAGGATACCTGGACCGATGCGGAGAAGCGGAAAGACCGTAAGGCTTTATCGTTGATTCAACTCCATCTATCCAATAATATTCTGCAGGAAGTGCTGCAGGAGAAAACCACCGCCGAGTTATGGGTCAAACTAGAGGAGATCTGTTTGTCCAAGGATCTCACGGGCAGATTGCACGTGAAGATGAAGCTGTTCTCGCATAAGTTGCAAGAGGGAGGTTCGGTAATGAATCACCTATCTTCCTGGAAAGAGATTGTTTCTGATTTGCAGTCTATAGAAGTTAAGTATGAGGATGAGGATTTAGGTCTTCTTCTTTTATGCTCGCTGCCTAATTCTTTCAGTAATTTTCGTGATACCATATTATTGAGCCGCGACAAGCTAACTCTCGCGGAAGTTTATGATGCTCTCCAACAAAAGGAGAAAATGAAATCTATGGTGCAGGCTGAAAGTTCGTCCTCCAAGGCGGAGGCATTAGAGGTCCGTGGCAGGCCTGAGCAGCGAGATAACTACTACCACAACAACAGAGATAAGAGCAAGGGCGACAGAGGTCGCTCAAAATCCAAAGGACGTGACAAGTTCTGCAGGTATTGTAAGAAATCTAACCACAATATTGATGATTGTTGGAAGCTGCAGAACAAGGAGAAAAGGAACGGAACTTACCAACCGAAAAATAATGATGGTAATGGTAAGGCTGCCGTTGTCACCGGTAAGGGTGAGGCTGCTGTTGTTGCTGGTAGTGATAGTTCTGATGGAGATTGCTTAGCTGTCTTGGTGCATGTGTTTCACGTGATGATGAATGGATTCTTGATACTGCATGTTCATTTCATATTTGTTGTAACAAAGATTGGTTCAGTTCTTATGAGTCTGTGCAGAGTGGAGATTTTGTGCGTGTGGGGAATGACAACCAGTGCAGCATTGTTGGCATTGGTTCTGTTCAGATCAAGACCCATGATGGGATGACACGCACGTTGACAGGAGTGAAACACATACCCTCCATGGCGAGGAATTTGATCTCTTTGAGTACCCTTGATTGTGATGGGTACAAGTACAAAGGTGGGAACAAACTTTTGAAGGTATCATCAGGTTCTCTCATTATTATGATTGGTGATATGAATTCTGCGAAATTATATGTCCTTAGAGGTAGCACTTTGCCTGGTATTGCTGCTGCTGTTAGTTCTGATGAATCTAGTAAGACTAACCTTTGGCATAAGCGTCTTGGACATATGAGTGAGCTTGGCATGGTAGAATTGGCAAAGAGAGAGCTAATTGATGGCTGCGATTTTGGCAAGCTTGAGTTCTGTGAGCACTGCATCTTTGGTAAGCATAAAAGAGTAAAATTTAATGCTTCCGTTCATACCACCAAAGGCATTTTAGATTATGTACACGCTGATGTTTGGGGTCCATCCCGTAGAACTTCCAATGGTGGTGCTAATTACATGCTTACTATTATTGATGATTACTCAAGGAAAGTGTGGCCATATTTCCTGAAACATAAATCTGATGTTTTTAATGCTTTTAAGAAGTGGAAAGTTATGGTAGAAACCCAAACTGAAAAGAAGGTTAAGATACTCCGTACTGACAATGGTATGGAATTTTGTTCAAATGAATTTGATGAGTTTTGCAGCAATGATGGGATGGTAAGACATCATACCATTCCGTACACCCCTCAACAGAATGGCGTGGCTGAACGCATGAACAGGACCATTATTTCGAGGGCTCGCTGCATGTTGTCTAATGCAAAGATGCATAGAGGTTTTGGGCTGAAGCAGCCTCCACCGCATGTTATCTCATCAACAGGTCACCTTCTGTTCCACTTGATAAGAAAACTCCAATTGAGGTATGGTCTGGTTCGCCTGCTGATTATTCAGATTTGAGAGTTTTCGGTTGCACTTCTTACGCTCATGTTGATAATGGAAAGTTGGAGCCAAGGGCTGTTAAGTGCATCTTCCTTGGTTATGGTTCAGGAGTTAAGGCATATAGATTATGGAATCCTGAAACTAAGAAAATTGTGTTGAGCAGGAATATCGTTTTTAATGAGGCGGTTATGTTTAATGATAGTCCGTCTACTGATATTTCTGATGCTATTGATTCTCCTGATGTTTCTGATGATGAGCAGAATTGGCGTGCAGGTGGAGCACGCAAAGGAGAATGAAAATGTGGTTTGAAACCAACAATGATGATAATGATGTTCCACCTTCACCACCTTTTGTTCAGCGACAAGGACGGTCTATTGCTGCTGACCGCCCTAAGAGAAATATTACACCTCCTACCCGATTAATTCAAGAATGTGATATTGTTGATTATGCTTTGAGTTGTGCTGAACAGGTGGAGCATGATATTGAACCAGCTAAATATACTGAAGCCATTACTTCGGTTGATAAAGAGAAGTGGGTAGGTGCGATGCAAGAAGAGATGCAATCGCTTGAGAAGAATGGCACATGGGATGTTGTGCACTTGCCTAAACAAAAAAAGGCTGTCCGCTGCAAGTGGATATTTAAAAGAAAGGAAGGTTTGTCTGCTAATGAGCCTCCACGGTTTAAGGCAAGGTTAGTAGCAAAAGGTTTCAGTCAAATTCCAGGTGTTGATCATAATGATGTTTTCTCCCCGGTTGTGAAGCATAGTTCTATTCGTGCTTTCTTTGGTATTGTTGCTATGCATGATCTTGAGCTTGAGCAGCTGGATGTAAAGACTGCTTTTCTGCATGGTGAGTTGGAGGAGGAGATATATATGGACCAACCTGAAGGTTATGTTGTGCCTGGTAAGGAGGATCTTGTTTGCAAATTGAAGAGGTCCCTTTATGGTCTGAAACAGTCCCCACGACAGTGGTATAAAAGGTTTGATTCATTTATGCTTACACATGGTTTTGAGAGATCTCAGTATGATAGTGTGTATATCAAGTTTGTTAATGGATCACCTATTTATTTGCTGCTATATGTTGATGATATGTTGATTGCTACCAAGAGCATGAAAGAGATCACTATTTTAAAGAATCAATTAAGTAGTGAGTTTGAGATGAAGGATCTTGGTCCTGCTAAGAAAATACTAGGCATGGAAATTAAAAGGGACAGAAAGTCTAGTTTGTTGTTTCTTAGTCAGGAAAAGTACATTGAGAAAGTTCTTCATCGTTTTAATATGCATGATGCAAAGTCAGTTACTACTCCTATTGCTTCTCATTTCAAGTTGTCAGCTTTGCAATGTCCTAGCTCTGAAGATGATATTGAGTACATGTCTCGAGTTCCCTATTCTAGTGCTGTTGGTTCCTTGATGTATGCCATGGTTTGTTCACGTCCTGATCTGTCATATGCTATGAGTTTGGTCAGTCGATACATGGCTAATCCTGGTAAAGAACATTGGAAAGTTGTTCAGTGGATTTTCAGGTACCTTCGCGGCACATCAAAAGCTTGCTTGAGGTTTGGCAGGATTGGTGAGGGGCTCGCCGGATATGTGGATTCAGATTATGCTGGCGATTTGGATAAGAGAAGGTCCCTCACAGGTTATGTGTTTGTTGGTGGATGTGCTGTTAGCTGGAAGGCTACTTTGCAGGATGCTGTTGCACAATCTACTACTGAGGCTGAGTACATGGCTATTGCTGAGGCAGGTAAAGAGGCTGTTTGGCTGAAAGGTTTATATGCTGATCTTTGTGGAGATAATTCTTGCATTAAGTTGTTCAGTGACAGTCAAAGTGCTATTTATCTTACTAAAGATCAGATGTTCCATGAGAGGACAAAGCACATTGATATTAAGTACCACGCAATCAGAGATGTGGTTGCAAAAGGTAAAGTGAAGGTATGCAAGATTAGTACTCATGATAATCCTGTTGATATGATGACTAAGCCTGTCCTGTGTCCAAGTTTGAGCTTTGCTCAAGCTTGGTTGGTATAACTGTTTAGCCCAAGTGGCTATTGGCGCCAGCAAGTGTTTTCTTTGTTGATTCGGGTGATTGTTGAAGTTCATGCTACAAGGAATTTGTCTCAAGGTGGAGTTTGTTATATTGTGATCCAAATTCATATACTAAAGGGAGGCTAACTTCTGACGAGCGGAGCGAGGCCCGTCGCCGGGTAGGCTTGGGCCGAAGCGTAGCGGATCGTTGTCACCGCCTATATATATTCTGTAAGCCGCCGCTAGGGTTTCATCGCATCATTGTACACCCACGGCGAGAACACCAGAAATAGTGAAGTTGCTGTGCCCTTGTGTGTTGCAAGGGTTTCCACGTTAAAATCTCGTGTCCCCTGCAGTGTTTTACTTTTCGTTCTTCGTTTTTGTGCATCTCGATTATAACAGCTAGGTTTCGTGTATGTGGAGGGTGTTAATGGCGTGATCGATCGATCATGCAGCCTGATAACAGTAGGTGAAATTGCTGAGAATGCACTAGCAGAAGTACCAGGGAATGTAACCATAATGATGTTGGGAGTAGTTTGTTAGCTAGGCACCCAAGTTGATTAGGTACATGCCGGGCAGGGCATACACGTAATTGGTCAAAGCGCCGTAAAGCGTCAGCACCGGCATGATTGACCCATATATGTGTGAACAGTTGATCGGGAACGCTTCTTGTCTGTTCGGCCATTGCCACTTGTGATTAAGCTAGCCGTACAGATGTCCCACGCTCGATCTGAAATGTGGTAATGCTCTAGATCGAATATGTTCTTGTCTCGCAAGGAACGCTTTCCTACCAACTCCTGCGTCGTTGTCCATCGACTATTCCAGATTGCAATGAAGAATCGGGCTTCAACTTTTCAGGTTTATGCGGCGCCAATATGAAGAATCTTGGCGTCACATACGGCTTAAAATGCGCCGTACCTAATCGACATATCAGTGCAAAGCTTGAGCCTGGGATCGATGATGCGCTATATTAGCACAGTGACCGATCTGCGTCTCAAGTTGCTGATATTTTACAGGCAGGAGGTCGCATGATCGATTAATCCATATACATGCATCAAGTTGCAAGTATTTTATGGAAGCATCGAACGCACGATCGGTCTTCTCTGAATGCCATGCAACTGCTACAGCTTATGGGCAATTAAATTAGTAAGATCATTGCATTATTGCATATCGATCTGCTTGGGTGGGGAGGACTTCGATGATGAGACCTCGCATGTACGTAAGTACGTCGTCCTATGTACGTGGGAGAACAACAGACGACACATCTGAGGCAATTTGCCAATAGAAAACTGGTTTACTAGAATGATTAAGGGGTTGTCATATATATGATGCATGCAGCTGAGCTGACACTGATGAATTTGTCGTCGATACTTATGGATCGATGGCGGCAACTGTAGCATCTTTGCACACTTTGTCAAAGGGTCGACGTTGGCATGCACTGATATGCAAGCTAGCTACCTCGTTTAGCGGAGTGTTGAACTGTTAGAGATAGCTACGCATAAATTTGTAAACCCAAATTAACGGTTCTTTACTTGTTGTAGATAGCTACGCTTACTTTTGTAAAAACCGATGAACCGAGTGTCCCTGATGAACTAGGTACGTCTCGTGTGTTAATTAACTAGATGATACCCCGCGCGTTGCTGCGAGATATTTGGCTAAATATATAGAAATATATATCTAATAAGAAAACAAATTCTATTCTGGAATCCATGATTTTACATCTTTGATTTACATTGAACCAAAGGGCAACAGCCCTACTAATGAAAATTCATTAGTATGCATAGAACCAAACATAGTGTATTATTTATTAACCAATAAACACAATGTTACTTATTCTATGAAACCAAAGCCCATGTTCCATCCAACGGTACATGAGTATACAATTTGAGATGAAGATATATCTGGTATCTCTGGTTCTTCGATATCTGTAAATTAGTTGAACATGTCAATGGTGAACAAATGGCAAGACTGTGTAATACAGTACAGATCATTTGAAACTGTTAACTACATGAGCAGCGGAAAAGGCCTTAAGTTGCACTGATTGACGTTTACATCCAGAATTGTAACTTAAAAACTGGAAGCGTTAATAGACCGAGCAGCTAATTTTCACCTTAATATCAATTTATTTAACTTCAAATCGTAGACTTGAATTCCCGAGTGAAGGTGTGTCCCTCTAAGCGTTGTAGAGCAAAAAATCAAAAGGAACTGAAAAGGTAAGAAAACATGATGAGAACTTACAGGAGCTGACAGGCTCAGTTCACAATTTGCAGCTAACTGTAACTCGTACCAATCTTTAGGAAATCAACCAAGAACGAAATCATTCAGGCATGCTTTCCATGCAGAACAGAAGAACATGGAAGGCATAACGTAATACAGCTAGTGATTGAATCTTGGTTTTGTGAGAGATTCCGTAAAATATGTATATGGAAGAGATACATACCTGAAATAATGGACGCCCCCTGAAAATGAATATGGTGACCAGATAACTTTAGGCAGGAAAATGAGCGTTATTTCAAGGGACATTTGTATTGTCATGCAAAAATATGTTCAGTCATTTCCTTACTTTATGACAAAACAAACATAAGTGAGTATATTAGTTTAGAACGATAGCTTCCATGAGGTGAATGGCCAATCGTAGGTTCAGCTAGCTAAAAGAAGCAAGAGTTTCAGACCAAATTAGAATGTATGCAGGTTTCATTGACTGTGATACCGAAACAAAAAACAGGTCGATACTCCTACATGCACAACCCCTGCAGAATTAATAAAGAAAAATAAATTGTCAGGAAATTGAGAACATATTTTGAAGAGACTTTCTATGTTTTCTGGACTGTCTGCAGGATTAGATCGATCTGATATTAAAGGAGAAGAAGGCCAACAAATGTATATGCCGTGGAAAAAATTACCTCTAGTGCGCTGCCTAATGCAGACCAAGTGACCAACTCACAGCTGAAGCTCAGCGTGCGGTTCGGTTGGAACTTGAGAAGGCCGGCTGAAAGGGGGAACTGAAGAGTTCTTGAGGAGATAGACTACCCGTGCTCCTGGTGTTCCAGTTGTAGCGTGATGTGTTCTTTTGTTCCTTGCAAGATGTGAGTGGATGAGCAGGGTGAGAGAGACACAGATCTACATGAAAGGTGACGGACTTATATAGTGCTATCTCGCTGCTACAAATAAATGGGGAATGCGAAGCTGAGAAGCTGCGTGGGGTTGACAAAGAATTTATTACGACTTGAAGTGATGAAAGGTGGAAGCTGAAGTGATTTGGATCACCGTGGATGGTCCGCATGCAATGGACGTGCAGATGGGCAGGTAGTACAAACTTTGCAAACGTTATTCGTTCACAAAACGCTGAGGGGTAAGAGGTGACGTGGAGGCATGAGAGAATAGAGAAATAAGGTAGTGGGGGCTTGCTATTTAGAGATAGTAGATTCCATCCATCTCCTAAGGGCGCCACTAGGACATAGTAAATGATTCATTCTCGACCTAGGAAGCAGTCAAAGCATGCCACGGCAAATAATTAAGATCTTCGATGTATCGATGTATCATATTACAGCTCCGTATGTCTAGGACTAATGAATCCTAGATAAACATGAATGGCGTCATCCTCACTCTATTGAAAGATCAACAGCGGCAGGTTTTGGCGGTAGATGCGTTGACACGGGCAAGGAATTCGGCCCAACTCAAATCGGAGTTGAGAACCAGCTAGCGCTTACCATCTATGCAAGTCAACCATCAGATAAACTGAAGTGTCGACCTCACTTGTAGCTGTGTACAACACAGGGTATACTCCTCCGGAGGATATTCATGACTGTGTCTTAGCTTCAGTCGCTCAGTCCGCAAGTAAATTATTAGTGCCAATCCTGAATCGAATTGTCTATATTATTTAGCTAGGTCAGATGATGATACACTCCAGCTAGCTAGCTGAAACTGCTTTTGGTGACGATGGCATGCATTCCGCGGGCTCTTGATCTCGCTATCCTGAGTTGGTTTTAGTTTTTCGTCGGCACATCAGCTGTCGGAGATGTTGAAAAAAAAATGAAGCCAAACAATGAGTTTCCTTGATGCATTTTTTATTTAATTATAAAAGAGTGTTATGTATAGACGTAGTGCTAGAGAATAACACCAAAGAAAACAAAACTAGCTATGAAATTATGCAAAGCTTACACCCAGGCTTTAAGCCCCATATAAGATTTGCGCTTGGCCTTGTGAACTAGAAGAGCCAGTTCAACTTTGAATTTTCGCCTGCATTGATATAAGCTTGGAGAGTGACACTATTGAAGATAAAATCATTCCGAGTTGTCCACATAGACCAGGGGAAAAGTATTATGCGCTCCATGCAGAAAGGCTTCTGTATTTGCATCTCGAGACTCTGAATAATGTCCTGAACATAACTGTGCGCTATATCATGTGGCGGAATCCAACCAGAACACAGATACTTCCAACAGCAAACTAGAAATGGCACTACGGGAGAGCACAGATGTGCCGACGGCCGCCGTGTGTGCCGACGGCCAAATATCGGGGCCGTCGGCACAGAAGCCTCCGGACCGCGGCGATAAGGATGGCCGTCGGCGTTAAAATGGCCGTCGGTACAGGCCGGTTGTGCCGACGGTCACCGTCGGCACAGTTCTGGCCGTCGGCACAGGACCAGTCTGGCCGTCGGCACAACATTTTTTTTCGTTTATTTTTACTACAGACCTGTGCCGACGGTTATACCGTCGGCATAGTTTTTTTCTATTTCTGCACGACAATCTTCAAAAAAGCATAACTAAATCATTCTAATTAAGAAAAATAAGTATAATATATCAAATTTTGCAGAAAAACAAGATCTATCATAGAAAAATATAAAAAATGTAATATTTAAAATACCTAAACAAATCTTCTTAGAAATCAGCTATAATGTTCGAGGTATCATGGCTTTCACACACGCCAAAAATGAAAAAATTGTCGCTCGTGGGTCGGATTAGAAATTCGCGTCCGGGGTCTTGCTTCTCATCCTAGGGTCCACACACGTGCCAAATATGATCTCGTTTCGGCAAATTATGCCATGCCGAGGCTATTTCCCACCTCATTTCCCCTGAAATCCATAGAACTCCGGACGTGATAGCCCTTTTCGTGAAGGGTTTTTCAAAATAATTGCCGTATCCCAGTTTTAACAAATGGAATAGTTATTATGACATATAAAATGACGCCACGCGGCTCCGTGTGATTTTTTGACTTCGTTCAAATTGTCATCTGGCCAAAACAGGACCCCCGAGACATGCGGTATCGCCGTACCGGGCGTGCGAGTGCACCCGTTCGCGAACAAACTAAACGGACAAAAAATAGCACATATAGTGATGCGTCGTTGAACTAAAAACAATTTTTTGGAATTTCTGGAGCGACGGATAGTTCACCCCTAGTTCAAATCCGGTCAGTTTCCAGCGGATTCGGCGGGACACCGCCGGAAGCCGCATGGGTTCCCAAAAAGCTAACGCGTGCATATGTCATGTGATAGGTGGTGCGTAGGTGGTATACTATCATCGCACGGAGTTTTCATGTCATACTAAAATGCGCCCCATGTAGCTGTTTCACAAATAAAAACCGTTTGGGCACGCTAAAAATGAAAATATAGCCGTCTGTGGGTCGGATTAGAAATGCGCGTCTGGGTCTCGCTTCCCATCCAAGGGTCCACACACGTGTCAAATATGATCTCGTTTCAGCAAACTATGCCATGCCGAGGCCGTTTCCCACCTCATTTCCCCTGAAATCCATAGAACTCCGGACATGATAGTCCTTTTCGTGAAGGGTTTTTCAAACAAATTGTCGTATCCCAGTTTTAACAAATGGAATAGTTACTATGACATATAAAATGACGCCACGCGGCTCCGTGTGATTTTTTGACTTCGTTCAAATTGTCATCTGGCCAAAACAGGACCCCCGAGACATGCGGTATCGCCGTACCGGGCGTGCGGGTGCACCCATTCGCGAACAAACTAAACGGACAAAAATTAGCACATATAGTGATGCGTCGTTGAACTAAAAACAATTTTTTCGGAATTTCTGGAGCGACGGATAGTTCACCCCTAGTTCAAATCCGGTCAGTTTCCAGCGGATTCGGCGGGACACCGCCGGAAGCCGCATGGGTTCCCAAAAAGCTAACGCGTGCATATGTCATGTGATAGGTGGTGCGTAGGTGGTATACTATCATCGCACGGAGGTTTCATGTCATACTAAAATGCGCCCCATGTAGCTGTTTCACAAATAAAAACCGTTTGGGCACGCTAAATATGAAAATATAGCTGTCTGTGGGTCGGATTAGAAATGCGCATCTGGGTCTCGCTTCCCATCCAAGGGTTCACACACGTGTCAAATATGATCTCGTTTCGGCAAACTATGCCATGCCGAGGCCGTTTCCCACCTCATTTCCCCTGAAATCCATAGAACTCCAGACATGATAGCCCTTTTCGTGAAGGGTTTTTCAAACAAATTGCCGTATCCCAGTTTTAACAAATGGAATAGTTACTATGACATATAAAATGACGCCACGCGGCTCCGTGTGATTTTTTGACTTCGTTCAAATTGTCATCTGGCCAAAACAGGACCCCCGAGACATGCGGTATCGCCGTACCGGGCGTGCGGGTGCACCCATTCGCGAACAAACTAAACGGACAAAAATTAGCACATATAGTGATGCGTCGTTGAACTAAAAACAATTTTCTCGGAATTTCTGGAGCGACGGATAGTTCACCCCTAGTTCAAATCCGGCCAGTTTCCAGCGGATTCGGCGGGACACCGCCGGAAGCCGCATGGGTTCCCAAAAAGCTAACTTGTGCACATGTCATGTGATAGGTGGTGAGTAGGTGGTCTACTATCATCGCACTGAGGTTTCACGTCATACTAAAATGCGCCCCATGTAGCTGCTTCACAAATAAAAACTGTTTGGGCACGCTAAAAATGAAAAGATGGTTGTCCGTGGGTCGGATTAGAAATCCGCGTCCGGGGTCTTGCTTTCCATCCTAGGGTCCACACACATGCCAAATATGACCTTGTTTCGGCAAACTATGCCATGCCGAGGCCGTTTCCCACCTCATTTTTGATAAAGTCAGTCAAATTTAAACTAGAGGTACTTGATCTAATGCTCATGATTTTTGGGTAAGTTAACTTTGTAGGTTCAAAAGATGATATGGATGTCATATTTGTATTCCTCTCATTTTTTTGATCAGTTTAGACATATTATTTGCCAAATTTGCATTTACTAATATTAATTATTCCATATTAAATAAAAAGACAAAAAATAAAATCATTTAATTGTTTTTTCAAATTCCATATTATTATTATTTATATATATTCATTGTTGTTTACTTAAGTAATTGTTTAGAATTCAAAAATATAGAGGTGTGACATCACGGTCAAAGGGTTAATACGATAGATATGGTAATATTAACATCAAGGTGTAATTTCTTTCATGGAAGCTCATCCGAAGAGAACCAAGAAGTTAAGCGTGCTGGGGTGGGAGTAGTGTGAGGATGGGTGACCAACTGGGAAGTTTGACCACAAGTGCAATTTGAGCTAAGATTAAGTGTACTAAGTGTGATTGTGAAAGATTAACAAATAAAAAAGCAGAAGAAGAAAAGTGAAAAAAATAAAATAAAAATTATTTTTTTCAAAAAAATTTTTTGAATATTTTTTCGAATATTTTTTTGAAAATTTTGAAATACTATGCCGACGGTTAAACCGTCGGCACAACAATCTGTACCGACGGCCAGTCTGTGCGACGGTGTGGCAGACCCTAACTATGACGACGCTACGCCGACGGTCACCGTCGGCACAGCCTGTGCCGACGGCCTTCTGGGCTGTGCCGACGGCTGGCGGCCGTCGGCATACTTGATCTCTCCCGTAGTGGGCAAGTAAAGAATAGATTTTTTTTATAAAGGATGCTTTATTACTTTGAAAAGCAATTACACCCAACCTCTGCATAACCAGAATGCACACTGCCGTTTATATGTTTCAAGTTAAAGGTCGAATAAAACAAAACTAGGTGAAATACATATCGAAGCGATGAAACATAAGACGCCTAAGGTGTGGGTGGGGCTTCAATCCGTAGACTATGCTGCCACCCATGTAGGGAAAAAGTATCCCTCGCCGCAGCCTCCAACCGTGTATAGACCTCCGTAAATAGGTCTCGGTTCTCAACTTGCTGAAGAGGTAACCACAAAAGAGAATACCTGTACATTTGTAGATAACCTGCAAAATGGAGCAATTTTTATCGTTAAAAATCTTGTCATTTCTACTTAGCCAAAACAACCAGATAACTGCTAGCACCCCCATCCTAAGAAGCAACTTGAACCTTAAATCGATACCATGAAGCCAATTGCCAAAGACATTGGCCACACTAGTCGAAGGATACATGCTAGATGCTACTTGGATGACTGACCATATAGATCTCGCAAATTGGCACTGGAAGAAAATGTGTTTAATAGTTTCGTCATGTTGAAAGAAAATACACTGGGTACTTCCATGCCAGTTTCGCTTAACAAGATTGTCTTTGGTGAGGATAACTCCTCGACGAAGATACCATCCAAATTTTTTTATTTTTAATGGTATTTTCATCCTCCAAATTTTATTATTATTATCAACTGGTACGTCAGAATGAAGGATCGCATTGTACAGTGATTTTACCGAGAAAGTGCCATCTACATGAAGATTTCACCTAAATTCGTCCGGTTCGGTCGATAGTTGTATATCCTCTAGCCGGTGGATTAGGGAATTTCATGCCAACAACCTTTGCCCAAGCAAGACCCATCTGAACGTCACATTCGGAGGCGAGGTAGCCATTACCGTGGCAATGGTATCACTTTTGCGATGGACAATACTGAAGGAGATATGCCCTAGAGGCAATAATAAAGTGGTTATTATTTATATCTTTATGTTTATGATAAATGTTTATATATCATGCTATAATTGTATTAACCGAAACATTAGTACATGTGTGATATGTAGACAACAAGAAGTCCCTAGTATGCCTCTTAAACTAGCTTGTTGATTAATGGACGATTAGTTTCATAATCATGAACATTGGATGTTATTAATAACAAGGTTATGTCATTGTATGAATGATGTAATGGACACACCCAATTAAGCGTAGCATAAGATCTCGTCATTAAGTTATTTGCTATAAGCTTTCGATACATAGTTACCTAGTCCTTATGACCATGAGATCATGTAAATCACTTATACCGGAAAGGTACTTTGATTACACCAAACACCACTGCGTAAATGGGTGGTTATAAAGGTGGGATTAAGAAAGTATGAGTTGAGGCATATGGATCAACAGTGGGATTTGTCCATCCCGATGACGGATAGATATACTCTGGGCCCTCTCGGTGGAATGTCGTCTAATGTCTTGCAAGCATATGAATAAGTTCATAAGAGACCACATACCACGGTACGAGTAAAGAGTACTTGTCAGAGACGAGGTTGAACAAGGTATAGAGTGATACCGAAGATCAAACCTCGGACAAGTAAAATATCGCGTGACAAAGAGAATTGGTATTGTATGTGAATGGTTCATTCGATCACTAAAGTCATCGTTGAATATGTGGGAGCCATTATGGATCTCCAGATCCCGCTATTGGTTATTGGTCGGAGTGAGTACTCAACCATGTCCGCATAGTTCACGAACCGTAGGGTGACACACTTAAAGTTGGATATTGAAATGGTAGTACTTGAATATGGAATGGAGTTCGAATATTTGTTCGGAGTCCCGGATGAGATCTCGGACATCACGAGGAGTTCCGGAATGGTCCGGAGAATAAGATTCATATATAGGATGTCATTTTATGTGAATTAAAATGATGCGGAAGGTTCTATGGAAGGTTCTAGAAAAGTCCGGAAGAAACCACCAAGGAAGGTGGAGTCCACGTGGGACTCCACCTCCATGGCCGGCCAACCCTAGTGGGGGTGGAGTCCCAAGTGGACTCCCCCTTAGGGGGCCGGCCACCCCCATATGGGAGGTGGAACTCCCACCTCTAGTGGGAGTCCTAGCTTGGGTAGGTTTCCCACCATATGGAAGGTTTTTGGTTCGGGTCTTATTCGAAGACTTGGAGACCAACACTTGGGGTTCCACCTATATAATGAGGGGCCAAGGGAGGGGGCCGGCCACCCCAAGACCACAAGCTGGCCGCCCCCTTGAAGTGGCCGGCCACCCCTCCCAAACCCTAGCCGCCCCCTCTCCTCCATATCTCCCGCGTAGCTTTAGCGAAGCTCCGCCGAGTTCTCCACCGCCACCGACACCACACCGTCGTGCGTCGGATTCAAGAGGAGCTACTACTTCCGCTACCCGCTGGAACGGGAGGTGGACGTCGTCTTCATCAACAACCGAACGTGTGACCGAGTACGGAGGTGCTGCCCGTTCGTGGCGCCGGAACCGATCGTGATCAAGATCTTCTACGCGCTTTTGCAAGCGGCAAGTGAACATCTACCGCAGCAACAAGCGCCTCCTCTTGTAGGCTTTGGAATCTCTTCAAGGGTGAGACTCGATAAACCCCTCGTTGCCACCGTCTTCTAGATTGCATCTTGGCTTGGATTGCGTGTTCGCGGTAGGAAAATTTTTGTTTTCTATGCAACGTTATCCTACAGTGGTATCAGAGCCGTGTCTATGCATAGATGGTTGCACGAGTAGAACACAATGGTTTTGTGGGCGTTGATGCTCTTGTTATCTTTAGTTTGAGTACTTTGCATCTTTGTGGCATAGTGGGATGAAGCGGCTCGGACTAACTTTACATGACCGCGTTCATGAGACTTGTTCCTCGTTCGACATGCAACTTGTATTGCATAAGAGGCTTTGCGGGTGTCTATCTCTCCTACTATAGTGAAGATTCAATTTACTCTTCTATTGAAAACATTAGTATCAACGTTGTGGTTCATGTTCGTAGGTAGATTAGATCTCTCTCGAAACCCTAAACCACGTAAAATATGCAAACCAAATTAGAGACGTCTAACTTGTTTTTGCAGGGTTTGGTGATGTGATATGGCCATAATGTGATGATGAATATGTATGAGATGATCATTATTGTATTGTGGCAACCGGCAGGAGCCTTATGGTTGTCTTTAAATTTCTTGTTGAGTAGTATTTCAAAGTAGTTGTAATAGTTGCTACATGGAGGACAATCATGAAGATGGCGCCATTGACCTTGACGCTACGCCGACGATGATGGAGATCATGCCCGAAGATGATGGAGATCATGTCCGTGCTTTGGAGATGAAGATCAAAGGCGCAAAGACAAAAGGGCCATATCATATCACATATGAACTGCATGTGATGTTAATCCTTTTATGCATCTTATTTTGCTTAGATCGCGACGGTAGCATTATAAGATGATCCCTCACTAAAATCTCAAGATAATAAAGTGTTCATCCTTAGTAGCACCGTTACCAAGTCTTGTCGTTTCGAAGCATCTCGTGATGATCGGGTGTGATAGATTCAATAAGTACATACAACGGGTGCAAGACAGTTTTGCACATGCGGATACTAAGGTGGCCTTGACGAGCCTAGCATGTACAGACATGGTCTCGGAACACGTGATACCGAAAGGTAGAGCATGAATCATATGGTTGATATGATGAACACTTTGAGTATTCGCCATTGAAATCACACCTTTTCTCGTGATGATCGGGTTTAGGTGTGATGGATTTGGTTCGTGTGATCACTAAGACAATGCGAGAGATATTGTTTTGAGTGGGAGTTCACCTAGATTTTTAATTATGTTGAATTAAAATTTGAACTCAATTTGTCATAAACTTAGTCTAAACTTTTGCAAATATATGTTGTAGAGATGGCGTCCCCAATCAATTTTAATCAGTTCCTAGAGAAAGAGAAACTTAAGAGCAATGGTAGCAACTTCACCGACTAGTTCCGTCATGTGAGGATCTTCCTCTCTGGCGGAAATCTGCAATATGTGCTTGATGCACCGCTAGGTGACCCTCCTGCAGAAACTGAAACCGATGAAGTAAAAGCTGTTTACGAGACTCGGAAAATTCGGTACTCTCAAGTTCAGTGTGCCATCTGTGCAGTCTGGAATCCGATCTTCAAAAACGTTTTGAGCACCACGATCCTCATGAGTTGATGAAAGAGCTGAAAGCTATTTTTGAGACTCATGCGGCCGTGGAATGCTATGAAGCATCGAAACAATTCTTCAGCTGCATGATGGAAGAAGGCAGCTCCGTTAGTGAGCACATGCTCGCCATGACCGGGCATGCGAAGAAACTCGACTTGGGAATAGTGATTCCTAACAGACTGGGGATTAATCGTGTCCTTCAATCACTACCACCAAGTTACAAGAACTTTGTGATGAACTACAATATGCAGAACATGAACAAGGAGTTACCTGAACTCTTTGGCATGCTAAAAGCTGCTGAGATTGAGATCAAGAAAGAGCACCAAGTGTTGATGGTCAACAAGACCACCAGTTTCAAGAAACATGGCAAGTCTAAGGGAAAATTCAAGAAGGGTGGCAAGAAAGCTGCCACGCCTCCCGTGAAACCTAAGAACGGCCCTAAGCCTGATGCTGAGTGCTATTACTGCAAGGAGAAGGGACACTGGAAGCGTAATTGCTCCAAGTATCTGGCTGATCTGAAGAGCGGCCTTGTCAAGAAGAAGAAAGAAGGTATATCCGATATACATATTATAGATGTTCATTTCACTGGTTCTCGTTCTAGTACCTGGGTATTTGATACTGGTTCGGTTGCTCATATTTGTAACTCAAACAGGAACTAAAGAATAAACGACAACTCTGAAAGATGAAGTGACGATGCGCGTTGGAAACGGATCCAAGGTCAATGTGATCGCATCGGCACACTTCCTCTACATCTACCTTCGGGATTAGTTTTAAGCCTAAATAATTGCTATTATGTACCTGCGTTGAGCATGAACATTATATTTGGATCTTGTTTAATGCAAGACGGTTATTCATTCAAGTCTGAGAATAATGGTTGTTCTATTTTTATGAATAATATCTTTTATGGTCGAGCACCACAAAAGAATGGCTTATTTCTGTTAGATCTCGATAGTAGTGATACGCATATACATAACATTGATGCTAAGCGAATTAAATTGAATGATAATTCTACTTATATGTGGCACTGTCGTCTTGGTCATATTGGAGTGAAACGCATGAAGAAACTCCATACCGATGGATTACTTGAATCACTTGACTTTCAGTCACTTGATAGATGCGAAGCATGTCTAATGGGTAAAATGACTAAGACTCCATTTTCTGGTATGATGGAGCGAGCTACTGACTTATTGGAAATCATACATACCGATGTGTGCGGACCAATGAGCATAGCATCGCGCGGTGGTTATCGTTATGTTCTAACCTTCACAGATGATCTGAGTAGATATGGGTATATCTATTTCATGAAACATAAATCCGAAACTTTTGAGAAGTTTAAGGAATTTCAAAGTGAAGTAGAAAATCAACGTAACAAGAAGATTAAATTTCTACGATCTGATCGTGGAGGTGAATATCTGAGTTATGAGTTTGACATGCATTTAAAGAAATGCGGAATACTTTCACAATTGACACCGCCGGGAACACCTCAACGTAACGGTGTGTCCGAACGTCGTAATCGAACTCTCTTAGATATGGTTCGTTCTATGATGTCTCTTACTGATTTGCCGTTATCATTTTGGAGTTATGCATTAGAGACAGCCGCATTCACTTTAAATAGAGCACCATCAAAATTCGTAGAAACGACACCATATGAACTATGGTTTAATAAGAAACCTAAGCTGTCGTTCCTAAAAGTTTGGGGTTGCGAAGCCTATGTAAAGAAGTTACAACCGGACAAGCTAGAACCCAAAGCGGAGAAATGCGTCTTCATAGGATACCCTAAGGAAACTATAGGGTACACTTTCTATCACAGATCCGAAGGCAAAATCTTTGTTGCTAAGAACGGAACCTTTCTTGAGAAAGAATTTCTCACTAAAGAAGTGACTGGAAGAAAAGTAGAACTCGATGAGATTGATGAATCTATACTCGTTGATCGGAGTAGCGCAGTACCGGAAATTGTACTGCACCGCCACACCGGCAACAGAGGAAGCTAATGATAATGATCATGAAACTTCAAACGAGGAAACCACGAACTCGCAGATCGACAAGGAACGTGCCACTCCTGATTGGTATGATCCTTGTCTAAATGTCATGATTGTGGATAACAATGATGAGGACCCTGCGACGTATGAAGAAGCGATGATGAGCCCAGATTCCAACAAATGGCAAGAAGCCATGAAATCCGAAATGGGATCCATGTATGATAACAAAGTATGGACTTTGGTAGACTTACCTGATAGCCGAAAGGCTGTCGAAAATAAATGGATCTTCAAGAGAAAACAGATGCTGATGGTAATATTATCGTCTATAAAGCTCGACTTGTCGCAAAGGGTTTTCGACAAATTCAAGGAGTTGACTACGATGAGACTTTCTCACCTGTAGCGAAGCTAAAATCTGTGAGGATTTTGTTAGCAATAGCTGCATTTTTCGATTATGAGATTTGGCAGATGGATGTCAAAACGGCGTTCCTTAATGGAGACATTGAGGGAGAGTTGTATATGGTACAACCCAAAGGTTTTGTCGATCCTAAAAATGCTGACAAAGTATGCAAACTTCAGCGTTCAATCTATGGACTGAAGCAAGCATCGAGAAGTTGGAACCGACGCTTTGATAAGGTGATCAAAGACTTCGGGTTTATACAGTGTCATGGAGAGGCCTGTATTTACAAGAAAGTGAGTGGGAGCTCTGTAGCATTCCTGATATTATATGTAGATGACATATTATTGATCAGGAATGATATAGAACTATTAAGCAGTGTTAAAGGTTATTTGAATAATAGTTTTTCAATGAAAGACCTTGGTGGAGCATCATATATATTAGGCATCAAGATTTATAGAGATAGATCAAGACGCCTAATAGGGCTATCACAGAGTACATATCTGGACAAGATTCTAAAGAAGTTTAGAATGGACGAAAGTAAGAAAGGGTTCTTACCTATGTTACCAGGCAAAGTCTTGAGTAAGACTCAAGGACCGGCTACAGAAGAAAGAGAAAGGATGAGTAAAATCCCCTATGCCTCGGCAGTAGGATCTATCATGTATGCCATGCTATGTACTAGACCGGATATAGCACATGTGTTAGTTTGACTAGCAGATATCAAAGTGATCCAGGAATGGAACACTGGACAGCGGTCAAGAATATCCTGAAGTACTTGAAAAGAACTAAGGATATGTTTCTTTGTTATGGAGGTGACCAAGAGCTCGTTGTAAGTGGTTACACCGATGCAAGTTGGAACACCGATCCCGATGACTCTAAGTCACAATCAGGTACGTGTTTATATTGAATGGTGCATAAGCTGGGCAAGCTCGAAGCAGGGCACGGTGGCGAAGTCTTCAACAGAATCAGAGTACATAGCGGCTTAGGCTTCAACAGAAGCGGTATGGATGAAGAGGTTCATTGTAGAGCTCGGTGTGGTTCCTAGTGCATTGGACCCATTAATCATTTACTGTGATAACATGGGTGCCATCGCCAATGCACAAGAGCCAAGGTCACACAAGAGGCTAAAGCATATCAAGCTGCGTTACCACTCAATTCACGAGTACATCGAAGATGGAGAAGTAAAGATTTGCAAAGTACACACTGATCTGAATGTAGCAGATCCGTTGACTAAAGCTCTCCCTAGGGCAAAGCATGACCAACACCAGAATGCCATGGGTGTTAGGTATATTACAATGTAATCTAGATTATTGACTCTAGTGCAAGTGGGAGACTGAAGGAGATATGCCCTAGAGGCAATAATAAAGTGGTTATTATTTATATCTTTATGTTTATGATAAATGTTTATATATCATGCTATAATTGTATTAACCGAAACATTAGTACATGTGTGATATGTAGACAACAAGAAGTCCCTAGTATGCCTCTTAAACTAGCTTGTTGATTAATGGATGATTAGTTTCATAATCATGAACATTGGATGTTATTAATAACAAGGTTATGTCATTGTATGAATGATGTAATGGACACACCCAATTAAGTGTAGCATAAGATCTCGTCATTAAGTTATTTGCTATAAGCTTTCGATACATAGTTACCTAGTCCTTATGACCATGAGATCATGTAAATCACTTATACCGGAAAGGTACTTTGATTACACCAAACACCACTGCGTAAATGGGTGGTTATAAAGGTGGGATTAAGTATCCGGAAAGTATGAGTTGAGGCATATGGAAAGTGGGATTTGTCCATCCCGATGACGGATAGATATACTCTGGGCCCTCTCGGTGGAATGTCGTCTAATGTCTTGCAAGCATATGAATAAGTTCATAAGAGACCACATACACGGTACGAGTAAAGAGTACTTGTCAGGAGACGAGGTTGAACAAGGTATAGAGTGATACCGAAGATCAAACCTCGGACAAGTAAAATATCGCGTGACAAAGAGAATTGGTATTGTATGTGAATGGTTCATTCGATCACTAAAGTCATCGTTGAATATGTGGGAGCCATTATGGATCTCCAGATCCCGCTATTGGTTATTGGTCGGAGTGAGTACTCAACCATGTTCGCATAGTTCACGAACCGTAGGGTGACAAACTTAAAGTTGGATGTTGAAATGGTAGTACTTGAATATGGAATGGAGTTCGAATATTTGTTCGGAGTCCCGGATGAGATCCCGGACATCACGAGGAGTTCCGGAATGGTCCGGAGAATAAGATTCATATATAGGATGTCATTTTATGTGAATTAAAATGATGCGGAAGGTTCTATGGAAGGTTCTAGAAGGTTCTAGAAAAGTCCGGAAGAAACCACCAAGGAAGGTGGAGTCCACATGGGACTCCACCTCCATGGCCGGCCAACCCTAGTGGGGTGGAGTCCCAAGTGGACTCCCTTAGGGGGCCGGCCACCCCCATATGGGAGGTGGAACTCCCACCTCTAGTGGGAGTCCTAGCTTGGGTAGGTTTCCCCACCATATGGAAGGTTTTTGGTTCGGGTCTTATTCGAAGACTTGGAGACCAACACTTGGGGTTCCACCTATATAATGAGGGGCCAAGGGAGGGGGCCCACCCTAAGACCACAAGCTGGCCGCCCCCTTGAAGTGGCCGGCCACCCCCTCCCAAACCCTAGCCGCCCCCTCTCCTCCATATCTCCCGCGTAGCTTTAGCGAAGCTCCGCGGGAGTTCTCCACCGCCACCGACACCACGCCGTCGTGCTGTCGGATTCAAGAGGAGCTACTACTTCCGCTGCCCGCTGGAATGGGAGGTGGACGTCGTCTTCATCAACAACCGAACGTGTGACCGAGTACGGAGGTGCTGCCCGTTCGTGGCGCCGGAACCGATCGTGATCAAGATCTTCTACGCTTTTGCAAGCGGCAAGTGAACGTCTACCGCAGCAACAAGAGCCTCCTCTTGTAGGATTTGGAATCTCTTCAAGGGTGAGACTCGATAAACCCCTCGTTGCCACCGTCTTCTAGATTGCATCTTGGCTTGGATTGCGTGTTCGCGGTAGGAAATTTTTTGTTTTCTATGCAACGTTATCCTACAAATACTATACAAGGCAGGATACTGTTCACTTAAGGGTGCATTGTCTAACCAAATGTCTTCCCAAAATTGTATATGTGCTCCATTCTTAATCAAAAAAGTACCATGGAGGAAAAATACATTGTTTGCCCCCATGAGACCAGCCCAGAAGTGTGAATCCCCTGGTTTCCAAACCACTTGGGATACCTCTTCGAGCAGATATACTTTCTCCTAAGAATAGTTTGCCAAATCCCGTCCTCGGTAAGAAGTTTAAACAACCATTTACCTAGCAGGGCTGAATTCTTTACTTCCAGGTCATGAACTCCAAGCCCTCCTTGATCTTTCGGACTACAAACTATGCTCCATTTAACCAGTCGATATTTCTTTTTTCGCTTCTCAAAAGAATGCGGATTGATAGTAATCGAGTTTATACAGAATTCCTTTTTGTACTAGGAAGAAGGATAACATGTACAGTACCATATTTGTCAGTACCGAATTAATGAGTACCAATATTCCTACCAGGGACAACAATTTAACCTTCCAACTACTAAGTCGTTTTTGTAATCTTTTTTCCACTATTTTCCATTCAGCGATTATGAGTCTCCGATAATGAATTGGAATACCCAAATAGTGAATAGGAAACTAGCCTTGCACGTAACCAAACAACTCTGCATATAGAGTCGTATCATTTTAGGCATCACCGAAACAAAACAATTTACTTTTATGAAAATTGATTTTTAACCCAATAACTACTCGAATGCCGCCAAAACTAATTTCAGATTGCGAGCTTTTTCGAGATCGTGATCCATAAATAAAATTGTATCATTGGCATATTGGAGGATAGATAAACCACCATCGACCAGATGTGGGATCACACATTCAATCTGACCTTCAGACTTGGCCCGCTCTATCAGGATAGCTAGCATATCCGCTACAATGTTAAACAACATTGGTGACAACGGATCCCCTTGGCGTAACCCTTTTCGTGTCTAAAAATAGTGTCCGGTATCATCATTAACCTGGATTGCCACACTCTCCATACACAAAATCATTGATCGGAGCACGCCACTCAGGAGAAAAACCTTTCATCCTGAGAGTCTGTTGTAGGAAAGACCACTTGACCTTATCATACGCCTTTTCAAAATAAAATTTAAAAAAAACCATGTAATTTATTAGTATGCATCTCATGTACCGTCTCATGCAAAACCGCCACTCCATCCAGGATATTTCTTCCTGGCATGAAAGCGGTTTGTGATGGATGAACAACATGATCCTCAACCGTATTAAGTCTAATGGTGGACACTTTCGTGAAAATCTTGAAACTTAGGTTTAAAAGGCAAATAGGTCTATATTGTTGAATCCTTCCTGCCTCATTAACTTTCGGTAATAAAATTACTTCACCAAAATTTGGAAGAAATAATTCTAGTTGTCCCATGTGCAGAGCACTGAACAAATCTAGAAGGTCCAATTTAATAGTATCCCAAAAGGTTTGATAGAACTCAGCTGGAAAACCATCTGGACCCGGTAAATTGTTCCATTCCATTTGGAAAGTTGCCTTCTGAACCTCTTTCTCTGAATAAGGTGCAGTTAGAAGGCCATTTTCTTCCATAGATACTTGGGGTATGTCATCCGTTAATTCCTCGTTTAAAGAAAATGCACTTTCCTCCGGAGGACCAAACAAACCTTTATAATAATTCATAATGTAGGATTTGAGTTGCTCATGGCCTTCAATCAGCCCCTCATCTTGTATCAGAGAGTGAATACGTTTTTTCGATGTATATCCCATTGGCCAAGTCATGGAAATATCGCGTATTTGAGTCTCCTTCCAATATGACTTGGGCTTTGGAACACTGATACCATTTAAGTTCCTCTTCGCGAACAAGACTCTCTATCTGCACATTGGACTGATTCTTGAGTTCAATCTCTTGCGGAGATAGCGGTATTACCTCCACTAAAGCCTCTAGCTCATCAATCGCATCTGATAAGCGACCCTTCTCTTTTTTAAGAATACCAGCCATATGGGCAGTCCAACCAGAGAGATGTTTGCGCATTGCCCGCATCTTATTATTCCATCTCAAAATTGGAGTGCTACCCGAGACCGGTCTCTCCCAAACCGTCATAACCATTTCATGGAACCCCTCTCGATGTAGCCAGCCAAGTTCAAACTTGAACGGTCGTTTACAAACAGGTCGGGGATTCCCAGTAGTTAGGAGGATAGGGGCATGATCAAACAATTTTTCGATAAGTTCTAGTGCACGTACTGACACCATAGGGTATTTATCTTCCCAATCGGTATCCATCAACACGCGATCTAATTTTTCGTACATGGTTTCAGGTAAGCTGTTGGCCCAAGTAAACTGTTGACGGACATAAACACCTCTCTTAAGTCTAAGCTATCAATGACAACATTAAACAAGAAAGGCCAATGTCCATCGAAATGGCATTTGCTTTTGTCGTGATGAAATCTGAGAAAATTGAAATCCCCTCCTATCAAAATCGGATGGGGGTTATCTTTTGCAAGATTTAGTAACTCTCGTAAAAAGTCAGCCTTAAAAGCCTCTTGGACGGCACCATACATAGCGACCAGACTCCAAATGAAACCATCAACTTTATTCTGAATGTCGAGTTTAATATGATACTCTCCATCAGAACTAGCTAAGACAGTCATGGTGTCTATGCGGATGCCAAGTAATATGCCCCCGACCTACCACGAGGCGGGCGAGAAAACCACTGAAAGTTTATCCCGCCTGATAATCGGTCGAGAAAACTCTGTGAGAAATTCTGCCCACCCGTCTCCGATATAGCAATGAAATCTAAATCAAAATCTCTACAACAAGTGGCAATGTGAGAATGCTTAGCCAAGTCACCAAGACCTCTGCTATTCTGAAACATGCCATTCATCGTGAAACTTTTTTAGATTTGTTACCCTTGCCATATCTACGAGATTTCTTTTCAGCCGAAGATCGAGAACCACGTGCAGATGCCTTTAGATCATACAATGAACTAAGTTCTGAGTGTTCCAAATCAACTTCTGTAATATTCCCAACTATAGCTAAGAGAAAATGGCCATCTAGGATGTCATCATCTTCATCATCGTCTTGTATGGGAGTTTCAAGCCCAGTGGAAACTTTAGGAACAACCGCTAAACAGTCATTCTCCATCTGTCTCAACACATTAGCCAAAACCGAAATCTCATCTGACCGACTGCCCATCGAAACACCTAGACTACTCAAATTCAAAGAAATGCGAGAATCTGAAAAAGATGTAAACGAATTGATTGGTTGTTTAATATCTGCAGTATCGAGGTTCTTCTCCGCCTTATGCCGCATGGCTCTCTGCATCACGTCCTCATCTGTGGCCCCTTCCCCATCTTCAGCAAGTGCATACCTCCCACTTCTCCTCACCGTCGGCTGAACAACAGGTGGAGGACAAGTGGAAGGAGGCTGCTGCAAGGTGGAGACCGGTGAGGGAGAGCTCAAGCGTGGTGAAGACGTTGTCGAGGCGGGCGTAGAGACCTCCGATGCAGGGGTAGTTGGCGGTGTAGCCCCCTGTAACGAACTCGGCCACGGCGAAGAAACTCCCAGAGGCGAGGAGGGCGTCGACGTCGGCCTGCTGAAGCCTCCGTCCGCCCCAGGTGAGGCGGTGAAGCTCCCCGGCCCAGCGTGACCCTCCGCCTGTTATGTTTTTAAACATCAGGCCTTAGCCCAGCTTTAAATTAATAAAGCCATGAATGGAAGATACAAGATGCTGATAGTTCAGCACACAAAGCAAGAAAATACATCAAGAAACACCGCCTGAGACGAAGCCTTCATCCATCCTCGCGCTTATAGCCTTGAAGAAGAAGTCGTGGAGTAGACACGCCTGAGAAAGGCCCTGTCTTTGTCAAATCTCGACAACACCATAGTGGCAATGAACTCCGCCTCTACCTCCGAAGAAGGCCCCTGCCTCCCCGCCTTGGATCGAAAGGCGTCGAACCATCGGAAGGTAGAACAACTCACCCTAGAGCACGCAGGAAGAACTGACAATTGTCGGGAGAAGAACATCGAGCAAGATCAAAACTGCACGCGAGCTGTCCACACACATCGTCATCCTCAGGACCGAACACTCATCAAGAAGCAAGCTTTAGGGCGAAGCCGCCAAAAAAAGACACGGCCAAGATAATGGCACCAGAACCACCGATGTAGGTCGCAGCCGACAATGGTAGAACGCCGCCACCACTGAACGCCGCCACCAGGTGCCCACGAACCGCCGTTCACCTTCCACCGTCCCAAGACGACGCCTCCATGGAGGACACGACGTCAGAACGCCGCCGTCGCCCAATCCAAGGGATTTAGGTTTTCACCCGGGAGGAGGGAGGAAGGGGATAGGGTTGGACCTCAGCATCACCTTTAAGGAGTGCGCCCGGAGCACCCTTGACGCCGTGGCCATCTCCGCCGGCCAAAGCCCCAGCCCCGCACACCGCGACTACACACCAGATCCGGCTAGGCCAGATCGGTAGGCATCTGGATTGGAACAGCACAGGCATGGGCCACCGTCTTCAGATCTGACCGGAGGCTGACGGGGCAGCCACCGCACCCTCTCCTCGCCGCCCTGCAGCCAAGAAGAGGAACCACCAGCATCAGTGCGCACCTCCTGCCGCCGGAATGGCTCCGCCCTCCCCAAGCGAGGCAGCCGCACCAGATGCCCGAGCTCTCCGCGAGGACCGCGAAGCAGCGAGATCCGGCTGCCACCTTCCTTGGCGGCCGCGAGCGGTTTTCCAGCCGTCCACCTTCGGCGACGGCGAGGAGGAGGGAGGGAGAGGGGAGGGCTAAGAGGTCTAGGGTTTGGGGTCCTCCGGTGTCGCCCCAAGCGAGAGCGACATGGGAGGAAGATGTTGTGTTAAGACCGCACTGCTTAGTTATATAGTACATATGCGGCGCAGAAAATACATAATTTTTGGCTTACATGCACGAGTGGCGCGCCGTGCCTAATCCATATGTTGAAATATTGGGTCCACTTTTAGTGGCCCACATTAGATTTCAGATTTCCCTATAAATCTCAAAGCCCACATTGTGGCAGCCCATGTGAGTTTGAGCCCAAGTGGGTGGCAGCTCACTAGGGAGTGGCAAGAGGTGGGAAGTTTAGTCCCGCATGGAAAGTTGGGAGCAAGTTAGACCACCTTATAAGGTGGGTTGTTCCACCACTAGTAAGTGAGTAACAATAGGAGTGGTTCACGCGTGCTCCTCCTCCTCGCTCGCTCGTCTCGACTCGACACGTCACGACGCGCGCCGTGCTCGTGGTGAGTGGATTGAGCCTTGAGCCGAGACTTTCCTTACTTTTTGCAGCTCAGGAAGAGTTCTAGACGGACACGTTGCAGTTAGTCGGTTCAGGTTGCTCCCCGACCGTGTGCTATCTGTAACTGACTCAAAACGTTCGTGCGACGTGGGCGTGGCCCACGTTGCCTAGGGTTTCCTGAGCCTATATAATCTCCTGCCCGGCTACCGCAGAAACACATCTAATACACGAGCTAGGGTTTTGCCACCTATCTCTGCTTGCGCCGCCATCGTAGCCTACTCCATCCCGCGCGCCAACGTGCATCGCCGAACGGGAGAGCAGGTCTCCGGAACCACTCGTCCTTGCGATCATGTACGGGAGAGGGCGAATTAGGTTTTTGGGAAGTGCTTTGCGCGACTGCTCAAGCTCTTCATCACAGGTCGCCTTCCGTCCAAGTCGAGTGGTGCTGCCTACCGCCGTCTTCAATGCCGTCTACTTCGACCCGTCGTCAACAACATTGTCATCAAAAACACGTTACTGCTGCGACATCATCTGCTACACCTTCACCGCCACCTCCACCAGATCGGTACGTGCAACATATCTCGATCTGTTTAGCGATGGATGCTTTACCGTTTGCGCTGCTGCTACTCATGTTGATTAATGCATCTAGTATGTTCGAGTTTCACATGTTAGTAGTTGATGTTATCATGTTTTATATTCTGGAATTAATCATGGAAATTGTGCCTAATTATCCACCAATCCAAAAACCTAATTGTAGGCAATTTCCTGAGTTAACTATGGCTGGTTTTGCTGATGCACTAAGGCCGGATAAGTTTACCGGTGTGCACTTTAAGAGGTGATAGATTAAGGCCACACTCTGGCTTACTCATCTGAAAGTATTCCAAGTTAGTAATGGCTTACCTGAAGGAACTATATCTGAACAATATCAGAATAAGTTCAAGGAAGACAATACTCTCTTTGTTGGATGCGTTCTGAGTATTCTTGCTGATTGTCTATGTGATGTGTACATGCACATAGTAGACGGTAAAGAGCTCTGGGATGCACTGATTGCTAAATTCGGTGCAACCGATGCAGGAAGTGAACTGTACATCATGGAGAGCTTCCATAACATCAGGATGGTGAATAACCGTTCTATAGTCGAACAAGCTCATGAGATGCAGTGCATTGCGAAAGATCTTGAACTCCTTAAGTGTGCCTTACCTGACAAGTTTGTGGCTGGATGCATCATCGCTAAGTTGCCCCCTTCATGGAGGAACTTTGCCACAACTCTCAAACACAAGAGACAGGAGATATCAGTTGAAAATCTGATAGCGTCTCTTGATGTTGAGGAGAAAGCTCGGGCTAAGGATACTACTGAGAAAGGAGAGGGTCAGTCTAGCGCCAACATGGTGCAGAAGAAACCCTACAACAAGAATAAAGGGAATAATAAGCCCTCCTTCAATAAGCATATGGATACTACAACCTTCAAGAAGAAGAAGATGACAAGCAAAGCAGATCTGAGCTGCTTTACCTATGGAGAGACTGGCCACTTTTCTAATGACTGTCCAGAGAGGGCAGACCGCAAGAAAAAGACGAGGCAAGTCAACACGGTGATCGCTGATACGTCTCCGACGTATCGATAATTTCTTATGTTCCATGCCACATTATTGATGATATCTACATGTTTTATGCATACTTTATGTCATATTTATACATTTTCCGGCACTAACCTATTAACGAGATGCCGGAGAGCCAGTTGCTGTTTTCTGCTGTTTTTGGTTTCAAAATCCTAGTAAGGAAATATTCTCAGAATTGACGAAATCAACGCCCAGGGGCCTATTTTCACACGAAGCTTCCAGAAGACCGAAGACGATACGAAGTGGGGCCACGAGGTGGCCAGACGCTAGGGCGGCGCGGCCCAAGCCCTGGCCACGCCGGCCTAGTGTGTGGGCCCCCTGTCAGGCCCCCTGACCTATCTCCTCCGCCTACTTATAGCCTTCGTCGCGAAACCCCCAGTACCGAGAGCCACGATACGGAAAACCTTTAAGAGACACCTCCGTCGCCAATCCCATCTCGGGGGATTCAGGAGATCGCCTCCGGCACCTGCCGGAGAGGGGAATCATCTCCGGAGGACTCTTCACCGCCATGGTCGCCTCCGGAGTGATGAGTGAGTAGTTCACCCCTGGACTATGGGTCCATAGCAGTAGCTAGATGGTCGTCTTCTCCTAATTGTGCTTCATTGTCGGGTCTTGTGAGCTGCCTAACATGATCAAGATCATCTATCTGTAATACTATATGTTGTGTTTGTTGGGATCCGATGGATAGAGAATACTATGTTATGTTGATTATCAATTTATATCTATGTGTTGTTTATGATCTTGCATGCTCTCCGTTATTAGTAGAGGCTCTGGCCAAGTTGGTACTTGTAACTCCAAGAGGGAGTATTTATGCTCGATAGTGGGTTCATGTCTCCATTAAATCTGGGGGAGTGACAGAAACCTCTAAGGTTGTGGATGTGCTGTTGCCACTAGGGATAAAACATCGATGCTATGTCCGAGGATGTAGTTATTGATTACATTACGCACCATACTTAATGCAATTGTCCGTTGTTTGCAACTTAATACTGGAAGGGGTTCGGATGATAACCTGAAGGTGGACTTTTTAGGCATAGATGCATGCTGGATAGCGGTCTATGTACTTTGTCATAATGCCCAATTAAATCTCACAATATTCATCATATCATGTATGTGCATTGTCATGACCTCTTTATTTATCAATTGCCCAACTGTAATTTGTTCACCCAACATGCTATTTATCTTATGGGAGAGACACCTCTAGTGAACTGTGGACCCCGGTCCATTCTTTTAATCGAATACAATCTACTGCAATACTTGTTCTACTGTTTTCTGCAAACAATCATCCACACTGTACATCTAATCCTTTGTTACAGCAAGCCGGTGAGATTGACAACCTCACTGTTTCGTTGGGGCAAAGTACTTTGGTTGTGTTGTGCAGGTTCCACGTTGGCGCCGAATCCCTGGTGTTGCGCGCACTACATCTCGCCATCAACCTTCAACGTGCTTCTTGGCTCCTACTGGTTCGATAAACCTTGGTTTCTTACTGAGGGAAAAATTGCCGCTGTACGCATCACACCTTCCTCTTGGGGTTCCCAACGGACGCGTGCTATACGCGTATCAATCGCTAGCAATACTGATGGGTACGGTAATCTCTTTACTGTTCTTTCGGTATTTCAATTTCCATGTTGGTGGATTGATACAAGTGCTAATGTTCATGTGTGTGCTAACATCTCTATGCATGTTCACTTCTTACCAGGTCGCTCGGGATTCTTCCATCTTGATGGGGAATGGGTGATACGTCCAAAACGTATCTACTTTCCCGAACACTTTTGCTATTGTTTTGCCTCTAATTTGTGTATTTTGGATGCAACTAACACGGACTAACTGTTTTCAGAAACTGCTGGTGTCTCGTTTTTGTGCAGAAATCTAACTTTCAGAAAATCCTCGGAATTTATGCAAGGTCCTATTTTCCCAGAATATTGGCGGAGCCGAAGGGCAAGCCAGGTGGGGGCCCGAGGGCCCCACACACTAGGCCGGCGCGCCCGGAGGGGCCCGCGTGGCCCTAGTGTGTGGCGGCCTCGGCGGCCCCCGATGCCCTCCTTCGGACTACTTATTGCCTTCGACCTAAAAACGCACGGGAAGAAGTCGAAGTCGCGAAACCCTCCAACGCCGACACATCGCGAAACTCCGTCTCGGGAGCGAAGTCTCCGGCACGCCGGGATGGGGAATTGGAGGAGATCATCGCCATCATCACCACCGACGCCTCTTCATCAACCAGCCATGTTTCCCCCATCCATGTGTGAGTAATTCCCCCGCTGTAGGCCGAAGGGGATGGTAGGGATTGGATGAGATTGGTCATGTAATAGCATAAGATTGTTAGGGCATAGTGCCTAGTGTCCGTAATTGGTACTTTGATGATATTGTTGCAACTTGTTATGCTTAATGCTTGTCACTAGGGCCCGAGTGCCATGATCTCAGATCTGAACATGTTATTGTAACATCATGATATTCATTGTTTTATGATCTTACCTGCAAGTTGTATACACATGTCGCTGTCCGGAACCAATGGCCCCGAAGTGACAAAAATCGGGACAACCGGAGGGGATGGTAGTGATGTGAGGATCACATGTGTTCACGGAGTGTTAATGCTTTGCTCCGGTACTCTATTAAAAGGAGTACCTTAATATCCAGTAGATTCCCTTGAGGCTCGGCTGCCACCGGCTGGTAGGACAAAAGATATTGTGCAAGTTTCTCATTGCGAGCACGTACGACTATATATGGAACACATGCCTATTGATTGCTTTGTACTTGGACACCGTTTTATTATTATCTGCAAATGCCCTGCTATGATTGTTACATGAGTTTCTCTCATCCATGCAACGCCGTTATCCGTCCCCGTGCCTACAGTATTTTAATCCTGTTGTTTACTATAATCACTACTGCTGTCTCGTTACTCTGCGTTATTTCACTACTGCTATGCTATAAACTCATTACGATAAACTCTTGCGAGCAAGTCTGTTTCTAGGTGCAGCTGAACTGACAACTCCGCTGTTAAGGCTTTCAAGTATTCTTTGTCTCCCCTTGTGTCGAATCAATAAATTGGGTTTTACTACCCGCGAAGACTGCTGCGATCCCCTATACTTGTGGGTCATCAAGATTTTCTGGCGCCGTTGCGGGGAGCATAGCTTTATTTGGAAGTTCACTTGGATTGATATTGTTCGCTGCAAATTCTCCACCATGGGTAAAACTCGCGATCCTAAAGTCGCCATATTACCATCCACTACAAGAAAAGGTACAACTCTGAGTACCTCTGCTACTCTTGATTCACCATCTGTGATAAGTCAACTTGTTTCACCGCCCAAGCTTCACTTGCTGGTACTTCTGCTGAATCTGAAAACTCTCATAATATTGATAATGTTTCTGCTGTGCTTGATGATAGTGGTTCATTGGGATCCTTTCTAGATGCTACAATTGCTAGGTCTAGACAAATTGAAAATGCTGAAACTCCTAATGAAAATGCTACTACACCTGTTAATTCACCTGAACTTGATTATTCTAGTGATGATCCTGATGAAGATTATGTGGAGCTTAATGATGATTTTATTAATAGATGCAATGCTACTGCTGATGCAAGAAAAATTAAAAAGTTTCTCACACAATATACTGTTAGACATAAGCTATCTCCTGATCCTAAATTTGCCACATCTCCTATATGCATTAAGGATAAAGATTATGATTTTTCTCTTGATCTATCTCATATAGCTATTGTAGAGAAAGCACCCTTTTGTGGTACTGAAAAAGAAAGTGTTGTAGAACACATGATTGAACTTTCTTCTATGAGTAGCTTGTTTTCTGATGATGTCAAGATGCGTACTTACTTTGTCGCTAAAATTTTTCCTTTCTCATTAAAGGATGATGCTAAAACTTGGTATAATAATTTGCCTCCTGGTTCTATTAAAAGTCCAACTGAGCTGCGTGATGTTTTCTTTCGAAAGTACTTTCCTGCTAGTGCTCAACATATTGCTTTACAGAAAATTTATAGATTTGACCAGGGAGATGAAGAGAAATTGCCTGAGGCTTGGGCAAGATTTTGTTCTCTTATCAGAGCTCGACCTGGACATGATTTAGAAAAGAATGATCTACTTGATATATTTTATAGTGGACTAACCATTGAGTCTAGAGCATATTTGGATAGTTGTGCTGGTTGTGTTTTCAGGAAAAGAACTCCAGACGAAGCTGAAGAATTATTGGCTAGAATAAGCCGGAATCATGATGATTGGAATACACCTGAACCAACTCCAACGCCAATATTTAAGAAGAGGGGTTTAATTGAATTGAATGATGAAGATATGAGGGAAGCTAAGAAGTCTCTCAAGGAGAAAGGTATTAAATCCGAAGATGTGAAGAATCTACCTCCCATAGAAGATATATGTGAGATAATTCCCCTTCATCCATGATTGAGGTAAACTCCCTTCAACGCTTTACTAGGGAAGATATTCCATATTCGAAACCTCCTGCTCAATGCTTAGATGAGTTTGATAATTATATTGTTAAGCAAGAAAATTTTAATATGAGAGTAGAGAATCATCTAATGGAAAATTCTCAAGCTATTAGCAATTTACATGATATTGTGGAGAGAACCTCCAATGATGTTAAGATGCTTGTTAAACATTTTCAAATGGTTCAAACTCAAATTGATCAACTCACTAAAGTGCAAAATGACTTATTAAAAAATAATTCTAAAGAGAAACATGCTTATGAAGTAACAACTAGAGGTGGTGTCTCTACCCAGGATCCTCTATATCCTGAAGGGCATCCCAAAAGAATTGAACAAGATTCTCAACGAATTGAACCTAGTGCTCCTACTAAGAAAAAGAAGAAGAAGAAACATAAAAATGTTGTAGAATCCTCTGAACCTGTTAATGATCCTAATAGTATTTCTATTTCCGATGCTGAAACTGAAAGTGGTAATGAACATGATAATGGTAATGATAATGATAAGAATGACGCTTCTGATAAAGAAGAAGTTGAAGATGAACCTGAAAAACATGATAAAAATAAAAAGTATACTAAAGAAGATTTTATTGCTAAGAAACATGGTAATGAAAGAGAACCTTGGGTGCAAAAGCAAATGCCTTTTCCTGCTAAGAAACTAAAATCAAAGGAAGAAGAACACTATAATAAATTTTGCGATTGGATGAAACCTTTATTCTTGCAAATCCCTTTGACTGATGCTATTAAATTGCCTCCTTATTCAAAGTATATGAAAGATATTGTTACTAACAAAAGGAAAATCCCCAATGAGGAAATTTCCACTATGCTTGCTAATTACTCTTTCAATGGAAAAGTTCCAAAGAAGTTGGGCGACCCAGGTATACCTACTATTCCTTGTTCTATTAAGAATAATTATGTTAAAACTGCTCTATGTGACTTGGGAGCCGGTGTTAGTGTTATGCCTTTTTCTCTTTATAAGAGACTTTATTTAGATAAGTTGATACCTACTGATATATCTTTGCAAATGGCTGATAAATCTACTGCTATTCCTGTTGGTATATGTGAGGATGTTCCTGTTCAAGTTACTAATAACTGCTTGATATTAACTGATTTTGTTGTGTTGGAAATGCCTGAAGATGATAATATGTCTATTATTCTTGGGAGACCTTTTCTTAACACCGCAGGGGCTGTTATTGATTGCAATAAAGGAAATGTTACTTTCAATGTTGATGATAAGGAGCATACCGTCTATTTCCCCAAGAGGATTGATAAAGTATGTGGAGTCAATACTATTTCTAATGTGAGAACTATCAAAATTGGAACTATTGATTGTCCTATATATGAGCCTAAAGAAGGATATCAAAGTCTTATGATTGGATCCATATCAATACAATTCAAGGTAACATGATTGATTTGAGGTTTATTTCTTCTTATGCTACGTAAAATTTATTTGGTGGCAAGACTTGATCAACCTTGTTAACAAATACTTTTTATATGCATAGAGGAGGTAAACAACATCTCTTTCTTCCTCCACTTGCTTTATTTGATGTAGCACTTTTGATTTGCAAAGTTCCTTAGTTAATTAGAGATTTCAAAAAAATTCCTGGCCAGTAATAATAAACTTAATGCCCAGAAATGTGCATTTTTCAAAGTTTTCAAAAATTCACAAAAATTATACCGTTGGTCCTATTTTTCGAAAATGCACTGGGAGCACTGGGATGACCAGTGGGGCACCCCAGGGTGGCACCCACAGGCCGGCGCAAGGGGGGCACGCCACCCTGGTGTGTGGGTCCCCCTTTGCCCCACTTTAGTATCTCTTCCTCCCAGACTCTTCTCTCTCCCGAAAAAATCGACACCAACTTTCTCTCACTCGCATTTTTGCTCAAGAGCTCAGGGTTTTTCGATCTCTTTGCTCAGCCCAGATTTCTGTCTGAAATTTGGCACATTTGCTCTCCAAAAAGGAAGATGGATAATTTCAACTTTGGAGAAGTGTTTCAGAGAGAGACAACCAGCACCGGAAGGCCCTCTAGGACCGCCACCCGATTTAGGCGATCCTACAATGAGGATGTCATCGCGCCAAGCTTCGCGCCCGAAGAAGACAATGGGGCTCCTAATGCTTCATCTTTCCCATGTTATGATTTTCTGAGTAATGCAGGGTTATTGGATGATTTCTTCACCCTCGTCAACAGGGCGGGCTTAGCCGCCTACGTGGGAGATGAAAGGGAGCAATACTACATGCTCACCAAAATCTTCGTCGAGAGCTTCAAGTTCCACAACAAGCAATATGGGCCGACAGTTGCATTCAAGATTTATGGTAATCCTATTACTATGGAATTGGAAGAATTTTGTGTTGCATTGGATATTGCCCCTGTAGGTACATCAAGGAGGATTGAGGACAACCCCAGGGTCTTGTTGGAGCTTTATCGAGGGATCGCTAATGATGATTGTCGCACCATTCAGCGTGGCAAGATAAGAAACATCCAACTCCCCGCCATTAAGTATTTTGCCTATTACATTGCTACTAGCATTCTTGGTAGGGAGAACACTAGCAATATTTCTAGCTACCATCTTGCTTTCTTGATTGCTGCACTTAGAGCAGGTCTAACAGATCCCCTAAACCACGCCGGACTTGTATAATTCCGGCGATATACGGGGTGCGGGCGAAAATGGCCGTCTAGCAGGCCCCCTAAACGGTTCACCCCGTATCTAAAATATACAGGGCCCTGGGAATTTTCTCCCTCGCCCCTTACTTATAGAGGGTGGAGGGGCTTGTAGGGGGTGAAAACTGCACTCTGCACCACCGGACCTCGCCGCGCCGCCGCCAAACAAACTCCACTCCGGCGACCAATTCCAGCCAACGAGCTCTAAATTCTATCAAATCTCTACCAATTTCTTTCAACCCATCAAGATTTCTATCAAATAATGAAAAAACTAGATGAATTTTGAAGCAAAATTCCGCGTTCTCCCACTCGGGGCGGAGCTGGCGGGGACGGGGCGGAACTGGCGCCGGCGCGGGCAGGGCGGGTGCGCCGCGACGGGGCAGGGCCAGGGTGGCCATGGCGGCCTGAGGCGGCACAAGGCGACGGGGGTCATGGCGGCCTGAGGTGGCACAAGGCGACGGGCGCCATGGCGGCCTGAGGCAGCGCAAGTCGACGGGGGCCGCGTGCGGCCTGAGAAGCGGGGCGAGGCGGCGGGGCGGCGCGTGGCAGCAGCTCGGGGCGGCATGTCCGGTGGTGCGGGGCGGTAGGTCCGGTGGGGCGGCAGGTCCGACGGCAGGGCTGCAGCGCGAAGAGATGAAAAAAGAAGCATATTCCTCTTTTACAGCTTTCGTATACGGGGACTGCTAGACGGGAGGCGTTTTTGTTCGGTTAAAAGTACTCGCGTTTTATATACAGGGCCCTCTACATGTGTTTTACGGGGCGGAAATTTAGGGGGTCTGTTAGACATGCTCTTACTGGACAGACACCTTATCATCTTGGTTCTCTTATTGCTCGCCGCTTGTCTAACAGGGGGCCTATTTTTGGAGGAACTATTGCATTGCGCATTTTAACACATTTACAACTTCCTCTTGACTCTAATGATGTGCCATTAACTCCTAGGAGGCTTGATATTGCTGCAATGAAGAGCCATCATTTTGTTACCGCTGATTCCACTTCAGATAATTTGGTCTATAGAATGTTGTTTGCTGACGGGGATGAGAAGGAAATTCCCTTGCCCCAGACAGATTTGTTCAGTATTGACAGGAAACCATGGTCGCGCTCTAAGGAGGAGGTGGAGGAGAAACTGAAGATACAAAGCTTCCACCAGCAGCATGACTCCGAGGACGCCGAGCCCTCCTACGACTACACCGTCACGTATCCGGGTGCTTCTTCTAGCACATACCCGGAATATGATCCATCTTCGTCGTACTACGGAGATGCAACTTCATGGCCACGATGGGATTGAACTCCACTTAGGCCAAAAGCCTAAGCTTGGGGGAGGTATACCGGCATCACTCATTCTTTGCATATTATGGTTGCTGGATACTTGTATATACTTGTTTAGTTTGTTTGAGTGGTTTTCTAATGAGAGGGAGATGATATTTGGGGAAGTGCTGCCTGAAAACAGATTCTGGACTGTTACCGAAAAAATTCTCAAAAATAGCCAGAACGATATTTTGCGAAGCCAATTTTTGTGCATGTTCCCCAGGTTGTTATCTAACTTTCATTAGTTGAACACTTTTCGATATGAGCAGTGGAAGAATTTCTTAAAAATCGAGTACTGTACTGCTGTCAAGTTTGACGAATTTCTGCTGCTTTGTGTTTATGTGACTCTTCTAGTTTGCCATTTCTTGTTTTGCTTTGTTTCTTTCCTAAAACACAAAAAGACCAAAAATATTTCTGTTGTTTCTCTTCATCAATTGTTTGTTTTGGTTTCTTGCATTTATTTTGCTTTATTTGCTATCGTTGGTTTGCTATAATAAAATCCAAAAAGATTTTGCTTTGTTTGCTTGTTTCCTTTTGTTCTTGTTTCCAATTCGAAAACACCAAAAATATTTGCTGTTCTTCTTTGGTTTGTAAAGTTCATCATGAGTTCAATGGTCTTCGGTGGCTGGAGCGTGGTTTTCATTTCATATTATCCAAGCTACACAAGTGAAAGGCAATAATGACGATCTACGACAATTGAATTGTGGTGAGAGGCTGGTATGAACTCTATTTGTTTTCATTTTTGTACATATACTCATCCATGTGAGCATGCTTAGTTGGTTCATGTGAGGTATATGTCATTTGAGAAAGTCTAGTAGTTCATGATCTCTCATTTTTAGCTCCAATTTGTTAATATGAGTAGCATGTCATGGATGTTTGCTTGCATTGTTTTATTCATAAGTAGGTATGGCATTGTGGTATCCTCCTCTGAATAATTCATTTATATCGACTTGGCACATGCTCACGCATGCATATGACTGAACAAAAGTCAATTAAGCCTCGATGATTTACATTGCTTCAGAGTTCTTGTATCACTTTTATGCCTCCGTTAATTTATTTTGCCGCGAGCATGATTATGACAGTTACTGCTCTCTTGATTTGTCGCTCCCTAGTCTATTGCTAGCCTTCACTTGTACTGAGCGGGAACGCTGCTCGTGCTTCCAAACACCTGAAAACCAAGTTGTTCCAAAGTGTCCACCATAAATACCTATGCATGGCATTTCAAACCATTCCAAGTAAATTCTCATGCGCTACCTTTAAAACCTTCAAAATGCTTCTCAATTTGTGTTAATATTTCATAGCTCATGAGGAAGTATGTGGTGTTTAACTTTCAACCTTGTCATTTACTCTTGATGGACTTTCATTATGGACTAGTGGCACATCCGCTTATCCAATAATTTTGCAAAAAGAGCTGGCAATGGGGTTCCCAGTCCCAAATTAATTAACCTAAATAGACACTCCTCCATGGTATGTGATTGTTGGACGGCACCCGAAGGATTCGGTTAGCCATGGCTTGTGTAAGCAAAGGTTGGAGGAGTGTCATCATAATAAAACTAAAATAAAAGGCACTCCTTCATGGTATGAGATTGTTGGCAGGCACCCGAGGATTCGGTTAGCCATGGTTTGTGAAAGAAAGGTTGGAAGGAGTGCCACATAAACATAAAAATAATTCATGGGAGCCGCTCTTGGAAGTCCGGTTGGCGAGGTAGTTGGTGTACCCATTACCATTCGTTGACAACAACAAACACCTCTCAAAATAATTTTACTCCTGCTTTAAAAATGAAAAGCTCTAGCACATGTTAATCCCTGCTTCCCTCTGCGAATGTTGTGTTCTTTCTTTGAGCACTATCTTGAGAGCACGACTGTCATTCTTAGTATAATATGCTTGTCTCAAAATATGATTGATTGTGGTATAACTTTGATGTTTTTATCTTTGACAATCACTACTTCTAGTCTTTCTATGAACTTCAGAGGTGCCTGAGCATTTATGTTTTGCCGATCAAATATGGGCAAGCGAGATACCACTTTATCATACTCTCTTATGAACATTGCAACCCTACTTATATACATGATTCATGATGCTTATTATTAATTGTTGGTACCTCTCCATGATTGACATAGCTATTAGATGATCTTATTTGCATGTATCTTATTATGAACTGCCTAAGTGTTAGCCATAGCATGAGAATATTTACATCATATGAACAAATGTGTTCGTGAAAGTTCTTTTATCGCTCAGTTGTTAACTGAATTGCTTGAGGACAAGCAATAAGCTAAGCTTGGGGGAGTTGATACGTCCAAAACGTATCTACTTTCCCGAACACTTTTGCTATTGTTTTGCCTCTAATTTGTGTATTTTGGATGCAACTAACACGGACTAACGCTGTTTTCAGCAGAACTGCTCTGGTGTCTCGTTTTTGTGCAGAAATCCAACTTTCAGGAAAATCCTCGGAATTTATGCAAAGTCCTATTTTCCCAATATTGGCGGAGCCGAAGGGCAAGGTGGGGCCCGAGGGCCCCACACACTAGGCTGGCTCGGCCCAGGAGGGGCCCGCGCGGTGTGTGGCGGCCTCGGTCGGCCCCCGACGCCCTCCTTCGGACTACTTATTGCCTTCGACCTAAAAACGCACGGGGAGAAGTCGAAGTCGCGAAACCCTCCAGAACGCCGCCACATCGCGAAACTCCGTCTCGGGAGCCGAAGTCCTTCCGGCACTCCGCCGGACGGGGAATTGGAGGAGATCATCGCCATCATCACCACCGACGCCTCTTCATCAACCAGCCATGTTTCCCCCATCCATGTGTGAGTAATTCCCGCTGTAGGCTGAAGGGGATGGTAGGGATTGGATGAGATTGGTCATGTAATAGCATAAGATTGTTAGGGCATAGTGCCTAGTGTCCGTAATTGGTACTTTGATGATATTGTTGCAACTTGTTATGCTTAATGCTTGTCACTAGGGCCCGAGTGCCATGATCTCAGATCTGAACATGTTATTGTTTCATCATGATATTCATTGTTTTATGATCTTACCTGCAAGTTGTATACACATGTCGCTGTCCGGAACCAATGGCCCCGAAGTGACAAAAATCGGGACAACCGGAGGGGATGGTAGTGATGTGAGGATCACATGTGTTCACGGAGTGTTAATGCTTTGCTCCGGTACTCTATTAAAAGGAGTACCTTAATATCCAGTAGATTCCCTTGAGGCCCGGCTGCCACCGGCTGGTAGGACAAAAGATGTTGTGCAAGTTTCTTATTGCGAGCATGTACGACTATATATGGAACACATGCCTATTGATTGCTTTGTACTTGGACACCGTTTTATTATTATCTGCAAATGCCCTGCTATGATTGTTACATGAGTTTCTCTCATCCATGCAACGCCCGTTATCCGTCCCCGTGCCTACAGTATTTTAATCCTGCTATTTACTATAATCACTACTCCTGTCTCTGTTACTCGCTGTTATTTCACTACTGCTACGCTATAAAAATGTTACTACCGATAAACTCTTGCGAGCAAATCTGTTTCCAGGTGCATCTGAATTGATAAGGCTTATTAAGTATTCTTTGTGTGTTTGTAATCTATGTTCACTTTTACCAGACTGCTGCGATCCCCTATACTTGTGGGTCATTAATGGGTCACATGCTTCTGTTCATGGTGTTGGCACGGTAGATCTGAAGTTCACTTCTCGGAAGATCGTGCAGCTGAGGAACGTGCAGCATGTCCCTACTATGAACAAGAATCTCGTTAGCGGCTCCCTTCTATGCAGAGATGGGTTTAAGGTTGTTTTAGAGTCGAATAAAGTAGTTGTTTCCAAGTTTGGACAATTTATTGGTAAAGGCTATGAGTGTGGAGGCTTGTTCCGCTTTTCGCTTTCTGATTTCAGTAATAAGTCTGTGAACCATATTTGTGGCAATGTTAGTGATGATACCAGTGTTTGGCATTCTCGTTTATGTCACATTAATTTTGGTTTAATGTCTCGGCTATCCAGTTTAAGTTTAATTCTGAATTTCACCATTGCCAAAGGTTCTAAGTGCCATAGTTGTGTGCAATCAAAGCAACCTCGGAAGCCTCACAAGGCGGCCGAGGAGAGAAACTTGGCACCTCTAGAACTCATACATTCTGATCTATGCGAGATGAATGGTGTGTTGACAAAAGGTGGAAAGAGATATTTCATGACATTGATTGATGATGCGACTAGATTCTGCTATGTTTATTTGTTGCGAACTAAAGATGAAGCTTTAGACTACTTTAAAATTTATAAGGCCGAAGTTGAAAATCAACTAGAGAGAAAGATCAAGCGTCTTAGGTCGGATCGTGGTGGTGAATATTTTCCTAAGATCTTTGATGAATTATGTGAGGAACATGGCATTATTCATGAGAGGACGCCTCCCTATTCGCCCCAATCAAACGGGGTTGCCGAGAGGAAAAACCGCACGCTGACTGACTTGGTGAATTCCATGTTAGCCACTGCTGGTTTATCAAAGGCATGGTGGGGGAGGCTTTGTTGACTTCATGTCATGTCCTGAATAGAGTTCCTAACAAGAATAAAGATAAAACCCCTTACGAGGAGTGGGCTGGGAGAAAACCATCACTTTCGTATTTGCGCACATGGGGATGTTTGGCGAAAGTCAATATTCCAATTACTAAGAAGCGCAAACTCGGACCAAAGACAGCGGATTGTATCTTTCTAGGTTATGCTCCACGGAGTGTAGGATATAGATTTTTAGTAGTTCAATCTGAGGTACTAGATATGCATGTTGATACTATTATGGAATCTCGTGATGCAACATTTTTTGAGAATATGTTTCCTATGAAAGATATGCATAGCATTGCTAGAATTTCTACTGAGATAATTCCTGAATCTAGTACATCTAATGAGTATTTTGAACAATCACATGAGAATGTTACTGAGAAGGATGACAATGAAGCTCCTAAACGGAGCAAGAGACGGAGGATTGAAAAATCCTTTGGTGATGATTTCATTGTGTACCTTGTGGATGATACTCCCACGTCCATTGCAGAGGCATATGCATCTCCAGATGCAGATGACTGGAAAGAAGTTGTCCATAATGAGATGGACTCGATTCTTTCTAATGGAACTTGGGAGCTATCAGAACGACCCCATGGATGCAAGCATGTGGGCTGCAAATGGGTGTTCAAGAAGAAGCTAAGACCTGATGGTACTATTGAGAAGTACAAGGCGCGGCTTGTAGCTAAAGGCTACACACAGAGAGAAGGCGAAGATTACTTCGACACCTATTCACCTGTCGCTAGACTTACCACCATTCGAGTACTACTGTCCATGGCTGCCTCCTATGGTCTTATCGTTCATCAAATGGACGTAAAGACAACTTTTCTTAATGGAGAGTTGGAAGAGGAAATCTATATGGATCAGCCTGATGGGTTTGTAGTAAAAGGTGAAGAAAGAAAGATGTGCAAGTTGCTAAAATCTTTATATGGCCTAAAACAAGCACCTAAGCAATGGCATGAGAAGTTTGACAGAACTTTAACTTCTGTAGGCTTTATTGTCAAGAGGACCAAGAAGCACGTTGAAGGTTGATGGCGGCGAGATGTAGTGCGGCGCAACACCAGGGATTCCGGCACCAACGTGGAACCTGCACAACACAACCAAAGTACTTTGCCCCAACGAAACAATGAGTTTGACAATCTCACCAGCTTGCTGTAACAAAGGATTAGATGTATAGTGTGGATGATGATTGTTTGCAGAAAACAGTAGAACAAGTATTGCAGTAGATTGTATTCGATGTAAAAGAATGGACCGGGTCCACAGTTCACTAGAGGTGTCTCTCCCATAAGATAAATAGCATGTTGGGTGAACAAATTACAGTTGGGCAATTGACAAATAAAGAGGGCATGACAATGCACATACATGATATGATGAATATTGTGAGATTTAATTGGGCATTACGACAAAGTACATAGACCGCTATCCAGCATGAATCTATGCCTAAAAAGTCCACCTTCAGGTTATCATCCGAACCACTTCCAGTATTAAGTTGCAAACAACAGACAATTGCATTAAGTATGGTGCGTAATGTAATCAATAACTACATCCTCGGACATAGCATCGATGTTTTATCCCTAGTGGCAACAGCACATCCACAACCTTAGAGGTTTCTGTCACTCCCCAGATTTAATGGAGACATGAACCCACTATCGAGCATAAATACTCCCTCTTGGAGTTACAAGTATCAACTTGGCCAGAGCCTCTACTAGTAACGGAGAGCATGCAAGATCATAAACAACACATAGATGATATTGATAATCAACATAACATAGCATTCACTTATTCACCGGATCCCAACAAACACAACATATAGCATTACAGATAGATGATCTTGATCATGTTAGGCAGCTCACAAGATCTGACAATGAAGCATAATTAGGAGAAGACGACCATCTAGCTACTGCTATGGACCCATAGTCCAGGGGTGAACTACTCACTCATCACTCCGGAGGCGACCATGGCGATGTAGAGTCCTCCGGGAGATGATTCCCCTCTCCGGCAGGGTGCCGGAGGCGATCTCCTGAATCCCCCGAGATGGGATTGGCGGCGGCGGCGCCCTGGAAGGTTTTCCGTATCGTGGCTCTCACGGGGGTTTCGCGACGAAGGCTATAAGTAGGCGGAGGAGATAGGTCAGGGGCCACACGAGGCCCCACACAGGCCGGCGCGGCCAAGGCTTGGGCGCGCCCTAGCGTCTGGCCACCTCGTGGCCCCACTTCGTATCATCTTCGGTCTTCTGGAAGCTTCGTGTGAAAATAGGCCCCTGGGCGTTGATTTCGTCCAATTCCGAGAGTATTTCCTTACTAGGATTTCTGAAACCAAAAACAGCAGAAAACAAGAATGGCTCTTCGGCATCTCGTTAATAGGTTAGTGCCGGAAAATGCATAAATATGACATAAAGTATGCATAAAACATGTAGATATCATCAATAATGTGGCATGGAACATAAGAAATTATCGATACGTCGGAGACGTATCAGCATCCCCAAGCTTAGTTCTGCTCGTCCCGAGCAGGTAAACGATAACAAAGATAATTTCTGGAGTGACATGCCATCATAACCTTGATCATACTATTGTAAGCATATGTAATGAATGCGGCGATCAAAACAATGGTAATGCAATGAGTAAACAAATGAATCATATAGCAAAGTCTTTTCATGAATAGTACTTCAAGACAAGCATCAATAAGTCTTGCATAAGAGTTAACTCATAAAGCAACAATTCAAAGTAAAGGCATTGAAGCAACACAAAGGAAGATTAAGTTTCAGCGGTTGCTTTCAACTTGTAACATGTATATCTCATGTATATTGTCAATGTAAAGTAATATAACAAGTGCAATATGCAAGTATGTAGGAATCAATGCAGAGTTCACACAAGTGTTTGCTTCTTGAGATGGAGAGAGAAATAGGTGAACTGACTCAACAATAAAAGTAAAAGAAGGGGCCCTTCGCAGAGGGAAGCATTGATTGCTATATTTGTCCTAGAGCTTTGGTTTTGAAAACAAGAAACAATTTTGTCAACGGTAGTAATAAAGCACATGTGTCATGTAAATTATATCCTACAAGTTGCAAGCCTCATGCATAGTATACTAATAGTGCCCGCACCTTGTCCGGATTACCTGGATTATCATCGCAATGCATATGTTTTAACCAAGTGTCACAAAGGGGTACCTCTATGCCGCTTGTACAAAGGTCTAAGGAGAAAGCTCGCATTGTATTTCTCGCTTTTGATTATTCTCAACTTAGACATCCATACCGGGACAACATAGACAACAGATAATGGACTCCTCTTTTATGCATAAGCATTCAACAATTATTAATTTTCTCATATGAGATTGAGGATATTTGTCCAAAACTGAAACTTCCACCATGGATCATGGCTTTAGTTAGCGGCCCAATGTTCTTCTCTAACATTATGCATGCTCTAACCATTCTAGCGGTAAATCTCCCTTACTTCAGACAAGACGGACATGCATAGCAACTCACATGATATTCAACAAAGAGTAGTTGATGGCGTCCCCAGGAACATGGTTATCGCACAACAAGCAACTTAATAAGAGATAAAGTGCATAAGTACATATTCAATACCACAATAGTTTTTAGGCTATTTGTCCCATGAGCTATATATTGCAAAGGTAAAGGATAGAAATTTAAAGGTAGCACTCAAGCAATTTACTTTGGAATGGCGGAGAAATACCATGTAGTAGGTAGGTATGGTGGACACAAATGGCATAGTGGTTGGCTCAAGGATTTTGGATGCATGAGAAGTATTCCCTCTCGATACAAGGTTTAGTCTAGCAAGGCTATTTGAAACAAACACAAGGATGAACCGGTGCAGCAAAACTCACATAAAAGACATATTGTAAACAATATAAGACTCTACACCGTCTTCCTTGTTGTTCAAACTCAATACTAGAAATTATCTAGACCTTAGAGAGACCAATTATGCAAACCAAGTTTTAGCAAGCTCTATGTATTTCTTCATTAATAGGTGCAAAGTATATGATGAAAGAGCTTAAACATGAGCACAACAATTGCCAAGTATCACATTATCCAAGACATTCTACCAATTACTACATGTAGCATTTCCCGTTTCCAACCATATAACAATTTAACGAAGAAGATTAAACCTTCGCCATGAATATTATGAGTAAAGCCTAAGGACATATTTGTCCATATGCAACAGCGGAGCGTGTCTCTCTCCCACACAATGAATGCTAGGATCCATTTTATTCAAACAAAATAAAAACAAAAACAAACCGACGCTCCAAGCAAAGTACATAAGATGTGATGGAATAAAAATATAGTTTCACTAGAGGAACCTGATAATGTTGTCGATGAAGAAGGGGATGCCTTGGGCATCCCCAAGCTTAGACGCTTGAGTCTTCTTGAAATATGCAGGGGTGAACCACCGGGGCATCCCCAAGCTTAGTGCTTTCACTCTCCTTGATCATGTTGTATCATCCTCCTCTCTTGATCCTTGAAAACTTCCTCCACACCAAACTCAAAACAACTCATTAGAGGGTTAGTGCACAATTAAAATTTACATGTTCAGAGGTGACATAATAATTCTTAACACTTCTGGACATTTCACAAAGCTACTGAAAGTTAATGGAATTGAAAAATCCATCAAGCATAGCAAAACAGGCAATGCGAAATAAAAGGCAGAATCTATCAAAACAGAATGGTTCGTAAAGACGAATTTTATTGAGGCACCAGACTTGCTCAAATGAAAATTCTCAAATTGAATGAAAGTTGCGTACATATCTGAGGATCACTCACGTAAATTGGCATAATTTTCTGAGTTACCTACAGAGAATTAGGCCCAGATTCGTGACAGCAAAGAAATCTGTTTCTGCGCAGTAATCCAAATCTAGTATGAACCTTACTATCAACGATTTTACTTGGCACAACAATGCACAAAACTAAGATAAGGAGAGGTTGCTACAGTGGTAACAACTTCCAAGACTCAAATATAAAATAAAAGTACTGTAGTAAAAAACATGGGTTGTCTCCCATAAGCGCTTTTCTTTAACGCCTTTCAGCTAGGCGCAGAAAGTATGTATCAAGTATTATCAAGAGATGATGCGTTGACATTCTTACCAGGGGCTTTACCTTCTTACTCTTATTCTTACTCTTTGGTTTAGGGAATACATGACCGCATCCGGGTGTAGAGGTAAAATTTAGAGTGCCTTTCCCCACATCTATGATTGCTCCCATGAGTTTCAGCAGGGATCTTCCAAGCGTGATTTGTCCTGTCCCTACACATTCAATAACGAGATAATCAGTGGATACCGTCCTTCCAAGAAAGGTTGTGAAAACACCTTCAGCTATACCCTTAGGAATTATAACAGAGTTATCAGTAAGAGTTATTCCTTCTCCCCCTTCAGTAAGTTCCCAAAGTGTCAAAGATTCATAAATACTTTTAGGCATAAGGCAAAACTCAGACATAATATCACAACGAGCATGAAAAGTTTCACCACCAATAGCAACTTTAACGGTAGGCACCCACATTGAAGGTTCGAAGCTTAATGGAACATAATCATAGTATTCGCGAATTTGGTTGTACCCTTCTTTTAAACTAGCAAGAGATGGATCAAAATTATTATCGGAGCTAGATGATGTAATCAATTTTCTTATGGCATTAAAAGCTTGATCCCCATCACAATGAAGGAAATCTCCTCCCACTACAGCATCTAAGGCATATCTATAGCGAAGAATAAGCCCAAAATAAAAGTTACTAAGAAGCAAACTTAGGGTCATTTTAGGTTCAGTTTTACTATAAGAATCAAAAATTCTAGACCAAGCTTCTTTAAAACTCTCTTCACCACCTTGTTTAAAAGTGAAGATTGATTCCTCAGGTGATAGAGTAACAACTACAGGACTAGTCATGATAATAAAAATAAGGTAAATGCAAGTAACTAATTTTTTGTGTTTTTAATATGTAGATTGCAAACAAGATAGTAAATAAAGTAAAACTAGCAACTAATTTTTTTTGTATTTTGTTTTAGTGTAGCAAACAAAGTAGTAAATAAAATAAAGCAAGACAAAAACAAAGTAAAGAGATTGGAAGTGGAGACTCCCCTTGCAGCGTGTCTTGATCTACCCGGCAACGGCGCCGTAAAATTGCTGATACGCGTACAAGCACGCGTCCGTTGGGAACCCCAAGATGAAGGTGTGATGCGTACGGCAAGTTTCCCTCAGTAAGAAACCAAGGTTTATCGAACCAGTAGGAGCCAAGAAGCACGTTGAAGGTTGATGGCGGCGAGATGTAGTGCGGCGCAATACCAGGGATTCCGGCGCCAACGTGGAACTGCACAACACAACCAAAGTACTTTGCCCCAACGAAACAGTGAGGTTGTCAATCTCACCGGCTTGTGTAACAAAGGATTAGATGTATAGTGTGGATGATGATTGTTTGCAGAAAACAGTAGAACAAGTATTGCAGTAGATTGTATTCGATGTAAAAGAATGGACCGGGGTCCACAGTTCACTAGAGGTGTCACTAGTAGGAAAAGCCTCATCAGTGGCGCACGAAAATGGGCTTCTGTGGCGCACGGGTGGTGCGCCACAGAAACGTCGCCACAAAAATAAGGTTTCTGTGGCGCATCCCGTGCGCCATAAGATTTAGGTTGCACCAGGTCCTGTGCGCCACAGAAATAAGTAGTTCTGTGGCGCATGAGATGTAGCTGCGCCACAGAAATAGGTGCGCCACAGAATTATGTTTTGGTGCGCCACAGAACAATCTACATGTATACTCGATTTTGTGCTCCCTGGTGTATTATACAGGTTTTATACTGGTTTTATACACCGTATACAGGTTATATACTGATATAATATAGACAGATATAATATGGACATATATAATCATCACATCATCATCACATTACTTAGAGCCCGATCGAGTTATACATATAGCTCCATACAACTCATAATCCATGCAAATTAAGAAAGTTCTCATCATCTCTAGATACAAATGAAGTGACACCGGCCGCCGCCTACACTAGGATGAAATAGAGTACCGCCGCGACGATGGTGAGCAAGAGCGAGAGCACAAGGAAGGTCTTCATCTTGCTCTTGTTCGCTTGGTGCGCCCTCCACTTGGCAACCGCCTCGTGTCTAGTCGGGTACCCTTTGTAGCAGTTGCCGCTGAACTTGTGCACCTGTTTCTTGCACTCCTCCCACTCCTCGTACACTCCTGGAACCCGCCCCTCGAACACGACGTAGTACGTCATCTCTATGGACACAAGGCATATTAGTATATAACGCAATGGAAAGAGTTAGAGGGTTCACATGCATACATATTCACAAGAATTAAAGCAAAGAAATAATAATAAACCTAAAAGACATATAGCATCGGTATCACATAAGTAATATGGTTCAACGATAACGACTACAATAGTAATTGAAGTCCAACAACGACGACCACCGTTTCGAGCAAATTAAGCAAGTTTAGTTTACAACACGGTACAAATTGTCCATCGATTCAAAGTAATGCTAGGCACACCGGCCTCGGTCAACGAGACGTCTTCTTGAGCGGCTCCGGGAACGGCTTGTACAAGTCCTTCGTCGTCCACGTCCTTCCATCACCCTGCCTATGTAGGCGTTCTTCGATATCCCTCTTAGACAACCCTCTGAGTTGGTGTAAGAGCCCCGATGCGTTGGATACATCTTGTAAGATAATTTCCGAGAGCTTTACTTGGATGCGATGGAAGTCTTCTCTAAGATCATCATCATTGATTTGCCTCGACATTTTAATGGGGTCTCGCTTACTAGGTGGCAGAGACATCATCTCTGCATCCTCGACAAACCCTTTAAGGTGATGGAGGACATAGAAGGCCTCCTTAATGCTGCCAGCTGGCTGCTTGATACAAGGGAAGTCGATCACGTGCTTGAACCCGGGCTTTTTAGTGTCCGGCCTGATATATTGCCCATTCTTGTCGAAGGTGCCTCCATTTTTGGAGTAGCCAAGGATAGCCTCATCGAGAACACCCCTTATTCTCTTGTAGTCTTTCTTCGTCGTCGTACTCGACGAGTCGAAATACTGGGCTAGTGACCACTTCGGATCTAGGATGATGAGTGTGCAGTATTTGTCCCTGCTCAACACATGCAATTGAAATGGAATGTTGGAAATGATCGGCAATGGAAGAAATATATAAGAAAGCATAAGTTACGATGGCCGTGAGCGGATGTGTACTTACTCGGGAAAGACAGGCAGAAGAATGGTGTTGCTCTCTTTGTACATGAGCATGAAGTTCTGGAGGTATCGCACCGCCTTGGTCCGTGTCCTTGAGCCGTCCTGGAGCTGGCTATCGCGCATGTAGTAGGGATCCGCTACCGCGATGTGGCGGGGTCTCTCTCTGTTGATCTTCATCTGAAGATTGATCGCGTATAGGCGGACCAAGTTATAGTCGAGCCGTTTCGAGTGAAATAGATTGAAGACGTCCTCGAACGCTATGAAGAAGATATCCGCGGGGTCTTCATTGACGAAGTTCTGGTCGGACGGCACCTTGACCGAGAACACCGGGTAATTTGGATCCTTTTCTTTAAGAAGGACGCTCTCTAGATAATTAATAGAGTGCTGCAAAGGGAGCATTGGTCCACTTGCGAGGTGTTCCATGTCCGGAGGCAGTATCGGTTTACCAGCTTCATGACACCGGGGCAAGCCATCCGGTGTAGGTGGTACCATGTCGTCGGCCCGGATCCTCTTAGGAGCAGGCTGGCTCGAAGATGCGCCCTTCTTGGCTCCTCTCTTCCTTGCCTTCTTCACCTGACCTACTGGGGGTGCTGGTGGTGCTGATGGTGGTGCTTCGGGTGCTGGTGGTGCTTCTGAGGTCGCTGGGGTTGATTTGGGTGGCTCCCCGATGATCGTCTTACGCAGCGTGTTAGGGCTGAAAACGGTAGCAGGCTTGACTTGAGCTGGATTGCCAGCCTCCGGAGGAGTGTCTTGAGAAAGACCCGTGAAGACCAGGCGCTGCTTCGTCACTGTAGGGGGACGACCAAGTTGATCGCCGTGTGTGCGGAAGGCTTGTTCATCCATAGGAGGCATGTACATATCTTGGCTGCAGGCGCCAGTGTTGATGTAGGCATCGATGTCATCATCATCATCTGCATCGTTGCCATCAAGTGGCGCCATGTCCTGGACCTTAGGTGGTGGCGGTTGCGATGCCGCCGCTTGGCGTACCGTGCGTCTAGTTGACGGTCGTTGCGGTAGCGCTCCCAACAACTGTTTGTGGCGTGTGGTGGTGGCGGCGATCGTCGGTTCCTTCCGGGTGGCGGCGGCGACCGCCGGTTCCTTCAGGGTAGTGGGGGCGGCGACCGCCGTTTCCTTAAGGGTGTCGTCGGCGCTGGCGATCTTGGGCCGGATGATAGGGGAGGTGGCGCCGGTGCTTTTCTTAGCACTCGGAAGACCCCCCAGACGAATCTGGTTCTTCGGCCATTTCATAAGCCATGAGGTGCAATCCCCAAGGGGCAAAACGTCGCCTTCGTCTGTGCCCGGAGGTTGAAAGGGGGGATGGCGTAGCGGTACTCCGGCACTACCATTACCAACTTGACCTTCGCCACGTCTTCCGCCAATCTAGCGCCGTGCATAACGCGGGAAGCCATGACAAGGCCGCTAGCAACTTCCACCAACTTGCCGCCGGGCTCCACCGTTTGCAGAAGTATGCATGGTTCATCCTGAGTCAGGGGCGCCATGTTGGGCATCGTGAGATGGCAGTCACGAAAGGCATATATAGTTAAAGAAGATGACGCGAAGGAGTAACTAATGAGTTTACCTCCTTGATGGCGTCGATCTCGGCTACTGTCGATACAAGGGCGGCGGTTGGGGGCGTCGATGCGACCAGTTGGAGCTGCGGCGGCGGTTGGAGCGGCGGCGTCTGGTGGAGCCCCGACGCCGGCGTCGGGTGGAGCGGCACCGTCGGCGACACGTGGAAGCTTGAGTTGCTGCCGCTGATGCTGGGCACATGTATCGGCCCCACTTGACCTCCCGCATTCCAAGCAGCTAACCCCTCCATCAACCCAGGGGGGATGATCTGCCGGATCTTCTCGTCCAATAACTTGTTCATCATCTCCGTGTTCTCCACAGGCTTTTCGGCCACCAGCTTCTCTAGTGACTCCACCTTCTTCTTCAGCTCCTGAACCTCGGATTTATCCTTAGCCGACGACCTCCTCTCCAGCTTTCTCGTCTTGGCATCCGATCCGTAGTACTCGGATAGCTTCATACTTGTGCCAAAGCCGGACACACGGCCACCCGACGTCGGTGGCTTGTCCAGCTCCCTCTCCTTGTATTTGTTCATCGCCCTGTTGAAAGGCGTGTCCCACGGTTCCGTCGACCCCTGGGACGACGGGCCAGCCTTCGTCAACTCTTCATCCTTCAGACAAAGGAACTTAAGGTTAGCCCATTTGGCTTCATTGCCTAATAAGATGAGCGAAATAATATAGAATTGTAGAACAGCAGCAAGTTTCCCTTAAGTGGATCACCCAAGGTTTATCGATCTCAGGGAGGAAGAGGTCAAAGATATCCCTCTCACGCAACCCTGCAACCACAAATCAAGAAGTCTCTTGTGTCCCCAACACACCTAATACAATAGGTGCACTAATTCGGCGAAGAGATAGTGAGGTACAAGTAATATGGATGAGTATGAGTGATAATAGCAATCTGAGTAAAATATGGCAGCGAGTAAACATTCAACAAAACAGTAAACAAACGGTGATTCGATGCTTGGAAGCAAGGCCTAGGGATCCTGCTTTCACTAGTGGACACTCTCAACAATGATCACATAATAGGACTACTCTACACCCTCTTGTTGGATGATGAACACCATTGTGTAGGATTACACGAACCCTCAATGCCGGAGTTAACAAGCTCCACAATATTCAATGTTCATATTTAAATAACCTTAGAGTGCAAGATAGATCAACACGACTAAACCAAGTACTAACATAGCATGCACACTACTACCATCACACTATGAAAGGAGGAATAGATCACATCAATACCATCATAGTAATAGTTAACTTCATAATCTACAAGAGATCACAATCATAGCATAAACCAAGTACTTCATGATGCACACACTGCCAACATTACATCATGGAGGAGGAATAGACTATTTTAATAACATCACTAGAGTAGCACATAGATGATATTCAACTAGATCACATAGAGAGAGAGATGAACCACATAGCTACAGCGGAGCCCTCAGCCCCTGGTGAATTACTCCCTCCTCATCATGGAGGCAGCGATGGCGGTGAAGATGGCGGTGGAGACGGCGGTGGAGATGGCTCGGGGCAATTCCCCGTCCAGCAGGGTGCCGGAACAGAGAGTTCTGTCCCCCGAATTGGAGTTTCGCGATGTGGTGGCGCCCTGGAGTCTTTCTCGGAGTTTCACAATTGGTACTGCGTTTTTAGGTCAAAAGGGTTATATAGGCGAAGAGGCGGCGCGAGAGGGCTGACAGGGTGGCCTCACCCTAGGCCGGCGCGGGGTCTGGCCCGCGCGGCCCTATGGTGTGGGGCCCCCTGGCTCTCCTCCGACTCTCCTTCGGTGTTCTGGAGCCTTCCGGGAAAAATAGGAGGTTTGGCGTTGATTTCGTCCAATTCCGAGAATATTGCCCGAACAGCCTTTCTGGAACCAAAAACAGCAGAAAACAACAACTGGCCTTTCGGCATCTCGTCAATAGGTTAGTTCCGGAAACGCATAATAATGACATAAAGTGTGAACAAAACATGTCGGTATCGTCATAAAACAAGCATGGAACATCAGAAATTATAGATACGTTGGAGACGTATCAGCATCCCCAAGTTTAGTTCCTACTCGTCCTCGAGTAGGTAAACGATAAAATTTAATTTCTGAGGTGACATGCTACCAACATAATCTTAATCATACTATTGTAAAGCATATGAGATGAATGCAGCGATTCGAAACAATGTAAATGCAATGAGTAAACAATTGAATCATATAGCAAAGACTTTTCATGAATAGTACTTTCAAGACAAGCATCAATAAGTCTTGCATAAGAGTTACTCATAAAGCAATAAATTCTTAGTAAAGGTATTGAAGCAACACAATGGAAGATTAAGTTTCAGTGGTTGCTTTCAACTTGTAACATGTATATCTCATGGATAGTTGTCAATGCAAAGCAATATAACAAATGCAATATGCAAATATGTAGGAATCAATGCACAGTTCACACAAGTGTTTGCTTCTTGAGGTGGAGAGAGATAGGTGAACTGACTCAACATAAAAGTAAAAGAATGGTCCTTCAAAGAGGAAAGCATTGATTGCTATATTTGTGCTAGAGCTTCTATTTTGAAAACATAAAGAGAGCATAAAAATAAAGTTTTGAGAGGTGTATGTTGTTGTCAACGAATGGTAGCGGGTACTCTAACCCCCTTGCCAGACAAACCTTCAAAGAGCGGCTCCCATTTTATTTTATTTTTGGGTGGCACTCCTTCCAACCTTTCTTGCACAAACCATGGCTAACCGAATCCTCGGGTGCCTGCCAACAATCTCATACCATGAAGGAGTGCCTTTTTATTTTAGTTTTATTATGATGACACTCCTCCCCACCTTTGCTTTCTCAAGCCATGGCTAACCGAATCCTTCGGGTGCCGTCCAACAATCACATACCATGGAGGAGTGTCTATTTTTGTTAATTAATTTGGGACTGGGAATCCCATTGCCAGCTCTTTTTGCAAAATTATTGGATAAGCGGATGAAGCCACTAGTCCATTGGTGAAAGTTGCCCAACAAGATTGAAAGATAAACACCACATACTTCCTCATGAGCTATAAAACATTGACACAAATCAGAGGTGATAAATTTTGAATTGTTTAAAGATAGCACTCAAGCAATTTACTTTGGAATGGCGGAGAAATACCATGTAGTAGGTAGGTATGGTGGACACAAATGGCATAGTGGTTGGCTCAAGTATTTTGGATGCATGAGAAGTATTCCCTCTCGATACAAGGCTTAGGCTAGCAAGGTTGTTTGAAGCAAACACAAGCATGAACTAGTACATCAAAACTTACATAAAAGACATATTACAAGCATTATAAGACTATACATCGTCTTCCTTGTTGTTCAAACACCTCACTAGAAAATATCTAGACTCTAGAGAAACCACTCATGCAATCCAAATTTTAACAAGCTCTATGTATTTCTTCACTAATAGGTGCAAAGTATATGATGCAAGAGCTTAAACAAGAGCACAACAATTGCCAAGTATCAAGTTATTCAAGACATCACACCAATTACTACATGTAGCATTTTTCGTTTCCAACCATATAACAATTAACGAAGCAGTTTCAACCTTCGCCATGAACATTAAAAGCTAAGAACACATGTGTTCATACGAACCAGCGGAGCGTGTCTCTCTCCCACACAAGTATTTATTCAAACAAAAACAAAAACAAGAAACATACAGACGCTCCAAGTAAAGTACATAAGATGTGACCGAATAAAAATATAGTTTCAAGAGAAGGAACCTGATAATTTGTCGATGAAGAAGGGGATGCCTTGGGCATCCCCAAGCTTAGATGCTTGAGTCCTCTTGAAATATGCAGGGATTAACCACCGGGGCATCCCCAAGCTTAGAGCTTTCACTCTTCTTGATCATATTGTATCATCCTCCTCTCTTGACCCTTGAAAACTTCCTCCACACCAAACTCGAAACAAACTCATTAGAGGGTTCGTGCATAATAAAAATTCACATGTTCAGAGGTGACACAATCATTTTTAATACTTCTGGACATTGCTCAAAGCTACTGGAAGTTAATGGAACAAAGAAATCCATCCAACATAGCAAAAGAAGCAATGCGAAATAAAAGGCAGAATCTGTCAAAACAGAACAGTCCGTAAAGACGAATTTTAAAGGGGCACCAGACTTGCTCAAATGAAAATGCTCAAATTGAATGAAAGTTGCGTACATATCTGAGGATCACTTACGTAAATTGGCATAATTTTCTGAATTACCTACCGAGAATTTTGCCCAGATTCGTGACAGCAAAGAAATCTGTTTCTGTGCAGTAATCCAAATCTAGTATGAACTTTACTATCAACGACTTTACTTGGCACAACAAAACACAAAACTAAGATAAGGAGAGGTTGCTACAGTAGTAACAACTTCCAAGACACAAATATAAAATAGAGTACTGTAGCAAAATAAACACATGGGTTATCTCCCAAGAAGTTATTTCTTTATAGCCATTAAGATGGGCTCAGCAGTTTTAATGATCCACTCGCAGGAAATAGTATTTGAAGCAAAAGAGAGCTTCAAGAGGCAAATTCAAAACAAATTTAAGTCTAACATGCTTCCTATGAAGAGGAATCTTGTACACAAATGAATTCATGAAGAACAAAGTGACAAGTATAAGAGGATAAAACACGAGTAACTTCAAGATTCTCAACATAAAGAGGGGAAACTTAATATTATTAAGATGCATATAACCATATTTCCTCTCTCATAACAACTTTCAGTAGCATCATTGATGAAATCCACAATATATCCATCACTTAAAACATTCTTATCATGGTTCATATGCATAGAAGTATCATTAAATTTGGCATAAGAAGAGTTATTCTCATTAATAGTAATTGGAGCAAGATTATTATCAAGAATTTGAACATGGTAAACAAGTTGCATATTAAGGGAATTGTTTTTGGTAATCCAATCATGACTATGACAAGTTTCATAAGGATAGTTATAACCTATATCATAGCATTCTTTATAATAATCATCAAAGATCGGAGGCACAGTGTCATCATAAGAAATAGAATAGTTATCTTTCACAGTCGGTTTATCTATGACCATACCATCATTGTTATTAGAAGGAGATGTATCAAGAACATAATGACCAGTAGCAAAAGGATTTTCAAACACCTCTTCCCCAAGCTTAGAGCTTTCTATATCATTATGGGAGGAAGCATGGATAGCACTGACACTATGGCAATTATTATCATCATCATTTTCAGAATTAGTTTCCCAGAGATTTGCAATATCAAAAGTAATGTGCCCATTCAAATCATGATCGCTAATGTATGTAAAGGGCATAGGAAGATCATCGTATTCAGATTCATTATCACAATAATTATTAGGAGCAACATACTTACGGTTACCTAGCGTTATCTCATTCACGCGAGGATACGCCGTTACCTCTTTCTTTTTATTCTCCTTCTTCTTCTTCTTCTTCTTCTTCTTCTTCTTCGTTCCCTTCTTCTTCTTCTTCTTCTCTTCCTTCTCCTCGTTCCCTTCTTTAGGAGGAAGAGGCTTGAAGGGTGGCTTGTCCGCATAACCTGATTTACTTTCAGAAACAATAGAAGAAACTTGGGAGGATCCCTCCTTTTCATTAATTAGTTGAAAACACACAGCGGTCCTATCATATTTTGGCAAGGTGTCATCTTCTAAAATATTTTGTATGTAAGTATTTGTATGGCTATTATCAATGCAATAAGAAAAACACCCATGCAGGACATCATCAATATCAAGATCACTCATATGTAACAAAGAGATTTTTCTCGATAACTCTTCACACCCCAAAAATAAAGTAAGTTCATCATGCTGATTAGGAGTAATTTCATCATCACAATACAAATTTGCAGCACTCATTGGGTTCAAATTATCATTGGAGGAGCATTGAAAATTAAAATGACCCACTTCATGGCAAACTTCACAAATAAAAGGATAGAGGGCACAAACTTTTTTACCAAGATCATCTAGAGCCCTAAACCACTTTCTAGTTTTTTCATTAGCATGATGGATACAATATTCATCTTTGATTTGATTAATTCCACAAGGTCTATGTATTCCACAAAAATTAACATGCTTATAAGAAATAGCATTCTTAGGAGTTTGAGCATGCTTATTGCAATAATTAACAACAATTTCATTCTTCATGCAAGCCTCTTTAAAAGGTTCATGATACTTATCAAAATTCTTTTTAGGCAATTCAAAATGAGAAGCAAAGGCTTTATAAAGATTTGCAGCAACTTGAGAGTCAAGACCATAAGTAGCACTCATATTTCGAAATTTATCGGTATCCATAAAAGCTTCAATGCATTCATAATCATAATTTATACCTGACTCTTTACCTTTGTCGTTCTCCCATCCTTCAGCATTCTCCTCAATCCGATCAAGAAGATCCCACCTAGCTTCAACCTCCTTGCTTGTGAAAGATCCCTCCGAACATGCGTCCAGATAGTCCTTGTGTTGTCCTGAAAGCCTCGCATAAAAATTGTTAACAATAACATTACGGGGAAGCTCATGAATGGGACATTTGAGCATTAGTGACTTCAATCTCCCCCACGCTTGAGAAATACTCTCTCCATCACGAGGATAAAAGTTATAAATATAATTCCTATCAATATGCACTTCATGAGGAGGATAAAATTTAGAATAAAAGAGAGGTACAATTTCCTCCCAACCAAGAGAATGACTATTCTCCAACAATTTATACCAATGCGCCGCTTTACCAGACAGCGAAACGGAGAATAGCTTCTTCTTCACTTCATCCATAGAGATACCTGCACACTTGAATAACCCGCATAATTCATGCAAAAACAGTAAATGATCTCTAGGATGGATAGTTCCATCCCCTTTATAGCGGTTATCAATAACACGTTCAATAATTTTCATGGGTATCTTGAAAGCAGTACTTGCAGTTGGTGGATTTAAAGTATCACAAGCATTATTAGAGTTATCGCATATGGGAGATAAAGCATTATCGAACAAATTTTCTCCCCTAAAGATGGGAAGCCAAAAAGATCACAGAAACTAGCTTCCCCAAGCTTAGACTTATTCATAGCATTAGCAGTGATTGCGTTCATACCAATAATATTGCTACTAGCATGCAAATGAGGTTCCATAGGTTCTTTAATTTTCGCATCACACAATTCATGTCTTAGCTTAGGAAATAAATTAAGAAGCTCATAGTTATATTCCATTATGCCTAACTAGTGTAAACAAGAAACAAAAAGTTGCAACGGGATCTAAAGGAAATAGCTTCGAGCACAAACACAATGGCGCCGAAAAGTACGCACTGGAACCGAAGTATGAGTGCCTTTTACCTTTCCTCCCGGCAACGGCGCCGAAAAGTGCTTGATGTCACGGAGCTTCTATTCTTGTAGACAGTGTTGGGCCTCCAAGAGCAGAGGTTTGTAGAACAGCAAGCAAGTTTCCCTTAAGTGGATCACCCAAGGTTTATTGAACTCGGGAGGAAGAGGTCAAAGATATCCCTCTCAAGCAACCCTGCAACCACAAAGCAAGAAGTCTCTTGTGTCCCCAACACACCTAATACAATAGGTGCACTAGTTCGGCGAAGAGATAGTGAGATACAAGTAATATGGATGAGTATGAGTGATAATAGCAATCTGAGTAAAATATGGCAGCGAGTAAACATTCAACAAAATAGTAAACAAACGGTGATTCGATGCTTGGAAGCAAGGCCCAGGGATCCCGCTTTCACTAGTGGACACTCTCAACAATGATCACATAATAGGACTACTCTAGACCCTCTTGTTGGATGATGAACACCATTGTGTAGGATTACACGAACCCTCAATGCCGGAGTTAACGAGCTCCACAATATTCAATGTTCATATTTAAATAACCTTAGAGTGCAAGATAGATCAACACGACTAAACCAAGTACTAACATAGCATGCACACTACTACCATCACACTATGAAAGGAGGAATAGATCACATCAATACCATCATAGTAATAGTTAACTTCATAATCTACAAGAGATCACAATCATAGCATAAACCAAGTACTTCATGATGCACACACTACCAACATTACATCATGGAGGAGGAATAGACTATTTTAATAACATCACTAGAGTAGCACATAGATGATATTCAACTAGATCACATAGAGAGAGATGAACCACATAGCTACAGCGGAGCCCTCAGCCCCGTGGGTGAATTCCCCTCCTCATCATGGAGGCAGCGATGGCGGTGAAGATGGCGGTGGAGACGGCGGTGGAGATGGCTCTGGGCAATTCCCGTCCCCAGGGTGCCGGAACAGAGTTCGTCCCCGAATTGGAGTTTCGCGATGTGGCGGCGCCCCAGAGTCTTTTCCGAGTTTCGTCAATTGGTTGCGTTTTTAGGTCGAAAGGGTTATATAGGCGAAGAGGCGCGCAGAGGGCTGACAGGTGGCCTCACCCTAGGCCGGCGCGGCCAGGGTCCTGGCCCGCGCGGCCCTATGGTGTGGGGCCCCGGCCTCCTCCGACTCTCCTTCGGTGTTCTGGAGCCTTCCGGGAAAAATAGGAGGTTTGGCGTTGATTTCGTCCAATTCGAGAATATTGCCCGAACAGCCTTTCTGGAACCAAAAACAAGAAACAACAACTGGCTCTTCGGCATCTCGTCAATAGGTTAGTTCCGGAAAATGCATAATAATGACATAAAGTGTGAACAAAACATGTCGGTATCATCATAAAACAAGCATGGAACATCAGAAATTATAGATACGTTGGAGACGTATCACCCATTTGGCTTCATTGCCTGATAAGATCAGCGAAATAATATAGAACTATCCTTACCAGGTACTTCTCGAAATCCCTCACGTCTTCGTGATCCGTAATAAATTCCCCCGTCTTCCAGTCTAAGTAGTAGCGGGACCGGACAAAGTTCCTAGCCTGTTCATCCTGGATCTCGGCATCCTCCTTGTCCCAAGTGGGCTGTTTTCCTCGGTAACCGCCGCTTCCGCAATGGTGGGTCCCTAAGTTCAACTCCCGCATTTTCTTCCCCCAGGCGGTCCATTTTTTAACAGTGTCACTCTCTAAGTAAGACTTGAATGCATTAAAGTCTTCTAAGGAGATCGACGGGTCTTTGGTACTTATCCTCTCCCAGCTTTCACCGGCATCGATCTTTTTCTTCAGCCGGTTCTTCCAGCTGCTCAAGGCGGTGCTCATCTTCGTGAGAGCTAAAGAGTCCACCTTCTTATTGAACGGCTCCGGGAACGTGTATCGTTGGTGAAGCTTCTGGAGGAGGGATTGGGCGAGAGCCTCGTTCTCCTTGCTTCTGAGGTCCTGAGTTAGGATCGGCACGGTTTCACGGATGATGCACCCTAGTTGCATGCCGTACCCTTTGGCAACCCACGAAGGCTCCAAGGGTAGGCCACTTTCGGAGACTACCGTGAAATGATCGGTGACGTTGGCGAGCACTTGCGGCCTCCGATCCCTCCTTGGCCTCCTCGCCGTCCTCTTCTTCTTACCCTCCTGAGGGTTGCCGCCGCTATCACCTTCCGTGCGGTTGGCCGCGTTCTCTTCACCGGTCGTCTCTTCACCGGTCTCGGCGGCGGCGTCCCAGGTATCGTCATCGTCGCCGGTGTCGGCGGCGCCCCCCTCGGCCCTCTCCCTCGGAGGCGGCGTCCCGGCCCTCGTCGGTGTCGTCGGCGGCCTCCTGGCCCTCTCCCTCGGAGGCGGCATCCCGGCCCTCTTCCTCATCGCCGGGCGACTCGGCGGCGGCCTTCCGGGGCTGCTCGTAGCCCTCCCAGAAGTCCTTGTTGGCCTCTCTCGCTTCTTCGTTCTGGCTCCTGGGCTTAGAAGTGCTGCCCGACATGTTTATTTGCACTTCATTAAAAAGAGGCAACAAGTTAGTACAAAAGTCAACCAAAAAATTCGGCATGACTTTTGCTAATTTTTCTACGTAGGAGTGCCCATTTCTCAACCGAAACGGAAGTTAATCAACGCTTCGGGAGAAATGGGCAACTCAATGAAATCCCTGCAAAAATATCCACCATATACACCATATATCCAACATATCCACCATATATCGACCATACAAAGTTGCCCATCTACAATACATCAAACAAAAGCCAACATAAACCTGGAGCATCTATTTCAGCATATTTTTTAACCTGAGCAGTACAACAACAATGACTTTCTTAACCTGGAGCATCTACCACCTGGAGCACTACCACCTGGAGCACTACACAATCTGGAGCACTACACAACCTGGAGCACTACAAAAACCAGAGTACATTAAAGCTAGCACTTCAAACCAGAGAACTGCACTTCAAGTTTTTAGCTAACATTAATTCATTATATATGGGCAGTACCATTGGTACAGCATATAGAGAACTGCACAAAAGCATATACAAGATAATGAGCATGAGCATGAGCATGATCATTTCATAAATGAATTCAAATAGTAGCATTTCATGTACTAGTAGCATTATATGCTTCTTCATAACCAATAGCTATGCAACTTGGTTATAGAGCATAAACAAGCATACAAGCTTATAGAGCAAGCCAACCAGTAGCTACTGCCAACATGTGACTTCAAATGAAAATGCTATTATTCCAGATATAATTAAATAGCAGAAGCTTGAGCATCATATGGAAATGCTAGTGACTTCAAATGAAAATGCTATTACTCATAAATATACATTACAAAAGGCAGTAGCTAGTGACTTAATTTTTTTATAAATTCAAAGAGAATTATACCAATAGCTAATCAAATTTTAGTAGATAATTACTTAAATTTAAAAAGGCAGTATAGAGCAAGCCAACCAGTAGCTACTGCCAACATTTGAGCATGAGCATCATTTAACCTTACATTACATACATTATTTCCTACCATCTGCATAGAAGCATTACATAAACCCTTTTATTCATCATTGCATGGAAGCATTACATCAACCCTTACATTACATAATTATTCAGACAACCTAGGACACACTAAAACTAGATGGCTGAAACTACAACTAACTACAACAAACTAGGATAACAAATCTTTGATTTTTTTCATGCCCTTCCTCAGCCAGCACAAGATAACTCCAGCTTTAACCTTTTCTTCAAGATTTGGTTCTACATAGTAGGGCAACACCTCTGTGGGTCCTCCTTCCCTCAACTGATGCTTATACTTTTTCAGTTTGATCATGCCCTTAGGTCTGGATTTTGGAACTGGGAGAACTTGTGTAGTGTATGTGAACACACCTAGCTGGTTCAAGCCATCTGCTGCTTCTTCTTCCCTGAACCTGGCAGCAGAAGCTTCCCTCTCTTGCACACTTCTCCTACGATACACTAGCAACTCCTTGTCTGCCCTACCCATAGAAAAAGTCTTGGAAAGAGTGGCATCCCTAGAGCCAGAGGCACCAAGGGAGCCAGTGCTCCTCCTCTTTGCACTCCAGGATAGGTTGTCCATGTTTGGTGTGGTTTTCAGGTTCACTACACTAGGCATTTATATAGGATGGAGGGCATGCACAGAGGGTATGAGAACAATGCCATCAGTTTCTTTTTTTGAATTGTGATGTCAATCCACAAGAGGGAGAATATTCTCCAAAATGGGTCAGAGACAAGCCATTGGGAATATTCCCCAAAATGGGTCAGGAGAGACTGTCCATTTTTGGTTCAGGAATATTCTTCAAAATCTGTCATATTTGGTCAGGAGAGACAATGTACTGATGGTTCTTGCTAGGCAGAGGCATTTTTGGTTCAGAGGAATATTCTTGCTAGGGCAGAGGTGGCCAGAGGTGAACTAAACCAGGTAGTAGCATTGGCAGAGACAGAGAAACAACAACAACATTAGCTTGTTCATTTTTATTTTTATTCCCAAATAGTAGGTTGTAGCTTGTTCATTCAAATAGTAGGCAGTAGCTTTTTTATCTCTAAATTCAAACAGCAGCATTTCATGTACTAGTAGCATTATTATCTTGAAACCCCAAGCAGTAACGTATATCATGACATGTGACCAGTAGCTATGCCAACATATTCATGAAAGCATCATCCACTGCATTATTTGGGGGAAGCAAAATTGGGCTGCTATAGGATCATAGGCATTCATAGGTTTGGGAAGTGGCCCCTAGCATCACCAAGCTATTAAACCACAACCAAAGAATCAATCATCATAATCTTCTCAACTAACACAGTTCATATATACTATATATATACTGTATATATACTGCAACCATCTATGCATTTAATCATGTATTTAATCAGTGGTCATATGTGAACTAAAACCATCTATTTAATCAGTGGCCAAAGGTGAACTAAAACCATCTATGCATTCTTATCTTGCAACCAGGAAGCATGAGCATGATCATTTCATAAATGAATTCAAAACATAAAATGGCAGCAGGAGACACAAGTGATTCACTAGCACATGCAACACACACATGATCACTAACTCTCACCCTAATTCTGTTCTTACTAAATGACAAGATTAATATCTACATTTCTCTGCCTAACATTCACTAACTAACATTCAAAACCTAAATCAACCGATTCACTAACTACATTCACTAACCAATTTGTATCTGCCATTTGAGCAATCCATAGCAGCATTGCAAGGAGATGCACATTTGAGCAATCCATAGCAACATTGCAAGCAATCCATAGCAACTAGGCTAGCCAGAGAGGGAATTCGAAGCAGCAACTAGGTTAGGGGAGTGGGGAGGACAGGGGAGAGGAGCTCTCACCGAACGGGTGGCGGTGGCGGGGATCAAGCGGTGGTGGTGGCGCTATCCTCCTCCTCCTCGGCGACGGCGGCTCGGGTGTCCTCCTCCTCCTCGGTGGCGGCGGCGGCTCGGGCGTCCTCCTCCTCCTCGGTGGCGGCGGCGGCTCGGGCCCTCCTCCTCCTGGCGGCGGCGGCTCGAGCGTCCTCCTCCTCAGCAGCGGCGGCGCTAGGCGGTGGTGGCGGTTGCGCGAGAGAAGTATGGCACTAGGGTTGTGAGTGACTGAGTGTGGAAGAAACCCCTGGATCGAGTTATTTCACTAAGTGTCCAAATTCTGTGGCGCATCCTCTCGTGCGCCACAGAATTAAGCTTTTGTGGCGCATCGACATGCGCCACAGAATTCCTATTTCTGTGGCGCACCTAATGGGGAGTGCGCCACAGAATTTAGACACTTAGCAAAACAAAACGGTTTACTGCTGTGTCCTGACAGATACATAGCACTAGTCTAGTGGTTAAGGCCAATGTTAGGCCATTAGTAGCCAGGTTCGAACCCTGGCTGCCACACAATTTTTATTCCTTTTTTCATATTTTAGTTACATTTCAATAAATAACACAACATTATTTAGTAATTAGTAGAGAATTATAAATTACTTGTCTCATACAAACATGTTCTTGTTTCTCTCACACACACATGCATGTACTTGTCTAACACACACACTCACACACATGTGATAGACCAAAAAAAGATCTTCTTCGTCCCGGCTCCGAGCTCTAGCGTCTCTTCGCAATCTTCTTGCCCTTTCGGTTGTTGGCGGTTGAATACTTTATGCCGGCCACCTTGAGATTTCTTCGCGTGAACGGACAACCTTTAGAGGGTAGGGAGGTCTTCCTTCTTACTTTACTAGTAGTAGGCATGTCGAAGTGCCTGTCGAATTCCTCCTCCATCTTCGGGTCACCGTTCTTGTCCAAGTCTTCCTCGTTGGCGTCTCCTTGCATTCCTATGATGCTCCTCTTGCCCCTCCTCACGACAACACGGCTAGGCCTCGACGGATCGGTGATGAAGAAGCATTGGTCAACTTGGCTACCGAGTACCCATGGCTCATTTTTCGCGGATGCGTTCTTCGATTTTGCATCGGGTATAACCATGGTTGTGAAATATCGGCCTTCTTTTTCGACCTTCTTGGCCCATCTCACACGAAACATTGGCACCGTCTCTCCACAGTAATTGAGCTCCCATATCTCCTCGATCCTTCCAAAAAATCTTTCCTTGACATTAGTCTCGTCATCGGCGTATGACAGCATAGTTACTCCTGAGTTTTGATTTTCACTATTTCTGTCCTTTTCCTCGGTGTAGAATCTGTAACCGTTGATGTCGTACCCCTGATAGGTCCTTACGTTATGCGCGGGTCCCTGTGATAAGGTGTATATGAGTTTTTCATCTTCGGTAGAAGGCCTTTTTCTCTGTGCTTCAACCAGTTGAGTTTGCTTGAACCAACGCGTGAAGCTGGAGTTGTGCTTTTTGGTTACGTCTCCCATCTTCCTCGGCCGGCCCATATCGATGTAATTCTGCTCGACCATGCTTTTGTGCTCTTGCACGAAAGGTTCGATCAGTTTTAAGTGTTGTAGCGCGACCCGGTGAGCCCTGTCAAAGTCGTCGCGTCGATTTTCAATGCCGACATGGACTGAGCGGTAGCCCTCGCGGTGACCGACTCCAGCGAGCCTCCCGAGGTGCGTCCTGGGGGGTAGACCAACATGATCCTCGTCGTCCTCGGTGCTTAGATAATTCTGGCAGAAGGAGATGCACTCGTAGGTTAGAAACCCCTTGGCCATGCTTGCGTCTGGACGGGCCCTATTGCGAACGTATCCTTTCATGACACCGTTCTGCCTTTCGAAAGGCATCATGTTGTGGAGGAACGTTGGGCCGAGCTGCTTGATGTCTTCAACGACATGGAGAAGGAGATGGACGCATATATCACAGAATGCAGGCGGGAAGTAAATCTCGAGCTCACATAGTATCACCACGATCTCATCCTGTAGCATCTTGAGCTGCCTCACGCCGATCGACTTCCTGGTGATAACGTCAAAAAAGTTGCAAAGGCCAAACAGCGTATCACGGACGTGCTCGTCCATTATGCCTCGGATCGCAACGGGAAGTATCTGCGTCATTAGCACGTGGCAATCGTGAGACTTCATCCCGGTGAACCTCTTCTTCGCTACGTCCAGATATCTGCTTATATTCCCCGAGTAACCGTGAGGAACTTTCACTCCTAGGAGGCACCTGAAAAACTGCTCGAGCTCCTCCGGACTCGTTGTGAAGCAGGCAGCGGGAAGCTGCACCGCGTTCTTCTTAGCCCTTTTGCGGAGACGTTGAGTCCCTTCCGTCTGATCATCATCATCATCATCGTCGTCGTCAGTATCGGGGGCTTGAAGATCTTTCCTGATGCCAAAATGTTTAAGATCGTATCTTGCTTTCGGTCCATCCTTGGACTTTTCTGAGTTGCAAAGAGTGCCAAGCAGACTCTCGGTAACGTTCTTCGTAATGTGCATGACATCGAGGCTGTGGGGCGTGTGGAGGACCTTCCAGTACTCCAAGTCGTGGAAAACAGACCTCGCTTTCCATACACCGAGCAGCGGCTCTGGCTTCGGTCGCTTCTTTCCCGGCGCTGGGCACTCCTTCCAATTTTTCAGAAGATCATCGATTTCTGCGCCGCTCCTCGGGCGTGGGGGTCCATCGGGCTCATCTTTACCATTGAATAGATCACCGCGTTTTCTCCACGGGTGATCCAAGCGAAGCCACCTTCGAGCACCTGGGTAGACGGTTTTCGAGGACCCGGGATCCCTTGGTAGTTGTAGATGCGGTATCGTCCATGCACTTCACACAGCCGTTGAATCCGTGGCCGACCTGGGCAGATACATATGCGTAACCAGGATAGTCCGTGACCATCGTGATCAACGCGGCTCTCATATCGAAATAAGTTCTAGTGTAGGCGTCCCACGTATGGGGTGGCGTCTTCCACAACGTGTCTAACTCCTCTTTCAGCAGCCCGAGATACAAATGCATGTCGACACCTGGTTGTTTCGGCCCCTGAATGAGAATACTCAGGTGTATGTACCTTTGCTTGGTGCACAGCCACGGGGGTAGGTTGTAAGGCCATACAAACACAGGCCAGGTGCTATGCGTGCTACTCTGGTTGCCGAACGGATTGAGTCCATCGGTGCTCATACCCAGCCTGATGTTCCTTGCGTCGCCCCCGAACCTAGGGAAGGCGATGTCCAATGCTTGCCACTGTCCAGCGTCTGAAGGGTGTGTCAGCATATAGCCCATCTCCGGATCTTCTTCGGGCTTCTGCCTTTCCGCGTGCCATTGCATGAGCTTTGCTTCCTTAGGGTCCACGAAATACCGCTGCAGACGGGGAGTGATAGGAAAGTACCATACCACTTTTCGAGGTACCTTCTTGTTCCCAACCTTGTACCGTCCGTGGCCACACACCGGACATGTGGTTCTGTCCTTGTACTCGCACCTATAAATCACACAATCATTAATGCAGGCGTGGTATTTTTCGTGCGGTAGGTCAAGGGGACACACAACTTTCTTGGCCTCCTCGGTACTACTTGGCAATGTGTTCCCCTCCGGGAGACGATCGTGCCAGAATTTTAAGTTCTTGCTGAAGCTGGAATCGGTCCACTTGTTCTGCGTCTTCATCTGCAGGTAATCAAGCGTTACATGCAAGCGCGTATCCTGCGGACGACACCCAGGAAAGATCGGAGTCATCCCGTCTTTCTCCATTTGCGACAGCTTGGCTCTCTCTCTAGCTGCAACTCTATCGTTGCTCGTCTCCTGGAGGAGAAGATCTTGAACATGAGAGTCCCGCAAGGCCGAAATTAGCGGGGTCGCGCCGGAATCTTCTTCTTCATCATGATGATGTTCTCCGCCGGCATCTTCTTCTTCATGATGATCTTCTCCGCCGACTTCTTCTTCATGATGATAGTCCCCGTCGGCATGATGATAGTCTTCTTCATGATGATAGTCATCTCGCTCGACATGGTCTTCATGCGCACCATTTGATGGGGCCGGCCGCGCCTGGTTGTCTTGCATGAAACCGCGCCTCAGCAGGTGCTCCTCCAGTTGTCCGGAATCAGGGTTGATCCAGCGCTCGAGTTTGCATGATCGACACGGACATCTTATCTGGCGCCTATTGTTCCGAATCATGTCCTCCTTCGCGTCTATCTTGTATCTAGAGATTCGAGCGGAACTCATCGAGAGGACCATGCTTGCCTGCAAATGGTATACATAGAACAGGAAATTAGAACCGCACCAAATGCACACACATGCATGGGCCGTACCTCTCCTCAAGGTATTACATGGAGCGGAAAAATTCGGCATGACCTCTCCTCAAAGTAGGACATATGGGTAGTGCAAAATTTGCCGAAACGGAAATGAATCAACATTTCGGCAAACATCCATGCACCACACCGGCACACACACAAGCGCTTCACCTGCAACAAGCATCCATACACACGATGGCCACACAAGATCTACAAGCATATGCATGTCTCCTCCAAGCATATGTATGTCTCCTCCAACTACTCACCTTCTAGATTCGATACCGAGACGAGACCGCGATCGATGAGTTCGAGAGGAGGAGAGAGTATGGAGAGCCTTCTCCTCAACTCCAATTAAGTATCAACCAAAGTAAGTGCAATAAATACCCAAGCAAGTGAAAAGTAGAGTCAAAATGGTATGAGAGAGAAGGGGGGACGAGCTAGATGGAGGAAGAAGAATGGCTTGTGTAGTGTGGTAGGTGGGAGGTTGGCTCACTTTTGTAGATCTGGTTCGCTAATTCTGTGGCGCACCTGCCAATGCGCCACAGAAAACCTTATTTCTGTGGCGCACCAGGAAAAGTGCGCCACAGAATAGCTTATTTTTGTGGCGCACAGTTGCAGTGCGCCACAGAATAGCTTATTTTTGTGACGCACTGTCGCCGTGCGCCACAGAATAGCTTATTTTTGTGGCGCACTGTGGTACGTGCGCCATAGAAATAGTAAAACCAATGATTGGGGGTGACAGCTTGTGGGGCCCACCAAGTTTTTGTGGCGCACGGTTCGCTGGTGCGCCACAAAATTAAGCTATTTTTGTGGCGCACCTTGCCTGGTGCGCCATAAAACAAATTTCTGTGGCGCATGTTTCGGGGTGCACCACAGAACTAAGCTCCGCCTATAAGGGTTTTCCTACTAGTGTGTCTCTCCCATAAGATAAATAGCATGTTGGGTGAACAAATTACAGTTAGGCAATTGATAAATAAAGAGGGCATGACAATGCACATACATGATATGATGAATATTGTGAGATTTAATTGGGCATTACGACAAAGTACATAGACCGCTATCCAAAGATGCATCTATGCCTAAAAAGTCCACCTTCGAGTTATCATCCGAACCCCTTCAGTATTAAGTTGCAAACAGAAAATTGCATTAAGTATGGTGCATAATGTAATCAATAACTACATCCTCGGACATAGTATCGATGTTTTATCCCTAGTGGTAACAGCACATCCACAACCTTAGAGGTTTCTGTCACTCCCCCAGATTTAATGCAGACATGAACCCACTATCGAGCATAAATACTCCTCTTGGAGTTACAAGTATCAACTTGGCCAGAGCCTCTACTAGTAACGGAGAGCATGCAAGATCATAAACAACACATAGATGATATTGATAATCAACATAACATAGCATTCACTTATTCATCGGATCCCAACAAATACAACATATAGCATTACAGATAGATGATCTTGATCATGTTAGGCAGCTCACAAGATCCGACAATGAAGCATAATTAGGAGAAGACGACCATCTAGCTAGCTACTGCTATGAACCCATAGTCCGGGTGAACTACTCACTCATCACTCGGAGGCGACCATGGCGATGTAGAGTCCTCGGGAGATGATTCCCCTCTCCGGCAGGGTGCCGAGGCGATCTCCCGAATCCCCCGAGATGGGATTGGCGGCGGCGGCGTCTCGGAAGGTTTTCCGTATCGTGGCTCTCTGCACTGGGGTTTTGCGATGAAGGCTATAAGTAGGCGGAGGAGATAGGTCGGGGCCACACGAGGGCCCCACACAACAGGCCGGCGCGGCCAAGGCTTGGGCCGCGCCGCCCTGGTGTCTGGCCACCTCGTGGCCCCACTTCGTATCATCTTCGGTCTTCTGGAAGCTTCGTGTGAAAATAGGCCCCTGGGCGTTGATTTCGTCCAATTCCGAGAATATTTCCTTACTAGGATTTCTGAAACCAAAAAGCAGAGAAAACACTGGCACTTCGGCATCTCGTTAATAGGTTAGTGCCGGAAAATGCATAAATATGACATAAAGTATGCATAAAACATGTAGATATCATCAATAATGTGGCATGGAACATAAGAAATTATCGATACGTCGGAGACGTATCAATGGCCTGAAACAAGCACCTAAGCAATGACATGAGAAGTTTGACAGAACTTTAACTTCTATAGGCTTTGTTGTCAATGAGGCTGACAAGTGCGTTTACTATCGCCATGGTGGGGGCGAAGGTGTTATACTGTGTTTGTATGTAGATGATATTCTGATATTTGGTACGAACATGAAAGTAATACACGAGGTCAAGTCTTTCTTGTCAAAGTTCTTTGATATGAAAGACCTGGGAGAAGCTGATGTGATTCTAAACATCAAGCTTATTAAGAACGAGAGTGGGATTACTCTAACGCAATCCCATTATGTTGCGAAGATCTAGCAAGTCTTCTCCAACACCTTATGATTCCAGTGTGACATTGTGCAAGAACCGGAGGATTGTCGTAGATCAATTGAGATATTCTCGGATCGTTGGCTCACTCATGTACTTAGCGAGCGCGACTAGACCTGACATTTCTTTTGTTGTTAGAAAGTTGAGTAGGTTCATGTCAAACCCGGGTACTGATCATTGGCATGCACTTGATAGGGTCATGCGCTACCTATGTGGTACAATGAGTTATGAGATTCACTATTCAGGACACCCAGCTGTGCTTGAAGGATATAGTGATTCAAATTGGATCTCTGATGTAGCTGATCTCTACGCCACTAGCGGGTATGTATTTACCTTTGGAGGTGGCGCAGTGTCATGGAGATCTTGCAAGCAAACCATATTGACGAGGTCAACTATGGAAGCAGAACTTACTGCTTTGGACACAACCACTGTTGAATCAGAATGGTTGCGTGAGCTCTTGATGTACTTGCCTGTGGTTGAAAAACCTGTTCCGGCAATCCTTTTGAATTGTGACAATCAAACTGTAATTGTCAAAGTGAACAATTCTAAGGATAACGCGAAGTCATCAAGACACGTCAAGAGACGTTTGAAGTCTGTCAGGAAATTGCGAAACTCCGGAGTAATAACTGTTACATATATTCAAACAGACAAAACCTGGCAAATCCCTTTACAAGGGACTATCATGTAATGTGATAGAAAGTGCATCGAGGGAGATGGGTTTGAGACCCGTTGATGTTACACATTCTATGACGCTCATTCCGTGACGATACAGTGAAAAAATGTCAGGGAATAGTCAAAATTTCAGAAACTGTGACGTTTTTTGACTGAAACGTCATGGAATGAGCGTCATAGAATGTCACATATGTTGTAGTAACCCAACCTTTGTGATCGGAGATCCCGTGAATTAGGACCTGGGTAGAACAAACTAGTGGTTTAATTGAGGAGAGTATTATGTAACCCTCTCTATGTAAGATGCACAACTCTTAATTGATGTAAGGCAGGTTGGCAACAAGGCTTAATGTGTTTATGTTGGCTATTTTAGCAAAAATGTTATCCTACAGAGCATTCTTGAAATAACACACCTATATGCGTTCGATTGTTAAACGTCTCAATATATGAGATTTGGGTGATCTCTAGTAAACTCATGAAGAGACCACGAAGTATGATGCATATGCTTCACCCGCGGAGTAGGCTACTGGCAGCCATGCACTGGTTATGACTTTGAGTGAAACCCTGTTCACGCAAAACTTACAATTCAAGGCTTAGTCCATTGTTCAAGTGTGAATGGATGTAGCTTAAGGTTGTAGGCTGAAGTTCAACTTAACAGTTTCCCCCTGAAACACCGGTATATAAACAAGCAGCGAGTATTGGTAAATCTCTAATTGGGCATTTGAGATCTGGTGGGGGATTGTTTAAATATTAGATCCACTTTTAATATCCTGGTAGTTAGCAGCTAATCCCGTCCGATCCTAGGAAAAGCTCTAGCGTCGACTCAAAAGTTTTCGCCGAGCGCGTCTCGCTTTTTCCGCACAGGCTGATTCTACTCTCTGTTCTCCATTTATTTTGTTATTTTTTAATTCACCCAAGCGTTCGCTTTCCGTGCCCGCATTGGAGACTTCAGGCGCTAATGATTATTGCCCGACTAACCACCACCTGAAGCGTCTAACTAAGCGCTCAGCGCTGTACATGCCCTAAGGTGAGTTGTTCCACCACTAGTAAGTGAGTAAGAATAGGAGTGGTTCACGCGCGCTCCTCCTCCTCCTCGCTCGTCTCGACACGACACGACACGTCACGTCACGTCACGATGTCGTGGTGAGTGGATTGAGCCTCGACCCGAGATTTTCCTTACTTTTTGCAGCTCATGAAAACAAATAGAGTTCTAGACGGACGCGTCGCAGTTAGTCGGAACGGGACAGCAGGTCTCCGGAACCGCTCGTTCGTGCGATCCTGTACGGGAGAGGGCGAATTAGGTTTTTGGGAGCGCTCGCGTGACCGCTCAGCCTTCTTCACGGATCGCCTTCCGTCCAAGTCGGACGGTGCTGCCTACCGTCGTCTACTTCGACCCGTCGTCCCTGTCGTCAATAACGTTGTCATCAACAACGTTACTGCTGCGACATCATCTCACACCTTCACCGCCACCTCCACCAGATCGTACGCAACATATATCGATCTGTTTAGCGATGGATGCTTTACCGTTGCGCTATTGCTACTCATGTTGATTGATGCATCTAGTATGTTCGAGTTTCACGTGTTAGTAGTTGTTGTTATCATATTTTATATTTTGAAATTAATCATGGAAATTTTGCCTAATTATCTAACACCATATAGCTAGTGCTGATAATGAGCTTTTGAGTGTGCGTTGATCGTCATCAAATTGTCGATATTTTACATGGATCGGACTTCGTATGGTCGATTGATCATCAAGTTGGTGATATTCTGTAGAGGGAGAATGCGGCCGCATGATCTTCCCTTCCCTTATTGATGTCATGCTGTGCAAGTGGCCAAGTGCTAGAGCCAGGCTATCACAATCAACGCACTATTATACATCGATCTCCCTGTGATTGGGAAATTCTGACTGCTTGTACGTCCTGGTCGTACGTGGGCGAACAACAGACGACACATCTGAGGAGACTTGCAAGTTGCCACTAGAAAAATGGTTTGCTTCTCGCAGAAAAAGAAAGGGAAATAGTTTACTAGAATGATTGAAATGTATCCATATATACTAGGAGTAGTAGGCATGCAGCTGACTGATTGGCATGCCATATCGATCTTCAGAGTTCACAGCTGGGTACTGATGTGACAAATCTCGAGTGGACCTTCTGATTTTATTTTGTTTCGAAGCAATGGACCTTCAGATTGTTCCATATGGATCGATGACGGCAACTGTAGCACTGCTATACATACCTAAATCTTGACACGCTTTGTCAAGAAGGTCGACGTTGGCATGCTTTGTTATGCAAGCCACCTCAATTAGCCGTTATTTACTTGTTAGAGATAGCTACGCTTATATACTTGTTAGGTAATCCATTCCTTACTTCGGAAGCAGTCAAAAAATGTCACGACAGATAGTTGAAATCTTCATGTATGATGGTATCTTCTGAACGGATCTCTTAATTGCCCTGTAAGCATGCTCACAGCTCCGTATGTTTCGGACTAATGAATGATCGATAAGCATGAATGGCGTCATCCTCACTCAACTGAAAGATACAGTGGGCAGATCTTTGGCGGGAGATGCATTGACACGGGCAAGGAATTCAGCCCAGCTCAGATTATTTAAGTAAAGGTGAAAACCAGCTTGCTCTTACCATCCTTGCAAGTCAACGATCAGATAAGCCAAAGTGTCGACCTCAGCTGTAGCTGTTTACAATACATTGTATTCCCGATCGTGTCGTAGCTTCGCTCGCTCAATCTAAAGTAAGAGCATCTCCAGACCCATTCTCCAAAGCGTCCTCCAAAAAGATTTAGAACGCGTCGGATGAAAAAAAACGTTCTCAGCCACGGCCTCAAAGTTTTTTTTGTCCGGCGCGATCTAATACGGTGTCCGGCGTTTCAAGTTCGTCCCCGCTACATAGGGGACGCTCCAGACACGTCGGACAAAACGTAATGCGAGGCGAAGAGACGCTGGCCCGACGCGTCAGCGGCTCGGAAGCCTAAAATCCCGTCGCCTGCCTTTGGTCAAGCGACGTTAATGGCGTCCCGGATTTGCCACACGATGCAGGGACGCGTCTCGTCGTTTATGGCCGCATGGCCATCCACGCCGATGTTTATTGCGACCAACGCCCCGTTGCCGCTTCGCCTGCCGCCGCTGTACACTAAGAGCTCCCCTGCGGTTCTTGTTCATCCCAATCTCTCGCCGCTCCCAAATCTTATCCTCACCGCTCAAACCTCTAGCCAATGTCGTCGTCCTCCCGCAAGATTGCCGTGACAAACGGCTTCGGCTGTGGCAGCCTCACCGTGGCGGAGGCGTGGGCGTTGTACCGCGCGGGATATCCCGTCCCGCCGGATATGCGCCTGCCAAGTAGCGCCGGGTGGAGGATGGCCGTCAACGGCATAGGCGTCCCGCCGCCGCTGTCACCGGGCACGGATCCCTGGAGGGACGTGATCAGGGCCCGGCGGTCTGGCCTCACCGGCGTCACCGCCGACGAGCGGGCTGATCCGACCTGGGCGGCCACCGGCAACGACGCCTGGTGGGTCACCTACTTCCAGGCGCAGTACAACATTGAGAGGAACAACAACGCTGGCCTCGTCGGCCGGCGGAACACCTGGAACAGGGAGGGGCGCGTCTTCTTCTGGGGCGTTCCGGGGTGCACCCTGGAGAACATCGTCGACAGCATCCACAACGGAGCTCCAACGTTGGAGACGCCATCGTCACCGCCACCATCTCCCGCAGTGCGCTGGCAGCCGAGGAGGACGTACTCGTCCTCCTCCAACTCTTCCTCATCAGGGCCGACGCGATCAATGCCATCCTCGTCGCACCGCGCCGCGCCCTACACCGTCTCCATGCGCGAGGTGAAGGAGGAGAAGCCGGAGTTCGCGACGCCGCCAGTCAATCCATGGCGCGGCGGTAGCGGCAGCCGGCAGCAGCAAAGGCGCGGCGGTGGCACCCTCCTCATCCTAAAGCCGAAGGTGAAGGAGGAGCAGGACGACGAGGCAGCCGGGAAGGCGGTGCTGCAGGCGGAGTACGAGTGGCAGCAGCGTCTCATCGTGAGCAGGGACGACCTCAAGGACTGCCTAGGGCTGCACGCGGCATTCGCGGCGTCGTTGAACGACAAGGATGCCTGGAGGGGCGACCTCAACGCGGCGATCGCCATATCCATCCGCGAGGCTGGACCAAGCGGCGCGGTGAAGGACGAGCCCGTCGACGAGCCGGACGAGAGCGGCAAACAGGAGGTCGTCACCGACGACATGTATAACTTCCACCAGTACTACGACGCCGCCGCAAGTACTACTAGATGGTTTAGTTTAAATTTCATCAAATTTCGTTCGAATCTATGTAATATATAGCAAGTTTGAATGGATTTGCCTATGTTTTAAATATCTGAAATTCTGTTTGGAGACGTGGTCGGGGAGTGACGTCCCCTAAATGTGGCACAAACGAAATATGTCCTCCAACGTTGGATCCAACATCATTTGGGGACGCTTTGAGGGGTGCGATGCTCTAAATTATTACCACTAATCCTGGGGTTGTCTATATTATTCAGCTAAGTCAGAAGATGGTATAGTCCAGCTAGTTAACTGAAACCTGCTTTTGGTGACAATGGCATGCATTCCGTGGGCTCTCGTCCTCGCTATCCAGTTTTTGGTTTTGGTTTTTTGTCGTCATTTGAGCTGTCTGTGATGATGATATCATTGTATTTTGTTTTCCTAACACAGAATATTTGCGCGTCGAATTCCAGATAGTTTTTTTGAAGATTTGCGTCATGATACGTGGCTTTCTAAATCTAGATTATGTACTTTTTAGTGAATGATCTGATTGTATTCATAAAGTAGACATAGTACATCAGATCTAACAGATAGAAGCACAATCATATATGAATAAGAAATATCCCTCATAAACTAAAATTTACGTGGAATATCTACAGAGTCATTGTCTCCAGCCCAATCTTTTACATCTCGACATTTCTCCAGAGCTCCCATGAAAAGTTCGCATTTGATCAAAACTGGCACAAGCACCGGTATAACCTCAATTTTTATTTGAATAACAAGCACCGGTATTGATATGCAGTAATTGATGATTACATTGAGCCTCTTGGATTGTTTATATAGTAGAGAAGACTTGGAAGGCAAGAAGTCTAGTAGAGATAGATCTAGGTTACAATCATAAACTACATAATATAACTAAACATAATATACTCTAACACCACCCCCCCCCCGTAGTGTCAACATCGGACGCCACAATGTTGAGACTGGAGCGTATGTCGACGAAGGACGTAGGATGGAGTCCTTTGGTAAAAATATCTGCAAATTTTGCACTTGTTGGAACATGCAGAACACGAACTTCTCCAAGAGCAACCTTTTCTCGAACAAACTGAATGTCGATCTCGATGTGCTTGGTACGGCGATGCTGCACATGATTAGAGGCCATATAGACGGCTGACATGTTGTCGCAGTAGACAATAGTGGCATGCTCGACGGAGCGCTGGAGTTCCACAAGTAGTTGGCGAATCCAAACTGCTTCAGCAACAACATGTGCAACCGTCATGTAGTCCGCTTCAGCCGAAGACCGAGATACCGTAACCTGCCTTTTTGATGACCAAGAAACAAGATTATCACCCAAATAAACACAAAAGCCGGATGAGGATCGTCGAGTGTTTGGACATCCTACCCAGTCTGCATCAGAATAAACTATCAAGCTTGTTGGGGAAGATGAGTTAAGTAATAGGTCATGATCAAGAGTTCCTTTTAAGTAGCAAAGAATCTTTTTGATATGAGAAAGATGAGGTAAACGAGGATCATGCATATAGATACTGTTGAAATATTGGGCCCATTTTTAGTGGCCCAAATTAGATTTCAGTTTTTCCTATAAATCTCAAAGCCCACATAGTGGCAGCCTTGTGAGTTTGAGCCCAAGTTGGTGGCAGCTCACTAGGGAGTGGCAAGAGGTGGGAAGTTTAGTCCCACATGGAAAGTTGGGAGGAAGTTAGACCACCTTATAAGGTGGGTTGTTCCACCACTAGTAAGTGAGTGAGAATAGGAGTGCTACACGCGCTCCTCCTCCTCGCTCGACTCGACTCGACACGACACGACACGTCACGACGCGCGCCGCGCCGTGGATTGAGCCTCGAGCGAGACTTCCTTACTTTTGGCTCAGGAAAACGAACGAGTCCTAGACGGACGCGCGCAGATTAGTCGGTTCGGGTCGCTCCGGATCGTGGGCTATCTGTAACCGACTCGAAACGTTCGTGCGACGTGGGCGTGACCCACATTGCCTAGGGTTTCCGAGCTGCTCTCCTCGCCCGGCTACCGCAGAAACATCATCCAATACACGAGTTAGGGTTTCCACCTCTCTCGCTTGCGCCGTCATCGTAGCCTACTCCATCCCGCGCGCCAGACGTGCATCGGCGAACGGGAGAGCAGTCTCGGAACCGCTCGTCCTTGCGATCCCGTACGGGGAGAGGGCGAATTAGGTTTTTTGGAAGCGCTCTGCGCGACTGCTCAAGCTCTTCATCACGGGTCGCCTCCGTCCAAGTCGGGCGGTGCTGCCTACCGTCGTCTTCAACGCCATCTACTTCGACCCGTCGTCAACAACGTTGTCATCAACAACGTTACCGTCGCGACATCATACCTCCACCGCCACCTCCACCGATCGGTACGTGCGACATATCTCGATATGTTTAGCGATGGATGTTGTACTGTTTGCTATGCTACTGTTCATGTTGATCACTACATCTAGTATGTTCAAGTTTCACATGTTAGTAGTTACTGTCGTCATGCTTAATATTCTGGAATTAATCATGGAAATTGTGCCTATTTATCCAACAATCCAAACCTAATTGTAGGCAATTTCCTGAGTTAACAATGGCTGGTTTTGCTGATGCACCGAGGCCGGATAAGTTTACCGGTGTGCACTTTAAGAGGTGGCAAGTTAAGGCCACGCTCTGGCTTACTCATCTGAAAGTGTTCGAAGTTATGATGGTTTACCTGATGAACTATATCTGACCAAGATCAGAACAAGTTCAAGGAAAATAATACTCTCTTCGTCGGATGCGTTCTGAGTATTCTTGCTGATCGTCTGTGTGATGTGTACATGCACATGAGATGGTAAAGAGCTGGGATTACTGAATGCTAAATTCGGTGCAACCGATGCAGGTGAAGCTGCACATCATGGAGAGCTTCCATGACATCGGGATGGTGAACAACCGTTCTGTAGTCGAACAAGCTCATGAGATACAGTGCATTGCGAAAGAGCTTGAACTCCTTAAGTGTGCCTTGACAAGTTTGTGGCTGGATGCATCATCGCTAAGTTGCCCCTTCATGGAGGAACTTTGCCACAACTCTCAAACACAAGAGACAGAAGATACAGTTGAAAATCTGATAGCATCTCTTGATGTTGAGGGAAAGCTCGGGCTAAGATACTTGAGAAAGGAGAGGGTCAGTCTAGCGCCAACATGGTGAAGAAACCCTACAGCAAGAACAAAGGGAACAAGCCCTCCTTCAATAAGCTATGAAGACTACAACCTTCAGAAGAAGAAGATGATAAACAAGGCAGATCTGAGCTGCTTTACCTGTGGAGAGGCCACTTTTCTAAAGGTCTGTGAGGGCGGACCGCAAGAAAAAGAGGCAAGTCAACATGTGACCGCTAGCAATGCTTGGGTACGGTAATCTCTTTCTGTTCTTTCGGTATTTCAATCTCCATGTTGGTGGATTGATCCGGTGCTAATGTTCATGTGTGTGCTGACATATCCATGTTCACTTCTTACCATCGCCCGGGATTCTTCCGTCTTGATGGGGAATGGGTCACATGTTTCTGTTCGTGGTGTTGGCACGGTAGATCTGAAGTTCACTTCGGGGAAGATCGTGCAGCTGAGGAACGTGCAGCATGTCCCTACTATGAACAAGAATCTCGTTAGCGGCTCACTAGCTTCTATGCACAGATGGGTTTAAGGTTGTTTTAGAGTCGAATAAAGTAGTTGTTTCCAAGTTTGGACAATTTATTGGTAAAGGCTATGAGTGCGGAGGCTTGTTCCGTTTTTCGCTTTTCGATTTCAGTAATAAGTCTGTGAACCATATTTGTGGCAATGTTAGTGATGATACCAGTGTTTGGCATTCTCGTTTATGTCACATTAATTTTGGTTTAATGTCTCGGCTATCCAGTTTAAGTTCTGAATTTCACCATTGCCAAAGGTTCTAAGTGCCATAGTTGTGTGCAATCAAAGCAACACCTCGGAAGCCTCACAAGGTGGCCGAGGAGAGAAACTTGGCACCTCTAGAACTCATACATTCCGATCTATGCGAGATGAATGGTGTGTTGACAAAAGGGGGAAAAGAGATATTTCAAGACATTGATTGGATGATGCGACTAGATTTTGCTATGTTTGTTTGTTCGAACTAAAGATGAAGCTTTAGACTACTTTAAAATTTATAAGGTTGAAGTTGAAAATCAACTAGAGAGAAAGACTGCTGCCTTAGGCCTGGACGTGGTGGCGTAATATTTTCCTAAAATTCTTGATGAATTCCCGTGAGGAACATGGCATTATTCATGAGAGGACGCTCCCTATTCACCCCAATCAAACGGGTTGCCGAGAGGAAAACCGCACGCCTGACCGACTTGGTGAATTCCATGTTAGCCACTGCTAGTTTATCAAAGGCATGGTGGGGAGGCTTTGTTGACTTCCATGTCATGTCCTAAATAGAGTTCCTAACAAGAATAAAGATAAAACCCTGACGAGGAGTGGGCTGGGAGAAAACCATCACTCTCGTATTTGCGCACATGGGGATGTTTGGCTAAAGTCAATATTCCAATTACTAAGAAGCTCAAACTCGGACCAAAGACAATGGATTGTATCTTTCTAGGTTATGCTCCAAGGGAGTGTAGGATATAGATTTTTAGTAGTTCAATCCGAGTGGTACCTGATATGCATGTTGATACTATTATGAAATCTCGTGATGAAACATTTTTTGAGAATATGTTTCCTATGAAAGATATGCATAGCATTGCTAGAATTTCTACCGAGATAATTCCTGAGTCCAATACATCTAATGAGTATTTTGAACAATCACATGAGAATGTTACTGAGAAGGATGATAATGAAGCTCCTAAACGGAGCAAGAGACGAAGGATTGAAAATCCTTTGGTGATGATTTCATTGTGTACCTTGGATGATACTCCCACGTCCATTGCAGAGGCAGATGCATCTCCAGATGCAGATGACTGGAAAGAAGCTGTCCATAATGAGATGGACTCGATTCTTTCTAAAGGAACTTGGGAGCTGTCAACGACGTCCCATGGATGCAGCCTGGACGCAATGGGTATTCTGTAGCAAGCTGGACTATTGTACCATTGAAAGATGGGAGGCATGGCCCATGGCAAGGACACCACACAGAGAAGAAGGCTAAGACTATTTCCTAATACTTGGTTCACCTGTTGCCAGACTGCCATCACTTAGTAGCTACATCCATGGCGCCCTGTGGTCTTACTCAAATGGACGTAAACATTTTCTTAAATGAGAGTTGGGAATGACATGATCTGTTCTGATATTTAGGAAGTGTGGAAGGAAGAAAGAGAAAGTGCAAGGCTAAATCCTGAGAGACTGACAAACAGCACGAGTAACAGGATGAGAAGTCTGACAGAACTTAATTTCAGCATTTTGTTGTCAATGAGGCCGACAAGTGTGTTTACTATCGCTATGGTGGGGGCGAAGGTGTTATACTATGTTTGTATGTGGATGATATTCGATCTTTGGTACAAACATGAGAGTAATACACGAGGTCTTTCTTGTCAAAGAGTTTTGATATGAAA